>CACRXE010000004.1:0-503249 GCA_902685375.1 Neostethus bicornis | reverse complement strand
TGATGAAAATAACCACATAGTCGAAACTGTTGAAGAATTAAATGTGAAGCTGTAACCTCACTATTAATGTGAAAAAGCTGATGTAACCTCACTAATAATGTGAAAAAGCTGATGTAACCTCACTATTAATGTGAAAAAGCTGATGTAACCTCACTATTAATGTAAAAAAGCTGATGTAACCTCACTATTAATGTGAAAAAGCTGATGTAACCTCACTATGAATGTGAAAAAGCTGATGTAACCTCACTATTAATGTGGAAAAAGCTGATGTAACCTCACTAATAATGTGAAAAAGCTGATGTAACCTCACTATTAATGTGAAAAAGCTGATGTAACCTCACTATTATTTTTGAAAAAGCGTATGTAACCTCACTATTAATGTGAAAAAGCTGATGTTACCTCACTATTAATGTGAAAAAGCTCATGTAACCTCACTATTAATGTGAAAAAGCTGATGTAACCTCACTATTATTTTTGAAAAAGCTGAAGTAACCTCACTATTAATGTAAAAAAGCTGATGTAACCTCACTATTAATGTAAAAAAGCTGATGTAACCTCACTATTAATGTGAAAAAGCTGATGTAACCTCACTATGAATGTGAAAAAGCTAATGTAACCTCACTATTAATGTGAAAAAGCTGATGTAACCTCACTATTAATATGGAAAAAGCTGATGTAACCTCACTAATAATGTGAAAAAGCTGATGTAACCTCACTATTAATGTGAAAAAGCTGATGTAACCTCACTATTATTTTTGAAAAAGCGTATGTAACCTCACTATTAATGTAAAAAAGCTGATGTAACCTCACTATTAATGTAAAAAAGCTGATGTAACCTCACTATTAATGTGAAAAAGCTGATGTAACCTCACTATTAATGTGAAAAAGCTGATGTTACCTCACTATTAATGTGAAAAAGCTCATGTAACCTCACTATTAATGTGAAAAAGCTCATGTAACCTCACTATTAATGTGAAAAAGCTCATGTAACCTCACTATTAATGTAAAAAAGCTGATGTAACCTCACTATTATTGTGAAAAAGCTGATGTTACCTCACTATTAATGTAAAAAAGCTGATGTAACCTCACTATTAATGTGAAAAAGCTCATGTAACCTCACTAATAATGTGAAAAAGCTGATGTAACCTCACTATTAATGTGAAAAAAGCTGATGTAACCTCACTATTAATGTGAAAAAGCTGATGTAACCTCACTATTAATGTAAAAAAGCTGATGTAACCTCACTATTAATGTGAAAAAGCTGATGTAACCTCACTATTAATGTAAAAAAGCTGATGTAACCTCACTATTAATGTGAAAAAGCTGATGTAACCTCACTATGAATGTGAAAAAGCTAATGTAACCTTACTATTAATGTGAAAAAGCTGATGTAACCTCACTATTAATGTGGAAAAAGCTGATGTAACATCACTAATAATGTGAAAAAGCTGATGTAACCTCACTATTAATGTGAAAAAGCTGATGTAACCTCACTATTATTTTTGAAAAAGCGTATGTAACCTCACTATTAATGTGAAAAAGCTGATGTTACCTCACTATTAATGTGAAAAAGCTCATGTAACCTCACTATTAATGTGAAAAAGCTGATGTAACCTCACTATTAATGTGAAAAAGCTGATGTTACCTCACTATTAATGTGAAAAAGCTCATGTAACCTCACTATTAATGTGAAAAAGCTGATGTAACCTCACTATTAATGTGAAAAAGCTGATGTAACCTCACTATTAATGTGAAAAAGCTGATGTAACCTCACTATTAATGTAAAAAAGCTGATGTAACCTCACTATTAATGTGAAAAAGCTGATGTAACCTCACTATTAATGTAAAAAAGCTGATGTAACCTCACTATTAATGTGAAAAAGCTGATGTAACCTCACTATGAATGTAAAAAAGCTAATGTAACCTCACTATTAATGTGAAAAAGCTGATGTAACCTCACTATTAATGTGGAAAAAGCTGATGTAACCTCACTAATAATGTGAAAAAGCTGATGTAACCTCACTATTAATGTGAAAAAGCTGATGTAACCTCACTATTATTTTTGAAAAAGCGTATGTAACCTCACTATTAATGTGAAAAAGCTGATGTTACCTCACTATTAATGTGAAAAAGCTCATGTAACCTCACTATTAATGTGAAAAAGCTGATGTAACCTCACTATTAATGTGAAAAAGCTGATGTTACCTCACTATTAATGTGAAAAAGCTCATGTAACCTCACTATTAATGTGAAAAAGCTGATGTAACCTCACTATTAATGTGAAAAAGCTGATGTAACCTCACTATTAATGTGAAAAAGCTGATGTTACCTCACTATTAATGTGAAAAAGCTGATGTAACCTCACTATTATTTTTGAAAAAGCGTATGTAACCTCACTATTAATGTAAAAAAGCTGATGTAACCTCACTATTAATGTAAAAAAGCTGATGTAACCTCACTATTAATGTGAAAAAGCTGATGTAACCTCACTATTAATGTGAAAAAGCTGATGTAACCTCACTATTAATGTGAAAAAGCTCATGTAACCTCACTATTAATGTGAAAAAGCTGATGTAACCTCACTATTAATGTGAAAAAGCTCATGTAACCTCACTATTAATGTGAAAAAGCTGATGTAACCTCACTATTAATGTAAAAAAGCTCATGTAACCTCACTATTAATGTGAAAAAGCTCATGTAACCTCACTATTAATGTGAAAAAGCTCATGTAACCCCACTATTAATGTAAAAAAGCTGATGTAACCTCACTATTAATGTAAAAAAGCTCATGTAACCTCACTATTAATGTGAAAAAGCTCATGTAACCTTACTATTAATGTGAAAAAGCTCATGTAACCTCACTATTAATGTAAAAAAGCTGATGTAACCTCACTATTAATGTGAAAAAGCTGATGTAACCTCACTATTAATGTAAAAAAGCTGATGTAACCTCACTATTAATGTGAAAAAGCTGATGTAACCTCACTATTAATGTGAAAAAGCTAATGTAACCTCACTATTAATGTGAAAAAGCTGATGTAACCTCACTATTAATGTGGAAAAAGCTCATGTAACCTCACTATTAATGTGAAAAAGCTCATGTAACCTCACTATTAATGTGAAAAAGCTGATGTAACCTAACTATTATTTTTGAAAAAGCTGATGTAACCTCACTATTATTTTTGAAAAAGCGTATGTAACCTCACTATTAATGTAAAAAAGCTGATGTAACCTCACTATTAATGTAAAAAAGCTGATGTAACCTCACTATTAATGTGAAAAAGCTGATGTAACCTCACTATTAATGTGAAAAAGCTGATGTTACCTCACTATTAATGTGAAAAAGCTCATGTAACCTCACTATTAATGTGAAAAAGCTGATGTAACCTCACTATTAATGTGAAAAAGCTGATGTAACCTCACTATTAATGTAAAAAAGCTCATGTAACCTCACTATTAATGTGAAAAAGCTCATGTAACCTCACTATTAATGTGAAAAAGCTCATGTAACCCCACTATTAATGTAAAAAAGCTGATGTAACCTCACTATTAATGTGAAAAAGCTGATGTAACCTCACTATTAATGTAAAAAAGCTGATGTAACCTCACTATTAATGTGAAAAAGCTGATGTAACCTCACTATGAATGTGAAAAAGCTAATGTAACATCACTATTAATGTGAAAAAGCTGATGTAACCTCACTATTAATGTGGAAAAAGCTGATGTAACCTCACTAATAATGTGAAAAAGCTGATGTAACCTCACTATTAATGTGAAAAAGCTGATGTAACCTCACTATTATTTTTAAAAAAGCTGATGTAACCTCACTATTAATGTAAAAAAGCTGATGTAACCTCACTATTAATGTAAAAAAGCTGATGTAACCTCACTATTAATGTGAAAAAGCTGATGTAACCTCACTATGAATGTGAAAAAGCTAATGTAACCTCACTATTAATGTGAAAAAGCTGATGTAACCTCACTATTAATGTGGAAAAAGCTGATGTAACCTCACTAATAATGTGAAAAAGCTGATGTAACCTCACTATTAATGTGAAAAAGCTGATGTAACCTCACTATTATTTTTGAAAAAGCGTATGTAACCTCACTATTAATGTAAAAAAGCTGATGTAACCTCACTATTAATGTAAAAAAGCTGATGTAACCTCACTATTAATGTGAAAAAGCTGATGTAACCTCACTATTAATGTGAAAAAGCTGATGTTACCTCACTATTAATGTGAAAAAGCTCATGTAACCTCACTATTAATGTGAAAAAGCTCATGTAACCTCACTATTAATGTGAAAAAGCTGATGTAACCTCACTATTAATGTGAAAAAGCTGATGTAACCTCACTATTAATGTAAAAAAGCTGATGTAACCTCACTATTAATGTGAAAAAGCTGATGTAACCTCACTATTAATGTAAAAAAGCTGATGTAACCTCACTATTAATGTGAAAAAGCTGATGTAACCTCACTCTGAATGTGAAAAAGCTAATGTAACCTCACTATTAATGTGAAAAAGCTGATGTAACCTCACTATTAATGTGGAAAAAGCTGATGTAACCTCACTAATAATGTGAAAAAGCTGATGTAACCTCACTATTAATGTGAAAAAGCTGATGTAACCTCACTATTAATGTGAAAAAGCTGATGTAACCTCACTATTAATGTGAAAAAGCTGATGTAACCTCACTATTATTTTTGAAAAAAGCGTATGTAACCTCACTATTAATGTAAAAAAGCTGATGTAACCTCACTATTAATGTAAAAAAGCTGATGTAACCTCACTATTAATGTGAAAAAGCTGATGTAACCTCACTATTAATGTGAAAAAGCTGATGTTACCTCACTATTAATGTGAAAAAGCTGATGTAACCTCACTATTAATGTGAAAAAGCTGATGTAACCTCACTATTAATGTAAAAAAGCTCATGTAACCTCACTATTAATGTGAAAAAGCTCATGTAACCTTACTATTAATGTAAAAAAGCTCATGTAACCTCACTATTAATGTAAAAAAGCTCATGTAACCTCACTATTAATGTGAAAAAGCTGATGTAACCTCACTATTAATGTAAAAAAGCTGATGTAACCTCACTATTAATGTGAAAAAGCTGATGTAACCTCACTATGAATGTGAAAAAGCTAATGTAACCTCACTATTAATGTGAAAAAGCTGATGTAACCTCACTATTAATGTGGAAAAAGCTGATGTAACCTCACTAATAATGTGAAAAAGCTGATGTAACCTCACTATTAATGTGAAAAAGCTGATGTAACCTCACTATTATTTTTGAAAAAGCGTATGTAACCTCACTATTAATGTAAAAAAGCTGATGTAACCTCACTATTAATGTAAAAAAGCTGATGTAACCTCACTATTAATGTGAAAAAGCTGATGTAACCTCACTATTAATGTGAAAAAGCTGATGTTACCTCACTATTAATGTGGAAAAAGCTGATGTAACCTCACTAATAATGTGAAAAAGCTGATGTAACCTCACTATTAATGTGAAAAAGCTGATGTAACCTCACTATTAATGTGAAAAAGCTGATGTAACCTCACTATTATTTTTGAAAAAGCGTATGTAACCTCACTATTAATGTAAAAAAGCTGATGTAACCTCACTATTAATGTGAAAAAGCTGATGTAACCTCACTATTAATGTGAAAAAGCTGATGTTACCTCACTATTAATGTGAAAAAGCTGATGTAACCTCACTATTAATGTGAAAAAGCTGATGTAACCTCACTATTAATGTAAAAAAGCTCATGTAACCTCACTATTAATGTGAAAAAGCTCATGTAACCTTACTATTAATGTGAAAAAGCTCATGTAACCTCACTATTAATGTAAAAAAGCTGATGTAACCTCACTATTAATGTGAAAAAGCTGATGTAACCTCACTATTAATGTAAAAAAGCTGATGTAACCTCACTATTAATGTGAAAAAGCTGATGTAACCTCACTATTAATGTGAAAAAGCTAATGTAACCTCACTATTAATGTGAAAAAGCTGATGTAACCTCACTATTAATGTGGAAAAAGCTCATGTAACCTCACTATTAATGTGAAAAACATCATGTAACCTCACTATTAATGTGAAAAAGCTGATGTAACCTAACTATTATTTTTGAAAAAGCTGATGTAACCTCACTATTATTTTTGAAAAAGCGTATGTAACCTCACTATTAATGTAAAAAAGCTGATGTAACCTCACTATTAATGTAAAAAAGCTGATGTAACCTCACTATTAATGTGAAAAAGCTGATGTAACCTCACTATTAATGTGAAAAAGCTGATGTTACCTCACTATTAATGTGAAAAAGCTCATGTAACCTCACTATTAATGTGAAAAAGCTGATGTAACCTCACTATTAATGTGAAAAAGCTGATGTAACCTCACTATTAATGTAAAAAAGCTCATGTAACCTCACTATTAATGTGAAAAAGCTCATGTAACCTCACTATTAATGTGAAAAAGCTCATGTAACCTCACTATTAATGTAAAAAAAGCTGATGTAACCTCACTATTAATGTGAAAAAGCTGATGTAACCTCACTATTAATGTAAAAAAGCTGATGTAACCTCACTATTAATGTGAAAAAGCTGATGTAACCTCACTATGAATGTGAAAAAGCTAATGTAACATCACTATTAATGTGAAAAAGCTGATGTAACCTCACTATTAATGTGGAAAAAAGCTGATGTAACCTCACTAATAATGTGAAAAAGCTGATGTAACCTCACTATTAATGTGAAAAAGCTGATGTAACCTCACTATTATTTTTAAAAAAGCTGATGTAACCTCACTATTAATGTAAAAAAGCTGATGTAACCTCACTATTAATGTAAAAAAGCTGATGTAACCTCACTATTAATGTGAAAAAGCTGATGTAACCTCACTATGAATGTGAAAAAGCTAATGTAACCTCACTATTAATGTGAAAAAGCTGATGTAACCTCACTATTAATGTGGAAAAAGCTGATGTAACCTCACTAATAATGTGAAAAAGCTGATGTAACCTCACTATTAATGTGAAAAAGCTGATGTAACCTCACTATTATTTTTGAAAAAGCGTATGTAAACTCACTATTAATGTAAAAAAGCTGATGTAACCTCACTATTAATGTAAAAAAGCTGATGTAACCTCACTATTAATGTGAAAAAGCTGATGTAACCTCACTATTAATGTGAAAAAGCTGATGTTACCTCACTATTAATGTGAAAAAGCTCATGTAACCTCACTATTAATGTGAAAAAGCTGATGTAACCTCACTATTAATGTGAAAAAGCTGATGTAACCTCACTATTAATGTGAAAAAGCTGATGTAACCTCACTATTAATGTAAAAAAGCTGATGTAACCTCACTATTAATGTGAAAAAGCTGATGTAACCTCACTATTAATGTAAAAAAGCTGATGTAACCTCACTATTAATGTGAAAAAGCTGATGTAACCTCACTCTGAATGTGAAAAAGCTAATGTAACCTCACTATTAATGTGAAAAAGCTGATGTAACCTCACTATTAATGTGGAAAAAGCTGATGTAACCTCACTAATAATGTGAAAAAGCTGATGTAACCTCACTATTAATGTGAAAAAGCTGATGTAACCTCACTATTAATGTGAAAAAGCTGATGTAACCTCACTATTAATGTGAAAAAGCTGATGTAACCTCACTATTATTTTTGAAAAAGCGTATGTAACCTCACTATTAATGTAAAAAAGCTGATGTAACCTCACTATTATTTTTGAAAAAGCGTATGTAACCTCACTATTAATGTAAAAAAGCTGATGTAACCTCACTATTAATGTAAAAAAGCTGATGTAACCTCACTATTAATGTGAAAAAGCTGATGTAACCTCACTATTAATGTGAAAAAGCTGATGTTACCTCACTATTAATGTGAAAAAGCTGATGTAACCTCACTATTAATGTGAAAAAGCTGATGTAACCTCACTATTAATGTAAAAAAGCTCATGTAACCTCACTATTAATGTGAAAAAGCTCATGTAACCTTACTATTAATGTGAAAATGCTCATGTAACCTCACTATTAATGTAAAAAAGCTGATGTAACCTCACTATTAATGTGAAAAAGCTGATGTAACCTCACTATTAATGTAAAAAAGCTGATGTAACCTCACTATTAATGTGAAAAAGCTGATGTAACCTCACTATGAATGTGAAAAAGCTAATGTAACCTCACTATTAATGTGAAAAAGCTGATGTAACCTCACTATTAATGTGGAAAAAGCTGATGTAACCTCACTAATAATGTGAAAAAGCTGATGTAACCTCACTATTAATGTGGAAAAAGCTGATGTAACCTCACTATTATTTTTGAAAAAAGCGTATGTAACCTCACTATTAATGTAAAAAAGCTGATGTAACCTCACTATTAATGTAAAAAAGCTGATGTAACCTCACTATTAATGTGAAAAAGCTGATGTAACCTCACTATTAATGTGAAAAAGCTGATGTTACCTCACTATTAATGTGAAAAAGCTGATGTAACCTCACTATTAATGTGAAAAAGCTGATGTAACCTCACTATTAATGTAAAAAAGCTCATGTAACCTCACTATTAATGTGAAAAAGCTCATGTAACCTTACTATTAATGTGAAAAAGTTCATGTAACCTCACTATTAATGTAAAAAAGCTGATGTAACCTCACTATTAATGTGAAAAAGCTGATGTAACCTCACTATTAATGTAAAAAAGCTGATGTAACCTCACTATTAATGTGAAAAAGCTGATGTAACCTCACTATTAATGTGAAAAAGCTAATGTAACCTCACTATTAATGTGAAAAAGCTGATGAAACCTCACTATTAATGTGGAAAAAGCTCATGTAACCTCACTATTAATGTGAAAAAGCTCATGTAACCTCACTATTAATGTGAAAAAGCTGATGTAACCTAACTATTATTTTTGAAAAAGCTGATGTAACCTCACTATTAATGTGAAAAAGCTGATGTTACCTCACTATTAATGTGAAAAAGCTCATGTAACCTCACTATTAATGTGAAAAAGCTGATGTAACCTCACTATTAATGTGAAAAAGCTGATGTAACCTCACTATTAATGTGAAAAAGCTGATGTTACCTCACTATTAATGTGAAAAAGCTGATGTAACCTCACTATTATTTTTGAAAAAGCGTATGTAACCTCACTATTAATGTAAAAAAGCTGATGTAACCTCACTATTAATGTAAAAAAGCTGATGTAACCTCACTATTAATGTGAAAAAGCTGATGTAACCTCACTATTAATGTGAAAAAGCTGATGTTACCTCACTATTAATGTGAAAAAGCTCATGTAACCTCACTATTAATGTGAAAAAGCTGATGTAACCTCACTATTAATGTGAAAAAGCTGATGTAACCTCACTATTAATGTGAAAAAGCTGATGTAACCTCACTATTAATGTAAAAAAGCTCATGTTACCTCACTATTAATGTGAAAAAGCTCATGTAACCTCACTATTAATGTGAAAAAGCTCATGTAACCCCACTATTAATGTAAAAGAGCTGATGTAACCTCACTATTAATGTGAAAAAGCTGATGTAACCTCACTATTAATGTAAAAAAGCTGATGTAACCTCACTATTAATGTGAAAAAGCTGATGTAACCTCACTATGAATGTGAAAAAGCTAATGTAACCTCACTATTAATGTGAAAAAGCTGATGTAACCTCACTATTAATGTGGAAAAAGCTGATGTAACCTCACTAATAATGTGAAAAAGCTGATGTAACCTCACTATTAATGTGAAAAAGCTGATGTAACCTCACTATTATTTTTGAAAAAGCTGATGTAACCTCACTATTAATGTAAAAAAGCTGTTGTAACCTCACTATTAATGTAAAAAAGCTGATGTAACCTCACTATTAATGTGAAAAAGCTGATGTAACCTCACTATGAATGTGAAAAAGCTAATGTAACCTCACTATTAATGTGAAAAAGCTGATGTAACCTCACTATTAATGTGGAAAAAGCTGATGTAACCTCACTAATAATGTGAAAAAGCTGATGTAACCTCACTATTAATGTGAAAAAGCTGATGTAACCTCACTATTATTTTTGAAAAAGCGTATGTAACCTCACTATTAATGTAAAAAAGCTGATGTAACCTCACTATTAATGTAAAAAAGCTGATGTAACCTCACTATTATTTTTGAAAAAGCGTATGTAACCTCACTATTAATGTGAAAAAGCTGATGTAACCTCACTATTAATGTGGAAAAAGCTGATGTAACCTCACTAATAATGTGAAAAAGCTGATGTAACCTCACTATTAATGTGAAAAAGCTGATGTAACCTCACTATTATTTTTGAAAAAGCGTATGTAACCTCACTATTAATGTAAAAAAGCTGATGTAACCTCACTATTAATGTAAAAAAGCTGATGTAACCTCACTATTAATGTGAAAAAGCTGATGTAACCTCACTATTATTTTTGAAAAAGCGTATGTAACCTCACTATTAATGTGAAAAAGCTCATGTAACCTCACTATTAATGTGAAAAAGCTCATGTAACCTCACTATTAATGTGAAAAAGCTGATGTAACCTCACTATTAATGTGAAAAAGCTGATGTAACCTCACTATTAATGTAAAAAAGCTGATGTAACCTCACTATTAATGTGAAAAAGCTGATGTAACCTCACTATTAATGTAAAAAAGCTGATGTAACCTCACTATTAATGTGAAAAAGCTGATGTAACCTCACTATGAATGTGAAAAAGCTAATGTAACCTCACTATTAATGTGAAAAAGCTGATGTAACCTCACTATTAATGTGGAAAAAGCTGATGTAACCTCACTAATAATGTGAAAAAGCTGATGTAACCTCACTATTAATGTGAAAAAGCTGATGTAACCTCACTATTAATGTGAAAAAGCTGATGTAACCTCACTATTAATGTGAAAAAGCTGATGTAACCTCACTATTATTTTTGAAAAAGCGTATGTAACCTCACTATTAATGTAAAAAAGCTGATGTAACCTCACTATTAATGTAAAAAAGCTGATGTAACCTCACTATTAATGTGAAAAAGCTGATGTAACCTCACTATTAATGTGAAAAAGCTGATGTTACCTCACTATTAATGTGAAAAAGCTGATGTAACCTCACTATTAATGTGAAAAAGCTGATGTAACCTCACTATTAATGTAAAAAAGCTCATGTAACCTCACTATTAATGTGAAAAAGCTCATGTAACCTTACTATTAATGTGAAAAAGCTCATGTAACCTCACTATTAATGTAAAAAAGCTGATGTAACCTCACTATTAATGTGAAAAAGCTGATGTAACCTCACTATTAATGTAAAAAAGCTGATGTAACCTCACTATTAATGTGAAAAAGCTGATGTAACCTCACTATGAATGTGAAAAAGCTAATGTAACCTCACTATTAATGTGAAAAAGCTGATGTAACCTCACTATTAATGTGGAAAAAGCTGATGTAACCTCACTAATAATGTGAAAAAGCTGATGTAACCTCACTATTAATGTGAAAAAGCTGATGTAACCTGACTATTATTTTTGAAAAAGCGTATGTAACCTCACTATTAATGTAAAAAAGCTGATGTAACCTCACTATTAATGTAAAAAAGCTGATGTAACCTCACTATTAATGTGAAAAAGCTGATGTAACCTCACTATTAATGTGAAAAATCTGATGTTACCTCACTATTAATGTGAAAAAGCTGATGTAACCTCACTATTAATGTGAAAAAGCTGATGTAACCTCACTATTAATGTAAAAAAGCTCATGTAACCTCACTATTAATGTGAAAAAGCTCATGTAACCTTACTATTAATGTGAAAAAGCTGATGTAACCTCACTATTAATGTAAAAAAGCTGATGTAACCTCACTATTAATGTGAAAAAGCTGATGTAACCTCACTATTAATGTAAAAAAGCTGATGTAACCTCACTATTAATGTGAAAAAGCTGATGTAACCTCACTATGAATGTGAAAAAGCTAATGTAACCTCACTATTAATGTGAAAAAGCTGATGTAACCTCACTATTAATGTGGAAAAAGCTCATGTAACCTCACTATTAATGTGAAAAAGCTCATGTAACCTCACTATTAATGTGAAAAAGCTGATGTAACCTAACTATTATTTTTGAAAAAGCTGATGTAACCTCACTATTAATGTAAAAAAGCTGATGTAACCTCACTATTAATGTGAAAAAGCTGATGTAACCTCACTATGAATGTGAAAAAGCTAATGTAACCTCACTATTAATGTGAAAAAGCTGATGTAACCTCACTATTAATGTGGAAAAAGCTGATGTAACCTCACTAATAATGTGAAAAAGCTGATGTAACCTCACTATTAATGTGAAAAAGCTGATGTAACCTCACTATTATTTTTGAAAAAGCGTATGTAACCTCACTATTAATGTGAAAAAGCTGATGTTACCTCACTATTAATGTGAAAAAGCTCATGTAACCTCACTATTAATGTGAAAAAGCTCATGTAACCTCACTATTAATGTGAAAAAGCTGATGTTACCTCACTATTAATGTGAAAAAGCTCATGTAACCTCACTATTAATGTGAAAAAGCTGATGTAACCTCACTATTAATGTGAAAAAGCTGATGTAACCTCACTATTAATGTAAAAAAGCTGATGTAACCTCACTATTAATGTGAAAAAGCTGATGTAACCTCACTATTAATGTAAAAAAGCTGATGTAACCTCACTATTATTTTTGAAAAAGCGTATGTAACCTCACTATTAATGTGAAAAAGCTGATGTTACCTCACTATTAATGTGAAAAAGCTCATGTAACCTCACTATTAATGTGAAAAAGCTGATGTAACCTCACTATTAATGTGAAAAAGCTGATGTTACCTCACTATTAATGTGAAAAAGCTCATGTAACCTCACTATTAATGTGAAAAAGCTGATGTAACCTCACTATTAATGTGAAAAAGCTGATGTAACCTCACTATTAATGTGAAAAAGCTGATGTAACCTCACTATTAATGTGAAAAAGCTCATGTAACCTCACTATTAATGTGAAAAAGCTGATGTAACCTCACTATTAATGTGAAAAAGCTGATGTAACCTCACTATTAATGTAAAAAAGCTGATGTACCCTCACTATGAATGTGAAAAAGCTGATGTAACCTCACTATTAATGTAAAAAAGCTGATGTAACCTCACTATTAATGTAAAAAAGCTGATGTAACCTCACTATTAATGTGAAAAAGCTGATGTAACCTCACTATGAATGTGAAAAAGCTAATGTAACCTCACTATTAATGTGAAAAAGCTGATGTAACCTCACTATTAATGTGGAAAAAGCTGATGTAACCTCACTAATAATGTGAAAAAGCTGATGTAACCTCACTATTAATGTGAAAAAGCTGATGTAACCTGACTATTATTTTTGAAAAAGCGTATGTAACCTCACTATTAATGTAAAAAAGCTGATGTAACCTCACTATTAATGTAAAAAAGCTGATGTAACCTCACTATTAATGTGAAAAAGCTGATGTAACCTCACTATTAATGTGAAAAATCTGATGTTACCTCACTATTAATGTGAAAAAGCTGATGTAACCTCACTATTAATGTGAAAAAGCTGATGTAACCTCACTATTAATGTAAAAAAGCTCATGTAACCTCACTATTAATGTGAAAAAGCTCATGTAACCTTACTATTAATGTGAAAAAGCTGATGTAACCTCACTATTAATGTAAAAAAGCTGATGTAACCTCACTATTAATGTGAAAAAGCTGATGTAACCTCACTATTAATGTAAAAAAGCTGATGTAACCTCACTATTAATGTGAAAAAGCTGATGTAACCTCACTATGAATGTGAAAAAGCTAATGTAACCTCACTATTAATGTGAAAAAGCTGATGTAACCTCACTATTAATGTGGAAAAAGCTCATGTAACCTCACTATTAATGTGAAAAAGCTCATGTAACCTCACTATTAATGTGAAAAAGCTGATGTAACCTAACTATTATTTTTGAAAAAGCTGATGTAACCTCACTATTAATGTAAAAAAGCTGATGTAACCTCACTATTAATGTGAAAAAGCTGATGTAACCTCACTATGAATGTGAAAAAGCTAATGTAACCTCACTATTAATGTGAAAAAGCTGATGTAACCTCACTATTAATGTGGAAAAAGCTGATGTAACCTCACTAATAATGTGAAAAAGCTGATGTAACCTCACTATTAATGTGAAAAAGCTGATGTAACCTCACTATTATTTTTGAAAAAGCGTATGTAACCTCACTATTAATGTGAAAAAGCTGATGTTACCTCACTATTAATGTGAAAAAGCTCATGTAACCTCACTATTAATGTGAAAAAGCTCATGTAACCTCACTATTAATGTGAAAAAGCTGATGTTACCTCACTATTAATGTGAAAAAGCTCATGTAACCTCACTATTAATGTGAAAAAGCTGATGTAACCTCACTATTAATGTGAAAAAGCTGATGTAACCTCACTATTAATGTAAAAAAGCTGATGTAACCTCACTATTAATGTGAAAAAGCTGATGTAACCTCACTATTAATGTAAAAAAGCTGATGTAACCTCACTATTATTTTTGAAAAAGCGTATGTAACCTCACTATTAATGTGAAAAAGCTGATGTTACCTCACTATTAATGTGAAAAAGCTCATGTAACCTCACTATTAATGTGAAAAAGCTGATGTAACCTCACTATTAATGTGAAAAAGCTGATGTTACCTCACTATTAATGTGAAAAAGCTCATGTAACCTCACTATTAATGTGAAAAAGCTGATGTAACCTCACTATTAATGTGAAAAAGCTGATGTAACCTCACTATTAATGTGAAAAAGCTGATGTAACCTCACTATTAATGTGAAAAAGCTGATGTAACCTCACTATTAATGTGAAAAAGCTGATGTAACCTCACTATTAATGTGAAAAAGCTGATGTAACCTCACTATTAATGTAAAAAAGCTGATGTACCCTCACTATGAATGTGAAAAAGCTGATGTAACCTCACTATTAATGTAAAAAAGCTGATGTAACCTCACAATTAATGTGAAAAAGCTGATGTAACCTCACTAATAATGTGAAAAAGCTGATGTAACCTCACTATTAATGTGAAAAAGCTGATGTAACCTCACTATTAATGTGGAAAAAGCTGATGTAACCTCACTAATAATGTGAAAAAGCTGATGTAACCTCACTATTAATGTGAAAAAGCTGATGTAACCTCACTATTATTTTTGAAAAAGCGTATGTAACCTCACTATTAATGTAAAAAAGCTGATGTAACCTCACTATTAATGTAAAAAAGCTGATGTAACCTCACTATTAATGTAAAAAAGCTGATGTAACCTCACTATTAATGTAAAAAAGCTGATGTTACCTCACTATTAATGTGAAAAAGCTCATGTAACCTCACTATTAATGTGAAAAAGCTGATGTAACCTCACTATTAATGTGAAAAAGCTGATGTAACCTCACTATTAATGTGAAAAAGCTGATGTAACCTCACTATTAATGTAAAAAAGCTCATGTAACCTCACTATTAATGTGAAAAAGCTCATGTAACCTCACTATTAATGTGAAAAAGCTCATGTAACCTCACTATTAATGTAAAAAAGCTGATGTAACCTCACTATTAATGTGAAAAAGCTGATGTAACCTCACTATTAATGTAAAAAAGCTGATGTAACCTCACTATTAATGTGAAAAAGCTGATGTAACCTCACTATGAATGTGAAAAAGCTAATGTAACCTCACTATTAATGTGAAAAAGCTGATGTAACCTCACTATTAATGTGGAAAAAGCTGATGTAACCTCACTAATAATGTGAAAAAGCTGATGTAACCTCACTATTAATGTGAAAAAGCTGATGTAACCTCACTATTATTTTTGAAAAAGCTGATGTAACCTCACTATTAATGTAAAAAAGCTGATGTAACCTCACTATTAATGTAAAAAAGCTGATGTAACCTCACTATGAATGTGAAAAAGCTGATGTAACCTCACTATGAATGTGAAAAAGCTAATGTAACCTCACTATTAATGTGAAAAAGCTGATGTAACCTCACTATTAATGTGGAAAAAGCTGATGTAACCTCACTAATAATGTGAAAAAGCTGATGTAACCTCACTATTAATGTGAAAAAGCTGATGTAACCTCACTATTATTTTAGAAAAAGCGTATGTAACCTCACTATTAATGTAAAAAAGCTGATGTAACCTCACTATTAATGTAAAAAAGCTGATGTAACCTCACTATTAATGTGAAAAAGCTGATGTAACCTCACTATTAATGTGAAAAAGCTGATGTTACCTCACTATTAATGTGAAAAAGCTCATGTAACCTCACTATTAATGTGAAAAAGCTCATGTAACCTCACTATTAATGTGAAAAAGCTGATGTAACCTCACTATTAATGTGAAAAAGCTGATGTAACCTCACTATTAATGTAAAAAAGCTGATGTAACCTCACTATTAATGTGAAAAAAGCTGATGTAACCTCACTATTAATGTAAAAAAGCTGATGTAACCTCACTATTAATGTGAAAAAGCTGATGTAACCTCACTATGAATGTGAAAAAGCTAATGTAACCTCACTATTAATGTGAAAAAGCTGATGTAACCTAACTATTAATGTGGAAAAAGCTGATGTAACCTCACTAATAATGTGAAAAAGCTGATGTAACCTCACTATTAATGTGAAAAAGCTGATGTAACCTCACTATTATTTTTGAAAAAGCGTATGTAACCTCACTATTAATGTAAAAAAGCTGATGTAACCTCACTATTAATGTAAAAAAGCTGATGTAACCTCACTATTAATGTGAAAAAGCTGATGTAACCTCACTATTAATGTGAAAAAGCTGATGTTACCTCACTATTAATGTGAAA
Organism: Neostethus bicornis; assembly: GCA_902685375.1. Taxonomy (NCBI): domain Eukaryota; kingdom Metazoa; phylum Chordata; class Actinopteri; order Atheriniformes; family Phallostethidae; genus Neostethus; species Neostethus bicornis. The sequence goes on along the minus strand of CACRXE010000004.1, from coordinate 486,327 downwards.
AAGCTGATGTAACCTCACTATTAATGTGAAAAAGCTGATGTAACCTCACTATTAATGTAAAAAAGCTCATGTAACCTCACTATTAATGTGAAAAAGCTCATGTAACCTTACTATTAATGTGAAAAAGTTCATGTAACCTCACTATTAATGTAAAAAAGCTGATGTAACCTCACTATTAATGTGAAAAAGCTGATGTAACCTCACTATTAATGTAAAAAAGCTGATGTAACCTCACTATTAATGTGAAAAAGCTGATGTAACCTCACTATTAATGTGGAAAAAGCTGATGTAACCTCACTAATAATGTGAAAAAGCTGATGTAACCTCACTATTAATGTGAAAAAGCTGATGTAACCTCACTATTATTTTTGAAAAAGCTGATGTAACCTCACTATTAATGTAAAAAAGCTGATGTAACCTCACTATTAATGTAAAAAAGCTAATGTAACCTCACTATTAATGTGAAAAAGCTGATGTAACCTCACTATGAATGTGAAAAAGCTAATGTAACCTCACTATTAATGTGAAAAAGCTGATGTAACCTCACTATTAATGTGGAAAAAGCTGATGTAACCTCACTAATAATGTGAAAAAGCTGATGTAACCTCACTATTAATGTGAAAAAGCTGATGTAACCTCACTATTATTTTAGAAAAAGCGTATGTAACCTCACTATTAATGTAAAAAAGCTGATGTAACCTCACTATTAATGTAAAAAAGCTGATGTAACCTCACTATTAATGTGAAAAAGCTGATGTAACCTCACTATTAATGTGAAAAAAAGCTCATGTAACCTCACTATTAATGTGAAAAAGCTCATGTAACCTCACTATTAATGTGAAAAAGCTGATGTAACCTCACTATTAATGTGAAAAAGCTGATGTAACCTCACTATTAATGTAAAAAAGCTGATGTAACCTCACTATTAATGTGAAAAAGCTGATGTAACCTCACTATTAATGTGGAAAAAGCTGATGTAACCTCACTAATAATGTGAAAAAGCTGATGTAACCTCACTATTAATGTGAAAAAGCTGATGTAACCTCACTATTATTTTTGAAAAAGCGTATGTAACCTCACTATTAATGTAAAAAAGCTGATGTAACCTCACTATTAATGTAAAAAAGCTGATGTAACCTCACTATTAATGTGAAAAAGCTGATGTAACCTCACTATTAATGTGAAAAAGCTGATGTTACCTCACTATTAATGTGAAAAAGCTGATGTAACCTCACTATTAATGTGAAAAAGCTGATGTAACCTCACTATTAATGTAAAAAAGCTCATGTAACCTCACTATTAATGTGAAAAAGCTCATGTAACCTTACTATTAATGTGAAAAAGCTGATGTAACCTCACTATTAATGTAAAAAAGCTGATGTAACCTCACTATTAATGTGAAAAAGCTGATGTAACCTCACTATTAATGTAAAAAAGCTGATGTAACCTCACTATTAATGTGAAAAAGCTGATGTAACCTCACTATGAATGTGAAAAAGCTAATGTAACCTCACTATTAATGTGAAAAAGCTCATGTAACCTCACTATTAATGTGGAAAAAGCTCATGTAACCTCACTATTAATGTGAAAAAGCTCATGTAACCTCACTATTATTGTGAAAAAGCTGATGTAACCTAACTATTATTTTTGAAAAAGCTGATGTAACCTCACTATTAATGTAAAAAAGCTGATGTAACCTCACTATTAATGTAAAAAAGCTGATGTAACCTCACTATTAATGTGAAAAAGCTGATGTAACCTCACTATTAATGTGAAAAAGGTGATGTAACCTCACTATTAATGTGAAAAAGCTGATGTAACCTCACTATTAATGTGAAAAAGCTGATGTAACCTCACTATTATTGTGAAAAAGCTGATGTAACCTCACTATTAATGTAAAAAAGCTCATGTAATCTCACTATTAATGTGAAAAAGCTCATGTAACCTCACTATTAATGTGAAAAAGCTGATGTAACATCACTATTAATGTGAAAAAGCTGATGTAACCTCACTATTATTGTGAAAAAGCTGATGTAACCTCACTATTAATGTAAAAAAGCTCATGTAATCTCACTATTAATGTGAAAAAGCTGATGTAACCTCACTATTAATGTGAAAAAGCTCATGTAACCTCACTATTAATGTGAAAAAGCTCATGTAACCTCACTATTAATGTGAAAAAGCTCATGTAACCTCACTATTAATGTAAAAAGCTGATGTAACCTCACTATTAATGTAAAAAAGCTGATGTAACCTCACTATTAATGTGAAAAAGCTCATGTAACCTCACTATTAATGTAAAAAAGCTCATGTAATCTCACTATTAATGTGAAAAAGCTCATGTAACCTCACTATTAATGTAAAAAGCTGATGTAACCTCACTATTAATGTAAAAAAGCTGATGTAACCTCACTATTAATGTGAAAAAGCTGATGTAACATCACTATTAATGTGAAAAAGCTGATGTAACCTCACTATTATTGTGAAAAAGCTGATGTAACCTCACTATTAATGTAAAAAAGCTCATGTAATCTCACTATTAATGTGAAAAAGCTGATGTAACCTCACTATTAATGTGAAAAAGCTCATGTAACCTCACTATTAATGTGAAAAAGCTCATGTAACCTCACTATTAATGTGAAAAAGCTCATGTAACCTCACTATTAATGTAAAAAGCTGATGTAACCTCACTATTAATGTAAAAAAGCTGATGTAACCTCACTATTAATGTGAAAAAGCTCATGTAACCTCACTATTATTGTGAAAAAGCTCATGTAACCTCACTATTAATGTGAAAAAGCTCATGTAACCTCACTATTAATGTAAAAAAGCTGATGTAACCCACTATTAATGTAAAAAAGCTGATGTAACCTCACTATTAATGTGAAAAAGCTGATGTAACCTCACTATTAATGTGAAAAAGCTGATGTAACCTCACTATTAATGTGAAAAAGCTGATGTAACCTCTCTATTAATGTGAAAAAACTCATGTAACCTCACTATTAATGTGAAAAAGCTCATGTAACCTCACTATTAATGTGAAAAAGCTGATGTAACCTCACTATTAATGTGAAAAAGCTGATGTAACCTCACTATTATTGTGAAAAAGCTGATGTAACCTCACTATTATTGTGAAAAAGCTGATGTAACCTCACTATTAATGTAAAAAAGCTGATGTAACCTCACTATTAATGTGAAAAAGCTGATGTAACCTCACTATTAATGTGAAAAAGCTCATGTAACATCACTATTAATGTGAAAAAGCTGATGTAACCTCACTATTAATGTGAAAAAGCTCATGTAACCTCACTATTAATGTGAAAAAGCTCATGTAACCTCACTATTAATGTGAAAAAGCTCATGTAACCTCACTATTAATGGAAAAAAGCTGATGTAACCTCACTATTAATGTGGAAAAAGCTGATGTAACCTCACCATTATTGTGAAAAAGCTGATGTAACCTCACTATTAATGTAAAAAAGCTGATGTAACCTCACTATTAATGTGAAAAAGCTGATGGTACCTCACTATTAATGTGAAAAAGCTCATGTAACCTCACTATTAATGTGAAAAAGCTGATGTAACCTCACTATTAATGTGGAAAAAGCTGATGTAACCTCACCATTATTGTGAAAAAGCTGATGTAACCTCACTATTAATGTAAAAAAGCTGATGTAACCTCACTATTAATGTGAAAAAGCTGATGTAACCTCACTATTAATGTGAAAAAGCTGATGTAACCTCACTTTTAATGTGAAAAAGCTGATGTAACCTCACTATTAATGTAAAAAAGCTGATGTAACCTCACTATTAATGTAAAAAAGCTGATGTAACCTCACTATTAATGTGAAAAAGCTGATGTAACCTCACTATTAATGTGAAAAAGCTGATGTAACCTCACTATTAATATGAAAAAGCTGATGTAACCTCACTATTAATGTGAAAAAGCTGATGTAACCTCACTATTAATATGAAAAAGCTGATGTAACCTCACTATTAATGTAAAAAAGCTGATGTAACCTCACTATTAATGTAAAAAAGCTGATGTAACCTCACTATTAATGTGAAAAAGCTGATGTAACCTCACTATTAATGTGAAAAAGCTGATGTAACCTCACTATTAATGTGAAAAAGCTGATGTAACCTCACTATTAATGTAAAAAAGCTGATGTAACCTCACTATGCTACCTTTGTTTTCAGAAGGTTACAAGTTAAATATTTGAGTACTGCAGCAGGAGTAACAAGAACTCTTAAATGAAAGTTTAAGAGTCTAAATAAAAATCTGAGCTTTTCCGAAACTTGGTGTTGCTGCCTCATATTCAGATCCAATCTGAAAGTTATTTTTGAGCATCTGTCTATAAGGGAAACGAAGTTCATAGGCAAGGCAAGGCAAGGCAAGTTTATTTGTATAGCACAATTCATACAAAATGTAATTCAAAGTGCTTCACAAGAAAGAAAAGAAAAAGAATGCATTAAAATCACAAAACATAGAATCAAAAAGTTTAAAAAATTAAATAAATAAAATCATTAAAACAGATTAAAAATTGAGCAATTAATAAAAAGCACAGTTAAACAGAACTGTTTTCAGCCTAGATTTAAACATTGTCACAGTAGAGGCCTGTCTCACGGCCTCAGGAAGTTTGTTCCAGACTTTTGCAGCATAAAATTGAAATGCAGCTTCTCCATGTTTAGTCCTGACTCTAGGCACCAGCAGGAGGCCAGTCCCGGAGGTCCTCAGAGTTCTAGATGGTACTAAAAAGGGAAACTGAAATGGCTCAAAAAGGTAAACAAGGTGGGGAACTTCTTAAAACAGAGATGATTGAAATACAAAAGTCCCTAAACTTTTTATCTACTGAAGTTTCCACAATCTCTACCCAACAAAAACATATACTAGAACTCATGGGAAATATAAAAGAGCTACAAGGATTGAACAAGGAGAAAGATCAGAAGATTGCAATATTGGAGAGTTGACTGGATGACCTTGAACAATACTCTCGTCTTAATGATGTAATCATAAATGGGTTGGTGATAAGGCCACGCTCTTATGCACGGGCTGTAACACCAGCATCAATAGATAACGGAGGAGAACCAACAGTGGCAGAGACTGAGCCATTGGAGCAACAAGTCACCACATTTTTTTAACAAAGGCATCCCTGTCAATAGCTCTAAAATTGAGGCATGTCATCTTCCGTTCGTTCAGTCATCTTCTGCTTGTTCCGGGGTCGGGTCGCGGGGGCAACAGCCTCAAACGGGCAGCCCAGGCCTCTCTCTCCCCGGCTGCATCCTCTAGCTCACCTGGAAGGATCCCAAGTCGTTCCCCGACCAGCTGTGAGACATAGTCTCTCCAGCGGGTCGCGGGTCTGCCCCTTGGTCTCCTCCCGGTGGGACGTGCCCAAAACACCTCGCCCGCGAGGCGCTCGGGAGGCATCCAGACCAGATGCCCGAACCACCCCATCTGGCTCCTCTCGACCTGGAGGAGCGGTTCGACACTGAGCTCCTCCCGGGTGGCAGAGCTCCTCACCTGATCTCTGAGTGAGAGCCCAGCCACCCTGCAGAGGAAGCTCATTTCGGCCGCTTGTACCCGCAATCTCATTCTTTCGGTCACCACCCACAGCTGGTGACCATAGGTGAGGGTTGGAACGTAGATCGACTTGTAAATCGAGAGCTTTGCTTTTCTGCTCAGCTCTCTCTTTACCACGACGGACTGATGCAGCGTCCTCTTGTCATCTTCTCACCTGTAAACAGAAGGATGATAAATCTGCTTTGCCAATAGGAAGGACAAAAATGATCTGCTCAAACTAGGAAAAAGGCTCAAAGGAACAAATGTTTATGTTAATGAGCACCTGACGAAGAAAAACGCAGACATTGCAAAGAAAGCATGGATCCTGAGGAAACAAAATAAAATACAGTCAACATGGACCAAAAATTGCAAGGTGTTCATTGAACTTAACGGTCCTCCTGAGGAAGCTAAGGTCCTTGTCATGAAAAAAGAAGAAGATCTAAACAAGTACCAATAAGAATAATATTTGTCAACAAAAGCTAGATTTCTGATAACTCACAAATAATATGCACGAAATTGTCCAAGACATTGATCCTGACCAAAATCTTTTGCACCAACTAAGCAATAATTGTTCCTATTTTACAGACAGTCAGTTTAACATCTCATTTGAACATGTAAAACATTCATTTTATTGCTAGGAGTTTGCATGCCAACTATGATCATATTAACCTCCTAGGACCTGGCGTCCACAATTGTGGACAACACATTTTGGGTTGTCTAGACCACAAAACACACTATTTCTCTACAAGGTCCTGCTGTCCACATAAGAGGTCATTATACTGCCATTTAGTGGTGATAGAAGTGTATGACACATTATTTAGATTCAAGATGGCTGCCTTGTGCTCAACTATATAATGTAGAATGCTCAACCACATAATAACTACAACAACTATTTAGTGTAGAATTTTTTTTTGGATTTTAGACTCATCAGGTCCCAATCATCCCAAATAACAAAAAGAAATTATTAAAGGATACCATGCAGGAGTTCAGGTCTTAGGAGGTTAAAGAATACTTAAAAGATCTTAAAATGTCATTTAGTGTTATAGCAATCACTGAGACATGGCTCACACTTGATAAAGGAGTTCATTTTGAACTAGACGGATATGAGTTAAATTATAAAAACAGATCGAATAAGAAGGGAGGAGGAGTTGCCTTATTTATAAATAAACGCCTAAAATATAAGGTACTAGAAAACATGACAATGGCTGTATGTGATGTTATGGAAAGCAAAGCTGTGGAGATATATTTGGAAAAAAAGAGAAATGTCATTATTAGTTGTGTTTACCGGGCCCCTGGCAGCAAAATAGAGATCTGTATAAATAGATTAGAAAGTATGCTGAGTACAACAAAGCAAAAGACTATATTTGTCTGTAGTGATTTTAATTTGGATTTGACAAAAACAAGCATAGATAAAGCAACAGATAAATTTATAGAAACACTCTCTTGCTTTGGTTTATACCCATCGATCACCAAACCCAGTAGAATAACTGCTCATAGTGCGACATCTATTGATAACATTTTCACAAATTATATGGGTAACACTTTAAATAGTGGACTCCTAATAAATGATATTACAGATCATTTGCCAATTTTTGTTTTATATGAAACTGCTGGTCTCAGACAGAAGGAAAATGATATAATCAAATATACAAGGTTGAGAACAGAGGCGTCTATGAATGCTTTTAAAGATTACTTGCAAGCTCATAATTGGGAGCCAATCTATAGAGTAATTCAAAATAAAAAAATAAAAATAAATATAGTCAAACCAATGTTGACAATGCTTATGATTACTTTTTAGATGTATTCCTAGCATTATACAACAAACACTGTCCAATTATAAAAATTAAGGTTAAAAATAAAGATATAGGAAAACCATGGATAACAAAATGTTTAAAGAATGCTTGTAGAAAAAAATAAATTATGTGAGAAATTTATTAAAAAAAACAATAAATCTAAAGACACAGAGCTAAAGTACAAAACATATAAAAATAAACTAACAAGTATTTTGAGAGTGTGTCAGAAAAAATACTCTGCACAAGCATTAGAAGCCAGGAAAGACAATATTAAAAGTATGTGGAAATTGATGAACAGCATGATTAGAAATTCAACATGTAATTATACTTATCCAACATTTTTTAGCAATGGCAACAAACGTATTCATAATACAGATGATAGTAGGAGGATTCAATGATTATTTTGTAAGTATTGGATCAAAGTTAGCTGAAGAATTTGTAGTCAATCAGCCGGTGGACAGCAATAACGTGTTGAAACATATACCGAAAAGTACAAATTCAATTTTCCTAAGCAAGGTGGAAACAAACAAAATTGTTGGCACTGTAAATAAATAAAAAAATAAAACCACCACAGACCTCAATGGGATTGATATGAAAATTGTAAAGAAAGTTATTGATAGTATAGCTGTGCCCTTAACCTACATTTGTAATCTTTTATTTGCAACTGCAACTTTTCATCAAAATATGAAGATGGCAAAAGTGATTCTACCATACAAATCAGGTGAAAGTAAATTATTTTCAAATTACCGGCCAGTGTCCTTGCTCTGTCAATTCTCAAAAATACTAGAGAAAAGGTTTGAAAAGAGACTGACAAATTACTTAGACCAATTTAATATGTTATCTGATAATCAGTATGGTTTCAGAAAGAACAGATCAACAGGACAGGCTTTGATGAACATAACTGAGGAAATTACTAGCTGTATGGATGAGAGAAAGCATGTTGTTGGAGTCTTTGTTGATTTGAAAAAGGCTTTCGACACCATAAATCATGATTTATTATTACTTAAGATAGAGCAGTATGGCATTAGAGGTGTGGCTTTGAACTGGTTAAAAAGTTACTTGAGTAATCGCCAGCAGTGTGTACAAATAGGGGAAAAAAGATAATAATTTTTAAACATTACAATTGGAGTTCCACAGGGGCCAGTATTAGGCCCAAAGCTATTTATTTTATTCATAAACGATTTATGTAGGATATCAGAAAACCTCAAATTTATACTATTTGCAGATGACACAAATGTTCTCTGTTCAGGAAAAAAAACGTAATAATTTAATAGAAGATTGACAAATATGAATCTGTGGTTCAAATTAAACAAATTAATAATAAATATGGAGAAAACTCAATATATTATTTTTGGGAAGAAAAACAAAACAACAACAGAAATTGAGATAATTATAGATAAAACAAAACTTGAGAGAGTAACCGAAACCAAATTTCTGTGTGTAATACTAGATGAAGAGATAAGTTGGAAAAGCCAAATCCATAACATCAGATCAAAGCTGGCAAAGAGCATTGGTATCTTGTGTAAAGTAAAGCCGTTGTTGGACCATACATTTTCTCTTGTGATTTTCTCTTGTGATGCCATATCTAAGTTATTGCGTGGAGGTTTGGGGAAATACATATCCCAGTAATGTACAGCCACTGTGGATACTACAAAAAAAAAACACTTAGGATTGTACATAAGGTCGGGTATTTAGATCATACAAACAGGCTCTTCTTAGAATCAAAAGTACTCAAGTTTACAGATTTGGTAAAATATAAAACAGCTATAATAATATTTGAAGCACGACAAAACATGTTACCAAAAAAGTTTATAAGTCACAGTAACACTAATATGTATTTTTTTATGACTAAAAAGGTGATAGAATTGCAAAAATTCAATTTGGCACATTTTGGCACATAATTGGATAGCTGATTTCGAATAGACACTTTATACATCAAAAACACTTGTACTTAGAGATCTGAAACTTTACACAGATGCTGTCAACAAGATTATTACCATACATATGGAAGGAATTATGCATACTAAGAAGTATGTCTTGGCTAGGGACAAAATTAGGCGAGGCTAAAAATGTACAATTTTTTTTAACCTATGTTTATGTTTGAACAGTAGAAGGTCTAAGCTTGATTTTGATGTATAGTACAAGCATGTGACTTGAAAGATGCTGCTGTAATAAGCAATGGCATTTGGGTATGTCCAACTATTCTGCACAGCCGAAGATAGGTGGGAGTTAAGAAGTTAAGTCAGGACTTTTTGGAGGCCATTCTAAAACCTTAAGTCTAGCTTGATTTGACCATTCCATTACCACTTTTGATTTGTGTTTAGGGTTATTGTGCTGTTGGAACACCCAACCGTGCCCAGGACCCAACGTTTGGGCAGTTGACTTTAGGTTTTCTTGACAAATTATAAGGTAATCCTCCTTCTGCATTGTCTCATTGACTCTCTGTAAAGCATCAGTTCCATTGGCAGGGAAACAGGCCCACAGTATAATACTGCTACCACCGTGCGTGATGATAGGCATGACGTTCTTGGGGTTACAGGCCTCACCTTTTCTTCTCAAAACATGTTGATAGGCACTGTGGCGAAAAAGCTCAATTGTTTTATCTGACCAGAGAACTTTCCTCCAGAAGGTCTTATTTTTGTCCATGAGATTAGCAGCAAACTTTAGTTGACCCATAAGGTGTCGCTTCTGGATCAAGGGCTTCCTTGTTGCACAGCAGTCTCTCAGTCCATGGCAATGCAAAACATGCGTGACTGTGGACTCTGACACCTGTGTTCCAGCAGCTTCTAATTTTTGGCAGATCTGCTTTCTGGTGTGTTGAGGAAGAAATAGATTGACTAAACTTGGTGAGAAGTAATCAGACAATTTTATTTAGCTGCAGCGAGAGTTTCTACCTCTGTCGGTCACAAATGCAGAAAGTCTGAAAACAGAGTAAAATCATGCAGTTTTATACCTGAAATCCCTCCCACCTTTCTCACTCTCTCTACACCGCAAATCTAACCATATCCCCTCGAACCACAGGCATTACATTGTTCTGACAGACATATGGCTTTCTTGAGTTTACACACCGCTACTTCAGAACTCGGTGGCATGACCAGGGGCCAGGAATACATTACACCAGTTTTAAAATCACTGCATTGGCTCCTTGTGCGTTTCAGGGTTGTTAAAAGTCTTAATGGTCTTGTGCCTTCTTATTTATCTGACCTCTTTATGAAGTACGACCTCTCACTGACCCTAACGTCTTCTGTTACTTTTAGTAATACCAAATGTTAGAACAAAAACTCGCAGTGAGACCTCATTCCAATATAATCGTCTTCGCCTGTGGAACAGCCTGCCAGAGAGCCTCAGGGCCACAGACTCTGTTCATGTTTTTAAGAAGAGGCTGAAAACTCATCTTTTTAACTTGGCATTTAATTGATTCTTATTTTTGTTTAATGTGCTTTTACGTATTTATTGATATGTTTCTTTACCTATCTGTTTTATCTAATCTATTTATCTTATCTAATTAACACTGTTTTATTTTTCTGATTTAGTTTCAAGATTAATTTTTTAAACCGTTCTAAAACTGGTTTGATTTATACCATTGTTTTATTCTGTGTCTTAGTCCAGTGTTTCTTCATGAGGATCCTCCATACTATGAGCTCTGCCTGCTCAGTCCATGGGGTCCTTGCTGTGGGGGTCGGACTAGCCTGGGCGATGTGGGTCCCTAACTTCAGCGAAGTGGCTTTTCGTGGGTGCCCTTGTCTCCTGTAGCCAGGTGGACCCCTCTGCTTTTGGCTGCTGCAATCATGAGGAGGCCGACTTCTGGTGTGGATTGGTCCCCAGTTATTATCTCCTCACAGCGGCACCAGGCCAGGTATTTGTTTTACTTACCACTATTTTTTATAGTAGAAAAAAAGTTTCAAAAAAGTCTTCTGGACAGTTCAGTTCTTGAACGAATGGGGTGAGAACGTCCAAGAAACGTGAGAAGAGGGAAACAGAAACTGAGAAGAGGAAAAATGGAGTCTCTATTCCCTCCTTGTCAGGACTGTCCGAGAAGGTACAGAGGATTTTCAGACAACATGACATCCCGGTTTTCTTTAAACCGGTCAACACATTACGGCAGAAACTAGTACATCCTAAAGACAAGATGCCAACAGAAGAACAGAGCAATGTAGTTTATTCGATCCGATACAGTGAAGGTAGCTGCAAAGAACACTACATTGGGGAAACGAAACAGCTACTCCACAAAAGACTTTACCAACACAGAAGAGAAGCCTCAATTTGCATTGTGAGGTTCTGTCAGCTTTTGTGTTTTATTTGTGACTGGAGCAAAGTTTGGTCTCTGTCAGGAAAAAAAAAGAAAGCTTTTCTGCACAATTTGTTAAACTAAACCATTTAAAATGTGGGAATGTAAAAGTAAATAGGCAAGTTTTCACTCCTAAATTTTCTTCAATTAATTTTAAATATAAAAATAGTAGAGCACATGTTTTCTACAACATAATAAAACAGAAAAACAGAAAGAATAAAAAAAAACGTGCTTTGGATCTCAGCAGTGATGTGTTCATCATCAGATGTGAAGTCCTGATAAGATCATTACATGATACTGCTCTCTGATTTCTGGAAAATTACTTTGGCATGATTCCATTCTCTATTTGTCCGCGGAACATCACACTCTGATCTTTTTAATAACTTACATTTTCACATAAAACTTTCCAAAAAAATAAACAGAAGGAGACAGTTAATATTATAAAAAGAGAAAGTGTCTCCGTAGATGATAAAAATGAGTTCTGTTCAGTAGTGTCAGCATTTACAAAAGTTTTTATCTTCACAATTGCTATAAATAAATTTGATACTAACTTTTCAAACATATTCATTTGTTTATTCCCAATACAAATGATGAAGTAAAGTAGGTGTTTGACATTGAAATCAGTAAAACTACAGTATCTCTGACCTAACGTTCACGAGTTGGTGTTATTTTTTTAACTGTTTTTGTTTTTTTAACTCCAGCTGGTTGCGAGGGCAGCAAATTTCAGACGGCCAGATAAAGTGCGTTTAGAGGTTTGCTTGTATCCAGCCGCGTGTGCCCACTTGCGTGGATCTGATTGAGCTCGCAGTCCTTTCTCGTAATGAACTATCGCCTGTACCACAGCTCCTGTGGATTTGAGGAGTTGTGTTTCATGGTTCTTCTCAGCCAACCCCTTTAGAATGTCCTGAAAACCACAGAAATGTACAGAAAAGAATATGAACCTTTAAAAAAAAGAAGAAAAAAAGGTGGAATTTCAACATGTTTTTCTGATTTACAAAATAGTTCATAGACAGGTGTCTATGAACTATTTTCATAGACACCTGTCTATGAAAATAGTTTGGTCCTGTGCTTGACAGACTCTATGCTTGTTAAACCCACGTGTTTCAACTTGCCCCCAGGGTAGCTAAATGAGAGCTGGGTAGCCAAAGTTAAGCCGTGCACACATGAAAAAGCGATCGATTGGTGATGCATCGATTTGGAAAAAATTGGCAAATTTGAGCACAGCTCAGGCGTCCATCTTGTCAGGATCCCCTCACCGGCCACCAGAGGGAGCCCTGGACCTTCCTCACCCACCTGGATTCCAGCGTTATCCTGAACACCTGGGTGATTAGCCTGGCACCAATCATCTGTGTATCGTCAGTCTGCTGCCTATTTAAGGGCAGTAACCCCGACTTTCTCGTTGGCTCATAACCATCCCTTTCAGCCACGTCTCCCTGGTTGCCTGACCATGAGGATATTATGATAGTATGAACTCTGTTATATTATTTGAACATTTGAATCCTGAGTTAAATCTGTGCCCTTTGCTTTACAGACTTAATCTGAATTGTGTTTAATAAACCTTGTTTAGATGTCCTGCAAATGGGTCCTCCTCCTTCCACATCATCTAACCTTGACACATCGAGCGTTGTTCACCTTATTTCTTTGGCCTTGTGCGACAACTTGCGTCATTATCACTCTGACTTAAAATTTGGCAATCACCGCTAGGATTTTCTGAAACCTACTGCGAGTCGGAAAAATTGTGTGATTAGCTACAGATAAGTACGAGACAAACGATCGATCATCAGTTGATTTAATTACAAGTAAGTGGTGACGTTTATCAGATGAACACCGTGCAATAACCTGTACATGTACAGTTAGAAAATGTGCCATTAATTGACCAGTTTTGAGGGATCACCGACGTGTCTCTGATGACCTTGCAAAAGAATTGTAGACAAGGATGATAGTTGCACAATCGTCTCCCGATAATTGACCTAATTTCAAGTTCCTATAAAAAGTAGCTGCATGCATAAAAATCTATATTCTTTTATGTGTAGATCTGCTGTGCTGTGCTGTGCTGAGCTTTGAAGGCAACATTGGCACCAATGTGTTGGCGTTTTGAAAACACGTGCATGAGCTGTGTGCATGTCTGTTCATAGCTGGTCCATTGATTAAAGTGAAATGTTCCTTTACTTTGCAAATACTATTATAATGATTGTATTATTATTATAATTATTAATTATTTTTGGTTTAGAGATTATCTCCCTGCCTTAAGTACCATCCCATTATTGGATTCACAGTTACGGTCACTCACTTTATCAAAGTTGGGCTCTACTACAGTGGCGTTGGGACTCAGTTGGTTATGGAACCTTGGCTCTGAGATAGCTTTTGAGAGGTTGTAGTCAAAAAAGAGTGTGTTCAGGATCACCTAGAAAACATCAGGCAATCAAAATGTTACAAGATAAAATCTTCGTGTTCTCGTTAATTAGCAAAGCTTCGGTACAACTGTGTGCTTTTAGTTGAATTTTACCTGAGCAATAGATGTCGTAATTGATGTCCCTCCCGAGGCTCCAACCACCATCTTTACTTTGTTGCTTTCATCGAAAAGGATGGATGGACACATGGATGACATTGGCCTTTTCCCTTCAGACAGTATAAACTAATTCAATTTTATTTGTATAGCCCAAAATCACAAAATTTTTGTCTCAACGGGCTTCACATTGCAGATTTAAAAAGAACAAAAACAAAAGAAGAATGTATACACACAAGACACACCTAACAGCTAACTAACAAACGCTTGCTAAACAATTTGAGCACATTCCTGTCCTTGGACTCTCCATTATGGTGAGAAAAAACTCATAAAAAACCATCAGTGGGGAAAAATAAGAAACCTCATGGGGATCCACAAGAAAAAGAGAGATCCATCCCCCAGGACGAGCATCCAATGTGTCTAAGACTTTTGTTTAAATATTAGCTTATTCTACTCTACATCATCCCGATGGAAACTGGGTGCTTGCTGGATGGTAAAGCAAGCACAGGAACCTCCTCGGCCTGGTATTTATAATTACCGCACTAGTCCTAATCCACGTGCGTGCACAGCTGCATTAATGGAGTAAGTAAATTCAGATAAATAAGCTATTTCCAAACAAAAATTCTGCAGGGCAAAAAAATAGTCTCAGAACAGTAACTGTACCAACACAAGCTGCACATGTGCGGTAGTGCTATCTAAAAGGACATGGGCATGTCAAACTTGAGCTAAAGTTGCATATGAAAGACTTCTTTTTGTCGGACTAAGCATTGTTGTATTTAAGTTTCAGGAAAAAAAACAGGGGTGGGCTTCTATTGGGAATAATACGATAGCTCTGTTTTACATTTGTTATTCAACACAACCTTGATTGAGCCTTTGAGACGACTACTAACTTCATGTCACAACCATAAAGGGACGTGATGATTTTTGCATGAACATTCAGATTATCCGGTCAGCTCCTTGGATCGATGATCATAATCTCACCCGGCCGGATGAAATTGTTTGGAGAAGGTGGTACACCAAATCCATTGGTGATGTTTGGGGAGCTGAAATCATCCATTTCATTGTTGAGTAGAATTCCAGTTGATTTTGACATGACTTTGGAGCCAAAACTGTGGGAAAACAACATATAGTATAAAACCAAGCAGGCTAAAGTGATACAAAGTTACCAGTTCAGGTCTTACTATTGGTTGATGGTGGAGGTGGCAGCCACGGCGCTTCCGTCCTCTGACACTACAGAGACGTGTGACGTCCCGTGATTATCCGGTAGGAAAAAATCTGGCTCGTAATAACTCATTGGATGTGTAGTTTCATCAGTTATCTTTTCCCGGATGGCATTCGCGAATGAAACTGAGGTCATATTGTTGATAAACTGTATTGTGAAAAAAAAATTGACTGGTATAATATCAGACATTGGAATAAAATAAATATTTTATACATCATTTTTGTATTGCATGTATTTTGCAATATTTAAAATTTTTCACACTACATTAATGAAATTTTAACGTTGTTAAAATGTCACACATAATATTGTGTGACATGAAACATAAAATACTAAAATACATATAATACTAAAACAAATACTGTGTATATGTACATACACTGCTACTGCTGACTCTAAAGGTGCTTTAAATTTCCCCCCCATTACAGGATGAATACAATCTGTCTTTTCTTATCAAATGAAATACAGCTCAACATTAATGAAATGCTCAGATAAGCTGCATGTGTAAAAAATACCAGAAAAGTCTCCAGAAATACAAACTATAAAACTCTCGTAGAAAAAGTTTCAAAAAAGTCTTCTGGACAGTTTAATTCTTGATCGAGACGTTTCGACTTCCATCCGGAAATCATTTTCAAAGATGGAAATGGATTGAAAACTGATCTATATAAACTAACCTCAGTAAAAGGTAAAAAATAGTACGGACGGGCTCGACCAATGAGCCTGTGTTACCTATGATGGCCGTGAATGGCTCCTATTGTTGCCACAGACCAGTAAACGATCCTTATTGTAATAATGCTAAGAGCCTAGTGAATAGAAATTCCTGCTAACGAGAGGCGTTACTCTGGGTCACAAGGTGTCCTATTTGGTCCAGGGCTTCAGAATGCTGCTGTAAATCCCAGGCAGAATGTATCTAACGCCTCCACTCCGATTCAGTGAGGGATTTTCTTTTTTCAATAAGATGGCTTCCTTCACCCCTCTTTCAAACCATCCTTTTTCTCTACTTAGAATCTTCACCTCGCTGTCCTCAAAAGTGTGTTTGGTGGATTGGTTTGAAACTTTTTCTACGATGGATCACTCCTGGATGAATGAGGGACTACACGGACTTGAAACTATAAAACTCATTTTTTTAAAATAAAAATTTCATCAATAAGCTTGATGAAAATAACGTTTACTATTATATTATAAAATACCTCCTTTTTACTGATTGTGCCCATTTTGCTACATTCTAAAACTTCTCTAATCTTGATCTCTAATTAACAGGCCCAGATCAATTCTATTTGTCCGTCCTTTTTTTTTTTTTCTTTTATTCCCCTCCAAGCTCGTGTCTTGTTTTTAGTTTTGTTTTTTGTTTTTTTTAAATCTAGAAGTAGAATCTAACAAGATGAGTTCTAGTCTAATTCAAAAATCAAGAAAACCTTTATTTGTCCCACAATGGGGAAATTGCAGTATGCACCAGCATAGTTACAGTAGGATAAGTATATACAAAAAAATAAAAAATATATAAAATGGATAAAAGTATAAAAATATTAAATCTATTTAATTATTTACTTTAGGTTTTTACTTGTGTTGATTGTGTTTTGTCTAATTTTCAGTTTGATTAATTCTGTATGAAGCCCATTAAGGTGTATGTGTGTTTACATACATCAGTTATATTTACAAAATTTGGATCTCCAAGCGTACTTCTCTTTGCATAAGCAAAGCGAAAAGCCTCCACTATACGATGGTACGTTAGGATTTTTTTTTCTGGGGTCGCCACACTGTCAGCAGTGAGGTTGTACCCTGGGGAAATGAAAGAAAAAACAATTCACATCAAGATATCATCTATATACATTCAGCCCTACAGTTTTAGCACCAAAAGAGTCAGCCTCAGGCCCCTGGAATTGAAATGCAAAAGAAGTGGGCTTTCATGACGTAATAATTCTTATGTCATAGCATAAATAGATAAACAGGTGTTCGTAAGCCCAGAAATCCGATCTTGGCCCGAAAAACATATAAATGCATTTATTCAGTTCTACTACCATTTTTGACTCCGTCAACCCCGCCGCGCTCCCTGGCGCATAGATACGTTTTAAAGGATCGGGATGGTTTTGGTACCTCATCAGGAATAGATCAAGTTTATTTGTTTTAGCCAGAGATTTATTTGCATAATCAGGTGTAGAGGTCACTTTCCCGCTCTCAGCTTTGAAAGTGACCTCTCCTTTTATTTTTTAAAACCAATAGATTGACTTTGAAAGAGACAGTAACCAGCTATTCCAGGGAAATGGGGGTCTGGGTGGTGAACGGGGCGGGGTCTGTTTGACGGTTAATACATGTGTGCAGTTTTTTTGTGTTAAGAGTGTGATTTTTCTTTTTTTTTTTTATGTCTGTTTGGTTTTAATTTACTATTTTCTATTATTTGAATTTTAATTCTGTTAGTTTTTTGTTCCCCACTTTGCATAACTTTGTTAGAAAAGTGCTTTATAAATACAGTTTGATTTGATTTAAAAACGCTACTTTAACCAAAATGACCAAGAACTCTAACTGCTTTGATAAAAAGTGTGAGCTTTGGTGAATTAGCAGAATAAAAGACTAATCTGTTAATGGAAATTTAAGTGGAGCTCACCCAATTACAGTTAAATTGGTGAGATTACGGTTAAATCAATGAGATGCCATGAGTGTGTGTGTGTGTGTGTGTGTGTGTGTGTGTGTGTGTGTGTGCAAATGGGCTAAGGATGTAGCAGATGAGTGGGTGGCCAGAGAAAAGAACGAGGTTTTGGAAGACTAATTATTTTCAAAGATAAGTTTCTTATGTGATCCTCAGTGCAAGATGCTGTCACAGATCGAATACGAAATCTTCACACACCAACCGCTCGGATTTTATAGTCTCTCTGAACTTACAAATGAGAGAATGACTGAATCTAACGGATGATGACATCAACAGACAATTTATGGCTGTGTGATGAAAATGATCAATAATGAACTAATTTCTTTTATTTGATTAATAACACCAGATAGTAGATACAGAGCATTATTCATCACCCCAACCGTCCTACTTCTACAGCAGTTCATTTGCAAACCTTACAGATTAAACGTCTTAGTGAAAATTTGTTGTTTTAAATTATATGCGAGTTCAAGTAAAAGAAGCTTTTTCATTATCAAGAAAGGGATTTGCTTTAGAGCAACCAGACATGCCACTTGCAGCTGACTCTTTTTGTGAGAGACTGGAGGGCAGCTCGTATTCTCCCACTCAGGATGTTTTTGGACAGTGCATCAAGGCTTACCATTCAAAATGTTTAATATCAGCGATAGCACAGGGCCGCTAGCGGGGGCATTGGGAACAGCCATGGTGTACTCCCCCACTTTCACCCTGAGAGGTTTCACATCCAAGAGAGGCGTATAATCCGTCAGATCCTTCATTGTGATGATACCGCCTAAACAAGGATTGACAAACACAGGAAATGCATACTTGAGCAGAAATGCTAAAATCAAATCCTCCTTACCCTAGAAATGCAAATGCAGAGAACTGTATTACACAATCTTTTGCAATGTGGTTTTAAAAATGTGATTTATAATTTTTTTAAAAATCCGGTAGAAAATGAAATCTGAATTTGCCTTTGTATTTAATTTCTAGTAAAAATGAAACTCGTTTGGAGAAGTGTCTTTTTAACGCACAAAAGGGAAACTTTAGCAACAGATGAGTTCAATCATCTAGTTTTCCTAATTTATGACAAGCTGTCTTATTTAATTACAACATATGTTTATCACTAAACTTGACCTCTCAATTACAGAGTAACCGACAAAAATAAATCTTTTAAATTGCTCCCTAAATAGTCTAAACAGAGATTGAAAAATGCTGCTTGTCACATAAATTTATTCTTCAGATAATATAATGATTAACTGTAATCTAGTACCAGCACAAGCTCTGCATGTGCGGTAATGCTATTTAAAGCGACAAGGATATATCAAACTTGAGCTAAAGTTGGATATGGAATACTTCTTTTTGCCGAGCTTAAGCTTTGCTGCTGTATTCACGTTTTGGAGGAAAACAGCTTCTATTAGAAAGTGTGCTTCTATTGGGAATAACACGATATAAGAAGTACTGATATCAACTTTAGTGAAGAATTTTCAAAGTAGAGATACCTGCTGCTTGAATATCAGTCACAAGATTCTCAGCCAGCGATCCGGTATAGAAAGCTTCAGGTCCTTCATTGGCTATCGTTTTAAAAGTTTCTGCTAGCTTGGTGAACTTAATGGTATCATTTTCTTTTAGAATGTCCCCGTTATTCCCACAAAAAACTTCACTGCAATAAGAGAAACAAAATCAAGATGCTGGAGTTGATGAAATAACGCTTGTAGTTGAATAATAAGCAATAAAAGATACTGCTCACCACAAGGCTTCATCTTTCCTGATAGTCTCTCGGTGTACTGACAAAGCTGAGGCAAGTGCCCTACCCAATGGGAATCCTTTTTCCGCAAGTTCGATGCTTGGCTGAAACAAGTCTTTCCACGGCAGTTTGCCATGTCGCTCGTGTGCCATTTTATATCCTCGAAGTTCCCCTGGCACAGCAATGGCCAAGCCTCCTAAACAATCAAAATAAGAAACCATTTAATCAACTGAGATACAGTGGAGCTAGGCCGATGCTCCACTAGGTCAAGAGAAGCCAGATGGGGTGATTCAAGCATCTGGTTAGGATGCCTCCCAGACGCCTCACTGGAAAAGATGTGGCACAGCAAGGGAAGTCTTGGTTTCTCTCTTAAGATTGCAACCCAGCCCCAGATAAGCATAAGATAATGCGTAAGGTATGATAGAGTATGGTAAAGGTATTTGCAATGTTCCCACACATTCTGTTCCTTTTTCACGTCAACTGATATTTCTCCCAGTTTAACCTTTTCCACACCAGTTAGTGATTCAACATTACCTTTCGTGGCCATAGATGAGCTCGTCCCAAACATGTTCTGCGTGGCATTGTGTGGTGCGGTCTCTCTGGCATTAATGATCTCCACTGTATCTGAAAGTAAACATTAGGAAATCATTTGGAAACATTTCCTGTATCAATTGAAATGGAAAACAACAGAAGCTTTGTTGTGGTGGTGCCTTTTGGAGTAAAGGTTTTACCATTTTTTGAATCATAGATGGTGATGAAAAGCCCTCCTCCTATGCCCGCACTGTGAGCATTATATAAACCAACACATATTAATGCCGCTATCGCCGCATCCACCGCCGATCCTCCTTTCTTGAGCGTATCTCTGTTAATAAGAAAAGAAAGGTGGTTAACTTTAAAGCAGGTATTGGCTAAAACAAAAACAGATCAGAATTTTGTGCACATGTATGTACAGTTGAAACCAGAAGTTTATATACACTACATAAAAACACACATATGCTTTTTTTTCTCTCTCTGTCAGACATGAAACAAAAATAAACTTTTCTTGTTTTAGGTCAATTATAATTAACAAAATTATTTCTATTGGCTAAATGTCAGAATAATGAGACTAGTTTTTTTTTTTAGAGAATTCTTTGTTACTTTTATCAAAGTCAAAATTTTACATATATTTGATTAGTAGTTGGTACTACTGCCTTGAAACTGCAGTACTTGAGTCAAACATCTCGGAAATCCTTCCACAAGTTTCCCACAAGTATTGGGAGGAATTTTGGCCCATTCCTCCCGACAGAACCGGTGTAACAGAGCCAAGTTTAGGTCACCTTGCATGTACACGCCTTTTCAGCTTTGAACATAAATGTTCAATAGGATTTAGATCTGGGCTCTTTGATGGCCACTGCAAAACATTGACCTTGTTATCGTTACGCCACTTTGTAACCAGATTGGCAGTATGCTTCAGGTCATTGTCCATTTGGAAGATCCATTTGCGCCCAAGCTTCAACTTTCTAGCTGATGTCTTCAGATATTGCTTCAATATTTCTGCATACTGTTTTTTCCTCATGATGCCATCCATTTTGTGAAGTGCACCAGTCCCCGTAGCAGCAAAACAACCCCACAACATGATGCTACCACCTCCATGTTTTACAGTCGGGATGGTGTTCTGAGGCCTGCGTACATAACGATGGTCATTGTGGCCGAACAGTTCGATTTTAGTTTCATTAGACCACAAGACATGTCTCCAAAAATTTAAGTCTTTATCCTTGTGTGCATTCACAAACTGTAATCAGGCTTTTCTATGTTTCTTTTGGAGTAATGGCTTCTTCCTGGCAGAGTAGCCTTTCAGCCCATGTCTGTGCAGTACTCGTTTCACTGTTGATAATGACACATTCTTACCATCTTCAGCCAGCATCTTCACAACATCTTTTGCCTTTGTCTTTGGGTTGTTCTGGGCATATCGGACCAAAGTATGTTCATGTCTCGGACTCAGAACCTGACTCCCTCCTGAGCGAAACTATGGCTGGACGTTCCCATGATGTTTATACCTGCGTACAATTGTCTGAACACATTAATGTGGCACCTTCAGGCATCTGGAAATTGCACGCAAGGCTGAACCAGACTTGTGCAAATCCACAATTCTCTTTCTAATATCTTGACTGACTTCTTTTGATTTTCCCATGATGTTTTACAAACAAACAATTGTATTTCAAATATGCCCTAATGTACAGCCACAGGTTTGTTTCAAATGTGTTTCAAACTAACTTAATTGCTGTCAATTAACCTATTGAAGCTTCCAAAGAGATGACATCATCATCATCTGGGATTTTCCTAATTGTTTAAAAGCATTGTGCCCTTAGTGTACGTAAACTTTTGACTTTGATAAAAGTAAAAGAGTATTGTCTAAAAAAAAAACTAGTCTCGTTATTCTGACATTTAGCAAATAGAAATAATTTTGTTAATTGTAATTGACCTAAAACAGGAAAAGTTTATTTTTATTTCATGTCTGACGGTGAGAAAAAAAAAGCACATGTGTGTTTTTATGTAGTCTATGTAAACTTCTGGTTTCAACTGTATTACAACTTTCACAACCTCTGTTTTCCATTGATATTTTTTTTTCATATAAACATGTGTTTTACAAGCTGTGCCATGGAAACAGACTCTCACCGGCCAATTTCTGAACATATCCCAGCATCTGCTGCCACAGCTGCTTTCAGGTAGTCATCACCACTTTGTTTTCTCTGTCCAACACCAAAGAATACACCCAAAAAAGTTGCAGCGGATGCCAAAACCAGAATTAAAAGTGCCACAATGATAGTCTTCTGAACCATTTTTGTTGTTCAAGAGCTGAAAAAGGTGTATCTGTAGTCTGAAAAAATGAAGCAGAAAACATTCTTTGGTCGTTTTTGAGCTCTGAGAAAGATATTGCCTTTGAAACAAGGTAAAAATGAAGAATAGAATTTACTGGAGTTCAAAAATGTGTAATTGTTAACACTTAAAATGTAATGATGTGCAATATGAGATGTCTTGACAAGAGTTACCATGTGGTTTGATGGGTAGTAGTCCTGATTAACCAACTTACCACTGACTAATAGTGTTGTTTAACTTCTATGCTAGTGCATCTGTTTTGTACTTTCAAGGACATTCTGTTCAATTCTAGAAGTTTACTTTTGTTAGTTATAACTAATGCGTACTCACCACAAAACTATGAGAAAAGCTTTCTCATAGTCAACAGATACAGGGACAGCCCAATGAAGAAAGATAAGGCAAGAATCTTTAGAGTGAAAACTGTAAAGGTCTGAGGCAAATTTCAACCTCACTCTGTACTGGATAACGCTTTTATCACTATTTGGAAGAGCGATTAAATTTCATTTTTGCCATTTTAGTCATTGTCATTTTTGCAACTTAGCCAACTTTTTTCAGATATAAAAACGAGAAGGAGAGACTGGAACTGGAAGTTGACCGGAGGTTCGCGGGTTTGATTCCTACTGACTTTACGTGTAGGGTCCTTGGAGAAGACACCAAACTTCTGAAATCCAGAAAGAATAAATAAAATCGGTGCTATGACAGTGTTTTTCAACAAGTGTGCTGTGGAAAAAAATCCTATTTCACCTAATACATCGATTGTGATCAACCGGTAGCTCCCGACAATTGTTTTGTTTGATCTCATCGTGTTAGTATTACAAAAATAGATTAAAGCGCTGTTTTGTTTTTTGTTTTGTTTTTTTCTATTTCAACATTAAATCTCGTCTTTATTTACTGACAGCGTCGTCCTGCGAGAGAACTCGCCCGATAAGTTGTTAAAAGTAACCATAGCAACTCACTCTTCTTCGCCTTTTTTTGTTGTTGTTGTTGCATGCTGCTGTCGGCCCCTTCGAAAAACTACCCGAGGTAGTGGATCATATTTTTGAGACAATAAATAGAAAACAAGGTTGCAATTTAAAGCAGAAAAATGTCAGATTATTACTTTATGACACAGATTTGCACAAAAAAAATGCTTTTCATTACGTAATAAAATAATTTAAACTCAAGTGTATTTGTTCCGTTCAGTCGTCTTCCACTCATCTGGGGCTGGGTCGCGGGGGCAACAGCCTCAGGCAGGAACCCTCTGTTTCTCTCTCCCTGGCTGCATCCTCCAGCTCACCTAGGAGGAGCCAGAGTCGTTCCCCGGCCAGTTGTGAGAGACAGTCTCTCCAGCGGGTCCGGGGTCTGCCGCTTGGTCTCCTCCCGGTGGGACGTGTTATTTGTTAAGCTTGTTTCTTAGCTGTGTGTCTACATCATACAATATATGATTTTTCCCAAATATTGTCGTTTCTATGAGAATAAACATTATTTTCTGTATCCCCACTAACAATTAGCTGAAGTTTTCCAAGTCATAACAGCAAAAAATGTTTTCTACGACCTCTGAGTTTGAAGTTTTGAACCACCGTTCCGTTCCGTCATCTTCCGCTTGTTCCGGGGTCGGGTCGCGGGGGCAACAGCCTCAAATGGGTAGCCCAGGCCTCTTTCACCCCGGCTGCATCCTCCAGCTCACTCGGAAGGATCCCAAGTCGTTCCCCGGCCAGCTGTGAGACATAGTCTCTCCAGTGGGTCCGGGGTCTGCCCCTTGGTCTCCTCCCGGTGTGATGTGCCCGAAACACCTCGCCCGCGAGGCTTTCGGGGGGCATTTTGACCAGATGCCTGAATCACCCCATCTAGCTCCTCTCGACCTGGATGAGGAGCGGCTCGACACCGAGCACCTCCCGGATGGCAGAGCTCCTCACCGATCTCTGAGTGAGAGCCCAGCCACCCTGCGGAGGAAGCTCATTTCGGCCGCTTGTACCCGCAATCTCATTCTTTCGGTCACCACCCACAGCTGGTGACCATAGGTGAGGGTGGGAACGTAGATCGATTTGTAAATTGAGAGCTTTGCTTTTCGGCTTAGCTCTCTCTTTACCACGACGGACCGATGCAGCGTCCTAGTTATTGCTGATGCCGCACCGATCCGCCTGTCGATCTCCCGCTTCATCCTTCCCCCACTCGTGTATCATTTCGTTTCGTCTTCTGAACTGCTAACCCCTAAATGCAGTGGCCGGGGGTGCAGGAGTAAACCCATACACAGGGAGAACATACCCCGAGATACTTAAACTCCTCCACTTGGGGCAGGACCCTGTCCCTGTCCCGCAGGGGGCATTCCACCCTTTTCCGGGCGAGGACCATGGTCTCGGATTTGGAGGCGCTAATTCCCATCCTGGCAGTTTCACACTCGGCAGCAAATCGATCCAGTGAGAGCTGGAGATCATGGTCCGATGAAGCCAACAGGACCACATCATCCGCAAAAAGCAGAGATCCGATCCTGAGGTCACCAAACCGGATCCCTCCAACGCCTCGGCTGCACCTAGATATTCTGTCCATAAAGGTGATGAACAGAATCGGTGACAAAGGGCAGCCTTGGTGGAGTCCAACTCTCACTGGAAATGGAATCGACATACTGCCAGCTATACGGACCAAGCTCTGGCTCCGGTCGTACAAAGACCAGACAGCCCGTAGTAAGGGCTACGAGACTTTGTACTCCCGGAGCACCCCCCACAGAAGTCCCCGAGGGACACGATCGAATGTCTTCTCCAGATCCACAAAACACATGTATAGACTGGTTGGGCAAACTCCCATGACCCCTCCAGGATCCTGAAGAGGGTATAGAGCTGGTCCGTAGTTCCACGTCCGGGACGGAAACCACACTGCTCCTCTTCAATCCGGGACTCGACAATCCGACGGACTCACATGTGGTTTTGAACCACATTGTTGTATTTCTGAATACATTTTTATTTGAAAGAAGAATCATAAAAGATAACAAAATAGTTTTTAATGTGTTGATTTGATTCCTATTCAGGACACTTTAATGAGGATTACTATATCCTTAACATAGGCGCCTAGAGGAAATAATTTTTCAACATTTTTTTATAAATGGTGGGGTCTTGAGATTTTTTACTATGAAAAAAACTCTCGCAACAATATGACCACATACACCCCACAAACTTTAAACAGGCGTGCATATTGCCCCAGGAATGCTTGTTACACTTTATCTATTAAAACTGCTTAGGACTGGAGTTTGTTTCATTTCATAGCTTTTTGTTGATTAAAAAATTATATCTAAATACTTTGCTGCTAATTTAGGTTTAGATAAGACACAAATAAACTAAAAAAATATCCAAAATGGTTAGAAGAATTAGTAAAAAAAAAAATCAGATCTTGATCAGATCTAAATTTGATGTATGGTTATTTTTTTGTTAGAAGTTTCCCAATTTCTTTGTATATTTTTTAACTGATACCCGTAAGTCTGTTAAAATTTCACAATTCTCGCACTCTGACAATTATAAACCTTGGATTAAAATATTCATCAGTTGACCTAAAATTGAGCTTGTTGTAATTTGATTAGATTATAAGCGCTTCAAGAATAAAATCATTTTTTCTTTACAAGTTCGTCCTCATTCGGAGTTTGTTGCCAAGTCTTGTAAGTTTTTACAGATCCACGTAAAAGTCTTCTTTTACATTTTGTCTTGTCCACAGAAAAAAAACATGTGAAAACTTTAAAACTTTTGTTTCCTAACATTTGTTCATAAAACCAGCAAATTTATAATATTATATAACTTACCTCACAACGTGAAACCAAATTTTCTTAGCTACGGTGGGCAAAGATCACCGAAGATCTGTGAATGCAAAACCAGGTTTGTATCTATTTACAGAGCACCTGGCGTCAAAGATTAAACTTTGTTCACTCTTAAAACACCCGGGTTTTTGAGCAAATACTGGCTAAGAAAACGAACAGAACGAAATGAAACTTTGATGTGTTGCAGTCTTTAACAACCACTGCTGATAAAGACGTAAACAAACGAGCAGCTTTCTGGAAGACTGGATTCCGCTTGATGCTGGGAAGTTGCAACTGCTGAAAACGACATCTTTGTTTCACGTTGGTTTAAAAAAACGACACAAACACGTTTTAGAATACTATTGACGGAATCAATGACTGAATCAATTTGGTTTAGTTCCATTACTCAATATACTTTGAGTATTTTTTTCCGTTTCGTCATCTTCCGCTTGTTCCGGAGTCGGGTCGCGGGGGCAACAGCCTCAAACAGGCAGCCCAGGCTTCTCTCTCCCCGGCTGCATCCTCTAGCTCACCTGGAAGGATCCCAAGTCATTCCCCGGCCAGCTGTGAGACATAGTCTCTCCAGCGGGTCCGGGGTCTGCCCCTTGGTCTCCTACCGGTGGGACGTGCCCAAAACACCTCACCCGTGAGGCGCTCGGGGGGCATCCTGACCAGATGCCCGAACCACCCCATCTGGCTCCTCTCGACCTGGAGGGGGAGCGGCTCGACACCGAGCTCCTTCCGGATGGCAGAGCTCCTCACCCGATCTCTGAGTGAGAGATCTCATTCTTTCGGTCACCACCCACCCAGCTGGTGACCATAGGTGAGGGTTGGAACGTAGATCGACTTGTAAATCGAGAGCTTTGCTTTTCGGCTCAGCTCTCTCTTTACCACGACGGAACGATGCAGCGTCCTAGTTGTTGCTGATGCCGCACCGATCCGCCTGTCGATCTCTCGCTCCATCTTTCCCCCACTCATGAACAAGACCCCAAGATACTTAAACTCCTGCACTTGGGGCAGGACCCTGTCCCTGACCTGCAGGTGGCATTCCACCCTTTTCCAGGCGAGGACCATGGTCTCGGATTCGGAGGCGCTAATTCCCATCCCGGCCGTTTCTCATACTTTAAGTATTTATTGAATTATATTTTAAGTTTATGTTAGATTATGGAACAAAACAGAATTGATTCAGTCATGCGAATTATATAAAAAAATTACTGAAATAATGATAAATTTAAGCTGTAAATAAAACTCTGTCTGTTTTTGGCTCCAACCAAAGTCTCATAGTTTGTTAATGCTCTTTATTTTGAACATTTCAAAATCATCACAACAAGAAAAAAGTGAAAAATCAATGAAGGAAAGTTCAAAAAGGAGTGCGAAGAAGTTTAAAAAATGCATTTAGACCCACCCCTTTCTGCTTCCTCTTTTTTTCCTTCCCTTTTTTTTTTTTTAATTTAACACAAGAAAATTGATCTATTAGGGAAAAAACACACACACACACACACACAAAACAACAACAAACAAAAGGAGAAGTCACAATAATAAAAAGATTTTTTTTTAAAAACATGACCATCATATTTGTTTATTTCTTATAGCCTGAGATCATTTGCTTTTTAAGTTGAGCTCCAAATATTTTTATGGTTGTACTTTGCTTTATTCCACAATCTTACCCACAACGTGAAACACAGAACTGTTTTCCTCTAGTACGTGATATTTTTATTTTCTAATTATAGTTGTCACCATCTCTGTTGAGAAACATTTTGTATAATATTTGGTATTGTTTACTGTATAAATAATTTGTGCTGTATAAATTATTTTACTGTATAAATTTTACTGTATAAATAATTTGTCCTAATTATGAGTGTTTAACTAAATCAGTCGATTTTAACAACTCAGACTGGGTGAAATCAGTCGATTTTAACAACTCAGACTGGGGGGCTATGCTCATAATAACCAACTTTATGGAGGATATGTACAGCTCTGTTCTGAAGAATAATGAGCGGTTTTATAGAAGTTATATAACTATTTCCCCAGATCTCATTATGGTACGTAAAATATGGAAAGTTTATTGAACAATATCGCATGCAAAAGGATTTGTGATTTAATATAATATTTTTGCGTTATTTAGGACAGAAATACTTCTGGATATTTTTTTTTTAATATTCTTAGTATGTAGTTTCCAACTTAATTCATCATCAATGGTAGTTCCCATGAATTTATATTCACTAATTTGTTCAACCGGAACTCCATTGATTGGGGCTTTTCCTTTTTGATGTTACCAAATATCATAAATTTAGTTTTGTCTCAATTTAAACCTAAATTATTGTTGTTAAACCACCTTTTAATTTTTTCATTTCTACAGAAACTAAGACCAATAACTCATTTATATTTTCACCAGAACAAAAAACATTAGTGTCATCAGCAAACAAGACCATCTTCATTACTTGTGATGCGGAGCATAAGTCATTAATAAATTAAATGAACAGTTTAAGCCCTAAAACCGACCCTTGTGGGATATCACAAACTATGTCCATCGTGTGATAATAAAATTCAAATACGGAAATCAGCTTTGTTAGAGAGTTAAAATAAAAAAGGATCTTACCTTTATCTTTCAGAGTTCCAGCAATAGACCGTGTTTTGGCAACAGAGTCAACCAGTTGGTAGGTTGTACCTTTATATCTTAACGTCATTAAACTTTAACCCGTCCTACAATATAAAACCTGACTTACATCGTCATCAAAACTAAACAGATACAACAAAGACAAAAAAAGAAAGAGCGACAGTCATTCTCAAATTAAAATAATTGTTTCACATTACTTCTAAATTTGCAGGATTTCAACACTGATAAGAAGCACTATCTAATCATTACAAAGTTCTTATCGTGAAAGAGGCATGCCAGTAAAACAGGTAGAGCTTTCAATGTGTGGTTTATTTTTAACAGATAACGTGGCTGAACAATGACCGTATTCTAAGAGGTTTGATGTCTTTTAAATCTCTAAAAGATACCACAGAAAAATATAAAATGTTACCAAAAAAAAGGCAACAGTCACTTTCAAAGAAACCAAGTTGCTTAAATTGAAAGTTTACGTAACTTCCAGATTTGCTCAGTTTTGACACTGATAAGAAGCAGTCGTTACAAAGTTCTTATCAAGAAAGATGCGCAGTTGTAAAAGTGATTGCCCAGAAGAGTTTTCACTGGGTTGGAGGAGGGTTTTTTGACAAATAACGTGACCAAATGATGACGGCATTTTTCTTTCTTTTTATGATGAGGCAGTTTACGTGTTTGTAATTATTTTATTTTATTTGGCGACCAAATAGAAACAAGTTTGTTCAACTTTATTTGCTCATTTTCAATTTGACTAATACTTTAAATTCATTCATCTTCTGAACCGCTTATCCGTAGTAGAGTTGTGGCGGGTGCTGGAGCCTATCATGACCAATTTCAGGCAAGAGGCAGGGTACTCCCCAAACAGGTCACAGGTTTGCTGCACATTCCTAGGGGCAATTTCTTAGCAGCTAATCAACCTAACATGCATGTTTTATGAGAGTGGGAGGAAACCCACACATACATGGGGGGAACGCCACACAAAAAGGCCAGTGTTTCAGGCCTTGGGAATCGAATCCCCGGCCTCCTTGCCGTGAGGCCACCATGCTAACCACAGCGTGCATATTTTGTTGAACCAACTAAATTGTCTCATTTGTTATGATTATTCTAGAAACCCCAAAACATAGGCGGATTCAGACAAATTTTAACTGGTTTATTAACAAACAGCAATCAAGAGGACATGGAGCATGGACGGGAGGAGCATGGAGCAAAGACGGGATGGAATCCTGTAGTGGAGTGAAGGGGGAAAGCCTACATTTAAATAGAGAAGCTGATTGAGATCAGATGGAGGTAATCAGCGGGATGAGGGGGGAAACTGAAACCCCATTTGTTTTAAGTTCCCCCAACAAAACATTGAATTTATTTTCATTTACACAGTCATTTACGTTGGGTTAAACGCAGCAATTTACACTCATTTTTAAAAGTGTTTCAAAGTAGCTGTCATGATAGGTGGTGAGCAGTGAAGTTGGACCCAGAAGCAATGCCAGTTTAAACCAGTTTATTGAAAGAAGTGCAGAACCAGACAGAACTCTGTAAGATAAGTGACCAGAGGGAGACCTCAGCTGGACGTCGAGGGGACTAAAAGGTTGGATCTCGACAGGACGATGAAGGACCAGACGTAGAAGCTCAGCAGGATGAGGAGGGAACAGGCGAAGGAGCTTGGCAGGAAGGCAAAGTGCACCAAGAGCCAGGGGGTATGAGCTCAGCAACACGAAGACCAGAGATAAAAGCTCAAAGGGAAGGATGCATGGGGATTGGGACCAGATCTGCTAGATTAGGTCTCAGGGCAGAATATGAGGCAAGGAGGGTTCCAGATGAGAGGGGGGACTGTGACAACAGCTTTATTTTCAGCCAAATGGAATTAACAGTTTTCTTTACACAACAAACTAAAAAATTTAAGAGGACCATTGACTGAGTTGAACTGATTCTCATTCTGTCAAAGTCAAGTTAGATCAATGCTACAAAATATATATAAAAAAATAGTTATAACAATAATAAAAATATTCAAAACCAATGAGTCATTTAGTAAAATTTCAAGACTAAATAAACATATATAAAAAAAAAAGATTCCTCTTTGAAAACGTTAAACATTTAAATATTTACAGACAACTGAAAAGTAATCCTGGATAGTACAGTTTTGTGAAGCTAACGTCTTGACATTAAAAATTTAGAAGATGTTTGTCGTTGTTAAGTGTAATCAAAACAATCCGAGTTGTTCCTTAAACCACTTTGTCCACTTCCTCCCTCCGAAATCATCTGAAATATTTCTAAATCCTCAGAATAGGTCGGTTCTGTTCCGTCGTCTTCCACTTATCTGGGGCTGGGTCGCAGGGGCAACAGCCTCAGACGGGAAGCCCAGGTATCTCTCACCTCAACTGCATCCTCCAGCTCACCCGGAAGGATCCCGAGTTGTTCTCCAGTCAGGTGTGAGACATAGTTGCTCCAGCAGGCCCGGGGTCTGCCTCTTGGTCTCCTCCCGGTGGGACGTGCCCGAATAGTTCCCAAAGGCAAATATACCAAACTTTGTTTCTGCCCCTTTTTGTTCAATGTCCAGATCAACACTCCGAGCAGAACCAGTGAAAAACAAGATGAACCTTTTTCATAAGGTTTTATTTTCGGTACATCATTTTTATACGCAGGAAAATCTACTTAAAGTCACATGAAAAATAAAGAACACGTTTGTATACATAAAGATTTTCATCAAACCGTATCACTTCTATTGTTTATATGGGTTCAGGGGTAGCAGCCTCAGAGCAGCCAGACCAGTTTTACTTCCCCCGAGCCACATCGTCAAGCTCATTCCGAAGGATCCTGAAATGTTCCCAGGCCTACTGTTTGGCGTCATACCAGCAGGATCTGGGTCTGTCTCAGGATTTGGAACACCTCACATATCAATGTTAAAAAGATACCAGTTTGCCATTACTCTGGTTCAGTTTTAAGAAAGAATATTAAAGGCCAACCATTAATGGTAGAAAAAGTTTCAAAAAAGTCTTCTGGACAGTTTAATTCTTAATCGAGACGTTTCGACTTCAATCCGGAAAACATTTTCAATCAGAAATCAAAATTTCTGATTGAAAATGATTTCCGGATGGAAGTCGAAACGTCTCGATCCAGAAGACTTTTTTGAAACTTTTTCTACTATAAATCACTCCTGGATGAATGAGGGACTACACGGACTTATTGCCAACCATTAATATTTATTTGTAAATCTTTTCTGATAAACTTCTTCTTCTTCTTTCGGCATTTCCCTTCAGGGGTCGCCACAGCAAGTCAGTTTCTTGCTTCTACCCTTATCTGCTGAGTCCTCTTCGGTATCAACCATCTCCATTCACTGTATCCATCCAAATCTTTTCTGTTGAACTAAAGGGAGTTTTTTGAAGCTCAGATAGTTATGACACTTTTTAATATTATTACAGTTTGGCAAGCTTCTAATATTTAAAACTTTTTCGGTTTGTGTACCTGAGTCAGGAAACATCTGATAAGAAGTCAGTCAGTCATCTTCTTAGCAATCTATCCCTTTTGGGATTGCGGGGGGGTGCAGGAGCCCATCCCAGCCAATTTAAGGCGAAGGGCAAAGTACACCCCAAACAGGTTGCCAGTCTGTCGCGGGGCCACACACATACAACCATCCACACACACACACTCATT
Organism: Neostethus bicornis; assembly: GCA_902685375.1. NCBI lineage: Eukaryota > Metazoa > Chordata > Actinopteri > Atheriniformes > Phallostethidae > Neostethus > Neostethus bicornis. The sequence goes on along the minus strand of CACRXE010000004.1, from coordinate 453,734 downwards.
CCTAGGGGCAATTAGGCACCGGCCAATCAACCTAGCATGCATGTCTTTGGAGGGTGGGAGGAAACCGGAGTACCCAGAGGAAACCCACGCAAACACGGGGAGAACATGCAAACTCCACACAGAAAGGACAGTATTCCAAGCCTCGTCCCCACCCGGGACTCGTACCCACGACCTTCTTGCTGTTAGGCCACTGTGCTACCCACTGCGCCACCGTGCTCTGGTAAGAAGTGAAAAGTAGAATTATTGTAAAACGTGACAAGTCTGGTGAAAAATAAAATAAAATCACATGATAGATTGTGCCAGGTTCTTTATGCACTTTTTTGTTTTTCTTGAGCTACATGCTTTCGTCCATTTGCGCGTCTTCAAACGCTCAGTTTACAATCAAATAGCATCCGTTTTTTTCTCTGCATGGGGTTGTTTGCAAATCACCACATAATATTTTTACAGAACAAAAACCATTTTACTAATTTCACAAAACAACCAGTAAAATAAATGAAATCCGGCTAACGGTAACGCGCCAGCGACACACCCAATGTGTACTAGCTTCCTTGGTCCAGAATTATGTGGAAAAAAAGACATTATTCAAATTAATCTTAAAAGTACACACTTGAATAAATAAATATTTTAAAAGAAAATTGAGATGAGCTTACGTTAATTTTGTACATGTTTCTCCATCCCGTGACCATCACGTGACTTCCTCTTTCTGGGTGTTACGCTGTAAATCATAGGAGAACGTGCAAGATTTTCAAGTTTGTATTTGAACTTGAGTTCAATGTTTAAAAAAACAGTTAAAACAACTTTTGTATACTGTGTTCATCCTACAAACTCTTCTGTGTTAAAAAAAGCAAGTTAAGAGTTGAGGAAAATCAATGCAGCAGATCTCAAGTCAGTGATCTCTGACCGCTGTAGGTGGCGTGCACCTGTCAAAATCAGCATCAAACAGGCTGAGGCGAACAGAGAAATCCTGCACGAGGCCACAAAGACCCATAAACACCAAAAAAGTCAGGCTGCCACTGCTTCCCTATGACTCATACCGCCTATCCCATTTACAGCAAATGTGGTACGAGCTGCATCTCCCGCATTGGCTTATTCAGCCACAGAGGATGCTAACAGAGAAGTATCCAGGGGTAGAATTCATTGTCTCTAGAGACAGAAAGATGCCAAAGAGAGTTGGCACGGACGGGTAGCTGTGGCATGCACGCCGATTCTAATAGTAATCATGTATCATCCAGGGGGCCACAGATAATTCATTTGCGGGCCGAATCGGGCCTGCGGGCCTTGACTTTGATATATGTGGTCTAGAAGGTGTGTGTGTGAATGAGAGGGATCCAAATGGAAAAGTGATGTTACAGGGAGAAGAGATAAAGAAGGTGGAAGATTTTAAGTACTTAGGATCAACAGTCCAGAGCAATGGAGAGTGTGGAAAAGAGGTGAAGAAGCATGTGCAGGCAGGCTGGAACGGGTGGAGGAAAGTATCAGGTGTGATGTTTGACAGAAGAGTTTCAGCTAGAATGAAAGGGAAAGTGTACAAAACCGTGGTGAGACCAGCCATGATGTTTGGTCTAGAGACAGTGCCACTGAGGAAAAGACAGGAAGCAGAGATGGAGGTAGCAGAGATGAAGATGCTGAGGATCTCTCTGGGAGTGACCAGGATGGACAGGATTAGAAATGAGTACATCAGAGGAACAGCACATGTTAGAGGTTTTGGGGATAAAGTTCGAGAGGCAAGACTGAGATGGTTTGGACATGTGCAGAGGAGAGAGAGAGAGAGTACATAGAAAGAAGGATGCTGGATTTGGAACCACCAGGAAAGAGGACTAGAGGAAGACCAAAGAGGGGGTTCATGGATACAGTGATGGAAGACATGAAGATACGTAGCTGGTGTTTCCAAACAGGATTCAGCAGATAGGGTTAGATGGAAGAAACTGACTTGCTGTGGCGATCCCTGAAGGGAAATGCCCGAAGAAGAAGTAGAAGAGGTCTAGAAGGTCTGAATACTCGCGATATATAGCATCAAAGTTGATGAGTTGACATTACCGACTTCATTTAATTTTTTTTGTTCTCACACACCTGGCGGTCAACTTAGAATCAGTCCACTGGCTACCAGCAGACTACAATCGACTGGTCTGGCACCCCCATCTTCGACACATTGGCTCAAGTCACCACTCTTTTATACTTCATAACATCACCATCGTTATCACTCTCCTCCTGAGTCTCTCTTTTTTTTCAAAAATATCAAGCGCGTTAAATTTCAAATCTAGCGCGCCAGCACTTGAAAAACGTGCATCTAGCGTGCTAGATTTAACATTTAGCGCTAGATTGCGCACGTGTAGTGACCCCAATGGCTTTCCATAGTAGCGCACAAGGTTTGAAATCTAACGCGCTTGTTTACGTGTGTGTATTGGCCCCTAAGGCTTTCTATATGTGCATGCACGATTTATTTTGACAACTTGTGCTGCACAGAGACACAAACATTTTAATGGGAGCAGTGTTGTTGTTTTCTCAACAAAGCCAATATATCTAGAGTGCGCCATCTAGTGAGGAAATATCAGAAGTGCAGGGAGAATAAAACCTTAACATGGTTTATTTACCTTATGATTTCAAGTTTAGTGGGCTGTATTAAACCGTTTAATGGGCCGCATGTGGCCCGCGGGCCGTAGTTTGTCCATGCCCAGTATAAGGGCAGGAATGGGCTGAAATTGTTTACCTCGCTTTTAGCTGTGTATTTGTGTTTATACATTTTTTGTTTTTTTAATCTACAATGTGAGGCCCGTTTAGGCAAGGCAAGTTTATTTGTAGCACAATTCATACAAAATGTAATTCAAGGTTCTTCACAAAAGGAAAAAAAAAAAAAAAGAATGCATTAAAATCACAAAACATAGAATCAAAAAGTTTAAAAATTAAATAAATAGAATCATTAAAATAGATTTAAAAAAGAGCAATTAATCAAAAGCACAGTTAAACAGAAGTGTTTTCAGCCTAGATTTAAACATCGTCACAGTAGAGGCCTGTCTCACGGCCTCAGGAAGTTTGTTCCAGACTTTTGTTGATCGTTGTTCGTTGTGTTTACTTCTAAATAAAAAGTTGAGCCATCATTACACGGAGCAGGGGCGGATCTAGAATTTTCCAAAGGGGGGTGGGGCTTTGCCAAAGCCAATATATAGTGACTGGGGGCCTCCCCCCAAAACATTTTAAAAATAAGTGTCATTTTCCTCCATTTTGGCGGCCCATTCACTGGCTCTTCTAGGGGATAACTTGACTTGTCCCCTTTCCTTTTATTGTATTTTATTTATTTTTTTATTTTTTTGTGGACCAAAGAGGCGGGAGAGGGGGGTCACACCCCTGCAGAGTATTTATCCTGGTTACCATGGTGACACCCTATAGCACATAAAATAACATTAGAATTATGATCAAATACTTTTACTTTTACTTAAAAAGTACAATTTACACCAACGTCTTTTGTACTTTTACTTAAGTAGATTTTTTTTATTGATACTTTTACTTAAGTAATTTTTTTGCCTAATTATCTGTACTTTTACTTAAGTACAAAAAGTGAGTACTTCATCCACCACTGGTCCTGACTCTAGGCACCAGAAGGAGACCGGTCCCAGAGGTCCTCAGAGTTCTAGATGGTTCATATTAAGGTACTAACATATCACAGATGTACTTTGGTGCTAGACCATGGAGAGACTTAAACACAAGCAGAGCAGCTTTTTAAAGTCTATTCTCTGAGCCGCAGGAAGCCAGTGCAGAGACTTGAGCACAGGACTAATGTGATCATATTTTCTAGTTCTTGTTAAGACTCGAGCAGCAGCATTTTGAATAAACTGCAGCTGTTTAGACTCATTTTTTTGTGATTTTTGGACTATAAAAATACATTTTAATTTAATCATTTAATTTACTCACAGTTATTTAAATCAATTCTCTTCTTCGGATACATTTTTTGGAAACATGAAAGACAAACAAATCAGACATTTAATTTTGATCAAGTCAAATTTCAACAATTAGTTTGTTACTTTTTTTTTTTTTATTATTTGTTTGAATTTTACATCGTTGAATTTCTGGAGAACATTTTAAATCAAAATAGAAATCTAAAAGTTGTTTTGGGTCAGACACAGTCTCCTTCATGACTCCTGAGCTGTGCAGAATATCCTGATCTGATTGGCTGAGGGGAACACCAGCTCTGTGTGGAGGCAAAGGATGCCAGAGTGCTCGGCAGTGCCTGCACAGGAACAGACAGGGGACGTCGCTCAGACACCTTCACACTGATGCTACACGTCTCTGAGACGCCCTTAAACTTAAAAAAAAAAAAAAAAAAAAACAACTGTCAAATCTGACTGTAAGTTAAGTGTGATGTTCGGGCTCCAATCCCCCTCCTCACTTCTAACACCGACACGTCCTCTGAGGAGTGATGGGCTCTAAGTTAACCAGACAGAGAAGTCTCGATTTGGAGAGTAAATTATCCAAAAGAAGGCATCAGAGGAACGATGCCAGCGGGGAAAGCGACAGAAGTGGAGGTAGAGAGTTTTTATTTACCTCCCTGATGCTCAGGTCCGAGAAGCTGCCGGGGATGCTGCGGAAAACCAACCAGTGCCCGTATGTCAGGCGGGTGGCGTGGGTCCGCGACATCCAGAGACTTCTCCGAGAGCAGAAGATAGAGCAAGCGGGAGAAGTGTTGAAATTACTAAGAAAGGTGAGAAAAAATCTCTCATCAACCTTCATATTTGTAGAAACCTCATGAAAACAATCTCATTCAATCGTCGACATAAAAAAAAAGAAGAAGAAGTTGCTTGTTTTGTTTTTTGTTTTTTTTTTTCAGAATCACGCGTTTATATTTTTAAACTGAATTATTTCACATAATGATTTATTTTGTGTAAAATATTCCCGTTTGTTTTTAAAATGTTGTCATGTTACATTTTGATTGAAGACATTTAGTTTAGCAGAAACTGTAAAAAAAAAAAAAAAAAAAAAGAAGCCCGACCACTTCCTGCCAGTCAGCCTGTGGATTCTTCTTTTAATTATTTACTTTTAGTGTCTTCTTCAGATTGTTAGACTTTGTTCACTATCAGTGGTTTGTTGATGTCTTCTTTAAATGATGATAAGTTTAGTAAAAGTCTATCTTATTTCTTGGATTTTAAATCTATTTTTGGAAAGATTTAATCCATTTAAAAAAAAAACTGTTTAGGTTAGCACAGTGGCCTCATAGCAAGAAGGTACGCCCTCCGAGTGGAGGTGAGGCTTGAAACACTGACTTTTCTGTGTGGAGTTTGCATGTTCTCCCCATGTTTGTGTTGGTTTTCTCCAGGTACTACGGTTTCCTCTCACCAGCCAAAAACATATATGTTAGGTTGATTGGGCGCGGAGAAATCGCCCCCCTGGGAATGAATGTATGTGTGTGGCATCGTAATAGACTGGCGACCTGCTTGGGGTGTGTCCTGTCTCCCGCCTGAATTCAGTCAGGAGCGTATCCGTCACCTCCCAGCAACTGCTCAAGGAACAATAATAATGAATTGTATTTATATAGCTCTTTTCAGGACTCCCAAAGATGCTTCACATATGTAGTATTCATTCACTTCATACCAGGTAATGGTAAGCTACTGTTGTAGCCACAGCTGCCCTGGGGCAAAATGACAGAAGTGAGGCTGCCATTTTGCGCCATCGGCCCTTTTGACCATCACCAACCAATCACACACACACCATTCAGACTAGGCAACGTGGGTGAAGTGTCTTGCCCAGGGACACAACGGCAATCAAATCTCTAACAGCCGTCCCACCGTGGCACTTGGAGTTCCGGCGATCTCCCATCCAAGTACTGCCCAGGCTTAGCATGCTTAGCTTCTGAGGTCTGACAGGATCAGGCATTAACAGGCTGGTGTGGCTGGAATAAGTAGTTCAGAATATGAAACAAAAATAATAATTTTGATAAAGAATTTGGCTGCAGTACTGATTTCCCACCACTCGGATTAAATCAATAAAGAGATAATAAATAGCCGTTGTAATTTTGACCTCATCGAGGGATGCTCTGATATGTTTGTCATCAAGTCTTTAAAGATTTTCTTATCGTCATCTCTTCTAGAAAACGTTTTCTTCGTTTTCTTTAAGCCTACCTTCCGTCTTCCACGGCCATTTTTTTTTTGGCTGTAACGATAACGTTTTTTTTTAATCCAGAAAAATAAATACTGTACCTGTCGTTCAGTTTTTTCCCAATCTGTGAGGTGACCTGAAATTTAACACACAGACGTGTTTAAGTTAAAGAGGAAAAAACAAAACCTGCTTTAAATAGCATGGAATCAATGTGAATTGGAAAAAACGAAGAGGTACCTACTTAACATATCAAACAGGGTACAAAATATTTCGTCTTCATTGTAAAGCCGTGTTTATGTGAAGCAGCCTCTGAATCATCCTCCCTCTAAGACTTCACAGTATTCATATTTCTTAAATCGGCTCAGCAGTCTGTTATTTTTCAAATTTATGTAAAGGGGAAAAAACAGATTTTAAAGATCAACATGCAGTCTGTCGTGAGCGGGCAGACTTCTGCATATCTCTCCATTTAAAGTGCTCACGAAGCGCAAATACTCTCCCCATCGTTCACCGAGGTGATGCTAAAGCACCGCTACGTTGTTGGGGCTGAAGCCAAGAGTCTGACTAATAATATACTTCAAAATGGAGTTAAAAAAAAAAACATGGTTGGCAGTAGATGTTCTGTTGCAGTTGTTTAGGGACGGATGGATGTGGAGATAATCACCTTGAAATGATGGACGTAGGAACATGCGTCTTTTACTCAAGGGAAGTCATCACAAAGACATCACTCCCACCCCAACACCCTCCTTTATCTCAATCGTAGATCTGCCTTCTAGGCTACTACGTTAATTAGTTTTGGGTTCTTCTAGAAATTAATTAGTAAACAAACCTTAGCAACCAGTTATTTGACTGAAGTTCCAGAACGAGCAGACCTCGTTTACCGTGTGGAAGACTTTTAAAATAAAATGTACGTATATTTAAACCTTAAGATATTTTAAAACAACTTCAAAGGTACAGCGTATCAAAACATTTTAAAATGTCAGATTTTGTTGTTAAATGTTTTATGATAAATCAACCTTATGTTAGAACGCCATCCCCACGTCAAGAACGGACCGGAATTGGACATTTTTAAATTTAATTTATTTATACTTCAATTTACAAACTCTCCCGTCAAGTGTCCGCATTCTGTTAGATTAGCTTGTTCTTAACCATGGATTTTGTTCTCCGCCACGCCCACTTTAGTGTTTCAGTTCACGCCCTCTTCTCACTCTCAGTCCTTCCCTTCTAATGCTCCAAAAATACCAACGTTGAATAAAATGCGCTAGCTTTGCTAGCCTATGCTGTGTTATGTACACACCCCGGGGGTAGGGCTAAGTGTGGAGTGAGAGGAGGGGGGAATTCAATGTCTAAAACCCAAGTGAGACGGCATAACTGTATTTCTGAGCTGTTTCAGTTCCGAAATATCTAATTTCTGCAGTATTTATCTACATTTTCGCTATGAGATAAGAATTCTTACCCCTGAAAACACAAAAAGCAAATCTCCAATGTTAAATGCATTTGTAAAAAGTTTAGCAAACAAGTCCCGATTCTTTTAATGCAAAACAAAATTAAACAAAATAAATTAAGAGTGCGCTAATGTTGACATAATTACCATTTTCAAAGAACTGAAAATTTTCTAATTGTTTTCTGAGATCCAACCGTGATATAACCGAGGCGTTGTTAAAATAATAGAACAGAAGTAAACTTTTTTCATCCCTCAACGGGGAAATTTGTGGGCTGCATTACACCGCAGCAGGCTGCCATGTTAGTGCCAATGGCGGGAGGAAAGGGTGGTTAGTTGTCTTCCCCAAGGACACCTGGACATGAGCTCAGCGGCATTTGATCCCGCAAAGTTCAGGAGACCTTCCGGTCCAGGTGCCAACGTTCTCCCACTGCGCTATCGCCTTCCAAAACTTGCTACAACTCAATGTACATTATTAAAAGTGCTCCAGAGATTTAAGAAGGCAAAGGTCATTTATTTTCTTAGCTTTCGCTTCAAAGATAGCCAGACATTTAGCTGCCATCCGTGCACGTTTCGAAGAGCCACGAGTCAATTCAATTTTTCAATTCAATTTTATTTGTATAGCCCAAAATCACAGAATTTCCGTCTCAATGGGCTTCACAAGAAAAAGAGGAATGTATTAACACAAATACACAACAAGAAAAATAACTAACAAATGCTAACTAAACAAGACTAGCACATTGGATCTAGTTAACAAAACAATCCGAATTGTTCCTTAAACCACATTAATGCACTTAGACTCTCCTTCTCGGTGAGGAAAAACTCCTAAAAAACCCATCAGTGGGGAAAAAATAAGAAACCTCATGGGGATCCACATGAAAGAGAGATCCCTCCCCCGGGACGAGCAAACAATGTGTCAAAGATTATTGTTTAAATATTAGCTTATTCTAATCTACAACTAAATATCTAAAGAAGTCAATAGATGTTCTTCATCCTGATGGAAACACGGGGGACTCCTCAGCCCAGCGATGCCCACGGCAGGGATGAGTAGATGTTCTTCATGCTGATGGAAACACGGGGGACTCCTCAGCCTGGAGATGTCCAGAACGAGGATGAGTAGATGTTCTTCATCCTGATGGAAACACGGGAGACTCCTCAGCCCAGCGATGCCCACGGCGGGGATGAGTAGATGGATTTCATCCTGATGGAGCGGGGATGAAGAAGCGCGGAGGTCTCCTCGGTGTGGCCATGCCCAGGACAGGAACGCAGAGTCCTGGATGGGGCTCTCTCCCAGAGAGGAGGGAGAGAGGTGGACAACATGTGAATTGTACTCTACCAACTAGCAGTGTCAATCTAGCAAGAAACAGTGAGCTGCATTGATTTGTTTACAATGAGGGTAAATTGGCAAAAGTAAAACAGAGAAATCCTCAAACAGCCCGGGGTTTCCTTCAAAATGGTCTTTTTTGGTCACTTAGTTAAACGTTCGCAAGAGAATTGGTATTGGCTTCCATTTATTCTTGTCCTACTGGTGAAGGAGCGTTTTCAACATAGCCCCAGGCAAGAGACGGGGCACATCTTAAACAGATCACCAGTTTGTTTCAGAGCCACATAAATACACACGGTCATCCACACTTACACTCGCACATACGGCTTGTCTCCAATGGATGTGAGGAATCAGAGAGAACCCACATGCAAATATGGAAACATGCAAATTCTTAGTATTAGCATTAGCATAATTAGCTTCTTTGGGGTTTTTTTTTTTTTTTTGCAAAAATTGATGGCTTTTTTTAATCGATTGCATCCATATCACCAGCAAGAACTGCACACATGCCGGACACACCCTGGAGGACCCGTCATACGTCTATCGCAGAAGTTATGTTTCAAAAATGACCTCCATTAGGTGAATTCTGCAAACTAGTCAACTTTATTTTTTCAATTATTTGAGATGTTTTAGGCCCGTAGAAGCCCTCAGCACACACTTTCTAGACCGGGGTGGGAAAACTTTTTGATTCACGGGCACATTGAGTTCTAACATTAGACCTGGGGGCCGGAACAGGATCAGATGGATGGCATGCTTTGATAACCGCTAGATTAGACCGATTGAATGGCGTGCTAGATTTTAAACAAGCGCGCTAAATGTTACGTCAAGAGCGTTAACTTTTTAATCTAGTGGCGCTAGTGCAGAAATCTAATGCGATAGCACTCAAAAAACATTCATTTAGCAGCGCTAGGTTTGAAATCTAAGCGCCTGATGTAACATTTTGCTTGTTTTAACATCTAACACGCTTGTTTACGTGCGTGTATTGGCCCGATGGCTTTCCATATCTACTATGCACTGTTTATTTTGACAACGTCCGCATAACAGAGACACATTTTATAATGGGAGCAGTGTTGTTTTCAACAAATCCAATATTATCTAGAGTGGAGCACCCAGTGAGGAAGCATCGAACATGCATAGTAAATAAAGCATTAACAAGGTTTATTTATTTAATTTTTTCAAGTCCAGACGGGCCGGATTAAACCGTTTAACGGGCCACATGTGGCCCGCGGGTCGTAGTTTGCCCATCCCTGTTCTAGACCTTCCTCAGACAGCCATGAACATCTTGTTTAAACAGTCAAAGTTTCGTTTCGTCTTCTTAACCGCTTATTCCTAACGGAGTCACGGGGGGTGCCGGAGCCTATCCCGGCTGATTCGAGTGAGGGGGCAGGGTATAACCCAAATAGGTCGCAAGTCTCACGTACACACACAACCATCGACATACACACTCATTCCTAGGGGCAATTTTACAGCGGGCAATCAACCTAGCATGCATGTTTTTGGAGAGTGGGAGGAAACTGGAGTAGCTGAAGGAAACCAACACATAAACAAGGAGAACATGCAAACTCCTCACAGAAGGCCAGCATTCGGAGCCTCGTCCCTTCCGTGACTCGAACCCCAACCTTCTTTAGTCAAAGTTCAAACCTGAAAATTAATATGGCGTTAAAACAGTCAAAGTTCTAATTTCATTAGAATGGCATAAACGTGACTTTGCATTTGTTTGATGGAACCAAACGAATATTATGAAACTTACTATAAATTTATCCTGTTTTATACCATATGTCACAGTCGGTGTTTGATGCTACAGAATTGCACCAAAAAATCCGGAAAACAGCGAGTCCGCAAGAAAATTATGCTAGTTAAACCGAAGCACTAGTCTTTACAGGACTTTGGTAACATTTTGACACACGTCCAACAATTCTCTGTAATAGTCATAAAGTTTAATCTGATAACATGTTGTCAACTCAGTCAGAACTAATCAATCATTAACTCAAATAAAAAAATTAAGTAAATATAACTAAGTTGGAATCACATGCATTTTTTTATCCGTTGAAAGCAGAAACCTGTGCGACTGTTTTTTCCCCCCACATTCCACAGTGTACGGAACTGGATCCTAATGAACTGCATGTGTGGGATGATGTTCTGCGCTTTTGAGCTCATCGCCTTTTTTTAGACCTTTTGTGACAAAGCAGACGTCAAATTAGATATGCAGCTTTAACAAGGACATTTGCAGAGGGATCTGAAGGCATGTACACAGGCATCCCATCAGAGATGTATACGAAAAACATTTCATGCCTTCATGATGAGAAAAAAAAAATCACTCAAGTTAATCCGTAGAATTGGTTCTTTTTGTCCACTTAAAATAAGCAGCTCTGCTCAGTGAAAAACAAAAACAACAGAGTCGTGTGATTCCGCAGCGGAACTAGATTGCTAAAGCTCGCCGCAATCTTAAAATAATCCTGAAAATCTCAAGGTGCTTCAGTGTTTTGGTATACACAGCCCTCTGTGTTTGAGCTGGTGTTGAGGGTAGCCCTGCATCAGGGAACCCCACAGATCTCTGTTGTAATAAATCAAGTCAGAAGGAAGAGAAAGTGCTGATGGGAGTTTTCCTTTTGCTTCCACTGTGCCCCAAAGCCATGAGGATGTCAGCACATATAAAACATTTTACACAGCCTCCATCCTGCTATCTGAAAAGCTTTTCAGCTCATATGGAGCTGACAGCGTTTACTCAGCTGCTCCAGTTTACAGCAAAACAAATACATGACGGCCTTTTTTTTTTTTTTCAAGCTGTTAAAACGGCTCAGCTTGTAAGAAGTAGCACAGGAAATCCTTTTTCATTAGGAGTGGGATAGAGATAAAAACGATTCTCTATAACCGCCTATATTATCAATAGATAGGAATTAAAGCAACACATCAAAACCTATTTTGTCATTTTCTATGTTTCTTCTGGGGTTCTTTTTGGGAGGGTTGGACAGCAGCGTACAACAAAAAAAGCAGAGAAGAAGAGTGGGTTGCTATGGTTACAAGACAGCTCTTCCTGTTTCTAAATAGAATGACAAGATTTCATACTGATAAACATAAATAAATACGCTTTAATCCATTTTTTGTCATGATGTGAAATGCAGGTGGAAGGAGGAGGACCCAATTGCAGACAAGAAACATGATTTATTGAATAAAGTAGTCCAGTAGCGCTGTAAAGAAAAACCCATGGCTCAATGGAAATGTCAGGAAGTTATTGTTCAAAATGTAGTTCATGGTAAAGCAGCCAGGAAGACCTAGCTCCCTAACCGAAGATGGAAGGTATGACCCGACACCTGAAGGGAAGAAAGGCTGCCTATTTAAAGGCAGCTGCACAGTCCTTCAGGTGTCTAAAATCAGGCAAATGAGGGAAGCCCCTGCGCTCCCCCTGGTGTTGGGCGAGGAAACTTTGACATTTTTTTACACAAACACCATGAGATCAACTGAAACAATCTTTGGGAGCTACCAGTAGATCCCGATCACCGTATGACGTGAAATAGGATCATTTCCCACGAAACATTTGACGATCTCTCACGGCATAGTAGTGTGCCGCGGAACACTAATCTGGCAGCCCTTGTGACACTGTTAGATTTAAACGGTTCAGAGAACAAAACTAAACAAATTACGAACAAACAAGAGAATGCCAGAGCAGCGAAGTTGTGTAAAAAGATCAAAAGCGCAGTTGCAGTTCTTTAAAGTTAATTCAGACAGCGCATGCTGCCTGAAATGTAAAAAAAAAGTTGCTGCAAACATGGAAACACCAGCAATTTAAAAAGACACCTCGCCAAAACGCACAATATTCAACAGGAACGATGCATGGTGTTTGAAAAAAACCAGTGCCGTTGAATCAATCGGTAGTTTCTTTGTCTTTTTCTTCAACTAAAAAGTATCGATATGAGTATTGATAAGATACCGGAACAATAAGCGGTATCAATAAAAGTACTGGTAGCGATAAGAAATTATCGTTATCCATCCTTTTTTTTTACGTCATAAATCAGGTAAAAAAGATATATAACATAGATTTGTGCCTGAGCATAAAACCTTTTCTTTTGATGGTTTTGTTTTCTTTCACCTCCGTTTCATCCTCTGGTGTTTTAGTTCCAAACACACTTTTATGTTTTCCTCCTTATTTGCTGTGTACACGTTTGTTTTGTGTGTTTTTTTTTTCTTTCCCGGAAAGGAATCAGATGTGCTACAAACAGCTCGGGCAATTTGAACTGTCAGAGAACATTTTTTTCCCAGAGTACTAGGTGATAATAAACCATAAGGACAGGAGACATCACTAGACGATAAAGTTGCTTCGGTATATGATATTTACCTCATCCCTGCAAATAGAAATAGTCTGAGGATGTTCAAATATTCTCAGCGTGTGGGAATGTGTGCTGGTTATATTTAACCGTCTTGATCGTCACACGACCTTTAAAACAAAAGTAAGAGAGCTGAAGTTGAGATAAAGAATTAAGAGGTATCAAAACAAATCTGAAGACTTGTGTTATTTTTAAAGGGTATTTAAGTCATCAAACCTGAAACGAGTTCATGAGATTTGATAAATCATCTTGTATTTTCTACATTGTTTTGTTCCGTTGACTTCTGGGGCCAGGCCGCGGGGTCAAAGCCCAGGCTTCTTTCAGCCCGACTGCATCCTCCAGCTCACCCAGGAGGATACCGAGGTGTTCCATATTGTGCGAGACATGGTCTCTCCAGCAGGTCCTGGGTTTGCCTCTGCGTTTCCAACTGGTGGGATGTGCCCAAAACACCTCAACAGCTAGGTGTTCGGGAGGCATCCTATCCAGATGCCCGAACCACCCCATTTGGCTTCTCTAAGTCAGGCTCTACTCCAAGCTCCTCCATTACGAGAGAAGCCAGATGTCTTTCTACATTGCCTTATTTTTGTCGTCTTTCTTTTGTCTTCTTCAGTTAGTTCCAGGAGCGGCTTGGGCCTAGTGGCATTTGAACCAGATTCCCCCGGTCGAAACGGGAAAACCCTACCACTTGGCCACCGCTTCTGGGACCAACATTGCCTTATTTTTAATAAAACTTTCTCATTTGGGACAGAAAATTACATTGAAAAAATGTGTTGAGTGTGACACTTTTTATTGTTTTCTATAAATTTCCACGAGTGTGACTGACGAGATGTGTGAGGCTCCAGCTTAGAATTCTAACAGCAAACCTTTTTAACGTTGTGGCTCAATACAAGCACAAGATGAGGAGAGATAATCAACAAAGCTCAAAACTTATTTTCAATCCATTCTCATTTAACATCTTGTCAACTGCTTGATGAAAATAGAGATTCTTGATCTGATGTTTTTGTTTTTTGTTTTTTTAATCAAATACAATTTTGGGTCAAATAATAGTTAAAAGTGTCTATTTAATCTGTTTTTTTTTTCTTTTGTCTTCATTCAGGATCTAGGACTCCAGGGCTCATCCCTCAATGATATTTTGTACAAGAACGCAGCTTTTCTCAACCTGGTGGATCCCATATCTCATGAACTGCTGCTCGGTCTCGCTCGGGATTTGCAATGTCCTAAAAGGGTGAGAACAATTATTATTTTTTAAATTATTACAAAGCTGTTTTAGGGGCTGCATGGTGGCGCAGTGGGTAGCACAGTGGCCTTACAGCAAGAAGGTTGTGGGTTGGAGTCCTGGGTGGGGACGAGGCTTGGAACTACACTACATGATTGCCCCTAGGAATGAGTGTGTGTGTATGGCTGTATATGTCTGGCCCTGCGACAGACTGGCGACCTGTTTGTGGAGTAACATGCCCCTCGAATCAGCCAGGATGGGCTCTAGTACCCCCCGCAAATCCGTAAGGAACTTAGGAAGGTGACTGACTGACAAAGCTGTTTTACGCAAACAGAAGAACAGAAAAGCTACTTTGTCGTCATACCGTTTTCTGAAATTTGACGTCAGGCTTTCTTATGTGTGAAAATTCCGTTTTGCCATGTTACCTACAAATATGACTGGTTAGCTTAAGTAACCAAATATGAAAAGAAAAAAGTCGAAAAATTATGTTGAAAAAGGTTCTGTTTGGAAGACGTTTCACCACTCATCCAACAGCTTCTTTAAGAGGTGAAATGTCTTCCAAGCAGAAACTTTGTCCTAATAAATGTTTAAATCCTTTCTTTCAAATCCCTTCTTTTTTTTATACCGAGGAAAAAAAAAAACAATGGCCCCTAATCTGCCAATCACTCCAACTTCCTGCTTTTTGGCGATACATACTGTAAATATTTACAGAAAACATACATGTTTTTGTTTCAGCACATTTGTAAGCTGTTGAAACAGCAGAACATAACTTAAAAAAAGGCGAATCCAACAGACTAAGCAACAAGTCCAATATCAACTAAACAAACATACTGTAGATGTTAACAAACATTCTTTTGGATCAGGGCTGCCCCACCAGTCGATTGTGTTGACTGGTAGCCCGCGGACAAGTCGACCGCCAGGTGTGTAGGGGGAAAAAAAATTCAAATGAAGACACTGTTGTCAACTCAGCAACTTTTACGCTATATTTAGCAAGTATTCAGACCCTTTAGCCGCTAGAGTCGCTAAAATTTTGCGCCTTTTTAAAAAAAAAAAAAAGCATAAATCTAGCAGCTTTTTTCAAGCAGCGCCTGAAGCTGCAGCGGCCCCTCCCAAAGCGCTGCGTACACGCAGAAAATGTGCGTTTGTTTAGAGAGAGAAAAAGAGAGCCAGCGCGAGAGAGGAATATGCCAGTGTGTATTTGAGAGAGAAATTGGTCTGTCTTGTGTCTATGTGTGTTCGACAGAGAGAGGAATTTGTCTGTGTGTGTGTGTCTATGTGTGTTTGACAGAGAGAGGAATTTGTCTGTGTGTGTTTGTGATGTCTGATGGTTGTGTAACAACAACCAAAACGGGTTGTGAGGGTAGTTTTACTGGATCTCAGGAGGTTTGAGATGTTAACGTTGGAGTAGTAGGTCTCGGTAGGTTTGATAAAAGTAGCTCTTGGGACAAAAACGGTTGGACACACCTACTGTTTGATGTTAACAAACATTCCTGTGACGACATACATGCTCGGTAGCTTGTACGTCGTACAGCGCACATGCTTGTACAGCGCACATGCTTGGTAGCTTGAAGAAGCAAACTCAGAAGAAGCCAGAAAAAAATCAAGTTCTGATTTAGAAATTGTACCATTTACTACGATTCCCCAGATTTCCACACTCGATGGTGAAAACCTTTAAATCTTCACCCTCTTTGTTTCAAAACATTTTGTAATGTAACATAAGATACAAAAATAACACATTCAACACACTGAATATAGCATTAAATCAATTGATTTAGGTGTCTTGTGATTTATTTGGCAAAAAATAGAAAAATTCGACATTCTTGTGTTTCTATGAGACTTGTTGAGCGGTTCTTTTGTAAAAGTTAAGTCTTTCCTTTTATGATTTTTCTGAGATAACCACATTGTTTTGTCCACTTGGCAGTCATCTTCATCACTTTGTACACGGCATGCAAAACAGACATGTTATCATTCAAAGCACATTTCAATCTTAGGTAAAGAAGCAACAGCTTGAACAAGCTGTAAAGAAATGTACAGAAAAGAAGTCTTTTTTTCTGTATCAACAATCTGGCCTGTTCTGATCAGAACCACCTGGAAGAGTTTTATTTATTTTTACAATTTTATCTATGTGTTGTTTTTGTTGCTTTCTGTGAAGAAAATCTTGGATTCACTGGAAAGGAAAAGTCTCGAGATGGCATCAATTGAGCGCCTGTTGAACGTGACGAGGATGTAGAGAAGCTGAGTTAGTCTCGTTGCTATTTCTGTTTATATTCCAGCAGACTGAGATGTTGCTAGATTACGAATTGAGGGGCGTATTGTGGAGTAAAAACGAACAGCGACCGTTAACAGAGTGATTAGTTTTAGTTACTTAACTCAATGCTCATTTACACTTTGATTCGTGGATAAGGTCCTAAAGTTTTTATAGTTACAGTATCGTTCAGTCAGCAGCCGCCTTCATCCCTCCTGACCACACATCTTGCAAAAAGACACTCACATTGTAAATCAGTATGCTGTGCCGTAACATCATGCTCAGTCAACCAAGCGACTGGGGAAGCAGAAGCACTGAATGTTTTCAAGCATGCGGCCTTGTTTGTTTTTGTACCCCACAAAAAGAAGTGGCTGCGGGAATGGTTAATCGCCCCTGACTTCTTCTCTCCCTCTCTTGCCACATTGCCTCTTTCTTGTTGTTGTGTTGTTCCATTTATTACAAAGTAGATTTAGCCAGCTCAACGCAAGCCATTCCATTTAAAGCCTTTGATGGAGAGAGGAAGAAAGAGCAGGAGAAATACAGAGGATGGAACTGGCAAAAGGAAAAGTTAAGCGAGCGTTTAGGCAGAAATTATTCAAACTATCCCACGTTGGATTTGAACAGCTCAGAAAATGGATGGAAATTGAAATGATCAATTTATTTTAGAAATGAGATACTTTAAAGACTTCTAGTTTATTTTTTCAATTTCTCTCAAAGTTACAACAAAGCTTCATCTGATTACCGTATGTTGCAGGAGACTGAATCGTTTAAGTCAACGAACAAGATCTGCCGGCAACTGATTTACCACCTGACCCCTCATTCCAAGTGGACAAAACAGAGTGTACCCAGGAGGAAGTCCCAGGCCTGGTAAGTACGTCTGTGTGTGTGACTCTGCTTCAAGTTTAAAGAAACTCTTGGTGCACCTCATTTATTAACGAGGTAGACTTTGACTGGTGTTGGAGACGTAGTTATATTTCAGCTCTTTTAACCCTTTACGAGCCCAGCTTCCTATGCATTGGGAAGGAGGAGATAACACTAGCGCCATATGTATTATCTTTTAAATCATTTTTTCAAAATTCACTTTTATCAAATGGCTTTTTCCTTTCTTGAGGTCAGCTTCCTTCCTTCTTCGTTTTTACCTACTATGACATTTTCAACCATTTGTATAATATTGTGATGCTTTCTGCAGCGCTTTAAAAACGTTGCTTAAAAGTGCTACGTGTATAAATCAAGTCCGACATTGTTATTATTAATTATCAATGAAGAAATGATTATATAATATGATCATGTTTTATACACTTTCAGCTGCTGTTTATAAAGTCTCTACATCTTGGTAGTGTACCAGAGAATAGCAATTTAACTGTTTTAAATTAAATCGTAACATGTCGAGCATGGCAACGGGAACATGACTTTTTATCAATTTTAAAAAGTACAACATAACCCATGGGGCCCGGCCGGGCTCAGCCCGAACAGGGTACATGGGCCGCCCTTCCAGTGGACTCACCACCTGCAGGAGGGGACACAAGGGTCGGGTGAAGAAGGAGTTGGGTGGCAGCCAATGGCGGGGACCCTGGCGGTCAGATTCTCGGCTGCATAAGCTAGCTCTAGGGACGTAGAATGTCACTTCTCTGGCGGGGAAGGAGCCCGAGCTGGTGCGTGAGGTTGAGCGGTTCCGGCTAGATATAGTTGGAGTCGCCTCAAAGCACAGCTTGGGCTCTGGAACCAGGCCTCTTGACAGGGGCTGGACCCTGTACTATTCTTGAGTTGCCATTAGTGAAAGGCACCGAGCCGGAGTGGGCATACTTGTTGCCCCCCAGCTCGGCTCCTGTGTGTTGGAGTTCTCCCCGGTAGACAAAAGGGTTGCCTCCTTCCGCCTTCGGGTGGGGGGACAGGTCCACACTGTCGTTTGTTGCTATGCACCGAACGGCAGTGTAGACTATCCGCTTTTTCTGGAGTCTTTTGGAGTCTTTGGGGGGACTCCAAAAGAGGTGACACCCCCATTTTTTCTTCTTGTGAAGTACTTTGAATTACGTTTTGTATGAATTATGCTATACAAATAAACTTGCCTTGCCTTGAGGCTGTACCTTGCCTCTAGCCACCTTATGAGCCAAAAAATATGAATAGATAAATCTTAAATGGAGTTTAAATATGAAAGAGTAAACATTTCTCAACTTATATTCTTATTTTATCCCCTAAGACAAACCTGTTACTGGTTGTGTCGTTGTTATTAAAACATTTTAAGACTTACTGTAAAAGAAAAATAAAAGGGGAAGAAAAATGGTGCTTCAAACGAAGTCATTTCGCACACTTTTCCCAGTAGTGAACACTATGAGTCAGAATTCAATACAAGTTTTCAATAATGTTTAATTGACTGTCGGCTCTAGCAAGCCCAAGGGTGTCAGAAATCTGTACTTTGGCTTGTTTTGACTTTAATAAGTGACTGTCTCAATTAGTCTTCTCCAGCCTGTTGCTGGAAGGTTGTACTTTAGAAATGATCTGCTTTGACATAGACCATTTATTTGACTCATCATGTACGTGTAAATCTTTACCTATAAAATAAAACTGCTTTGAATAGACAAGGTGAACGGCACGCATGGGAACGAGGCTGTAAAATTCGAACATTGAGCTTCTATCGGGCAGACGGGGTTACGTAACCGTCAGGTTTAATTCTATGACAGCATTACACTCTGCTGACATAACCAAGCAATCCACTTCACGGTTATAAACCAGAGGCAAATCCAGCCACGCCCCTCATTTGTTGATTAAAAGTATAATAAATCAGGTTGGGCCTCTGGGTACATCCTGCTAAAAGGAACAATTCAAAGTACTTTTTCATATCAAAGCATTTTAATCTAAATTTGGGTCTCATCTTTAACAAAAAAATATCTTGACTGTAGTAAAAGCAATGAGACAAATACTGCAAAGTTAAAATTTCTGTCTCACAACAACCATTATGTGAATAAACATGGTACATTTTGTTAGCTCAAAAATGCAATATTTGTCTTAAATGTTTTAAAAAGTTATATGTTGTTTTTCACTATTATTGTATTTTTTAAATATGTTAATTTGTTGCACGGAAACCTTGAGTCTCCAGAAAGGCACCTGACATCTTCTGAACTGCTTCTTTAACGGGGTTGCAGAGGTGACAGAGACTTCTTCTCCTTCTTTCAGTCCCAACTAATTTAAGTCGAGAGGCAGGGTAGAACCCGGACAGGTCTCCAGACTGTTGCGGAGCCACACGCACACAACCAGCCACACACACACTCATATGTAAGGGCAATTTTCATAGTAATAATAATAATGCATTGTATTTACAGTATATAGCACTTTTCAGGACTCTCAAAGACGCTTCACATATGCATTATTCATTCACTCCATACCAGGTGATGGTAAGCTACTGTTGTAGCCACAGCTGCCCTGGGGCAAACTGAAAGAAGTGAGGCTGCCATTTAGCGCCATCGACCACTCTGACCATCACCAACCAATCACACACACACCATTCAGACTAGACAACGTGGGTGAAGTGTCTTGCCCAGGGACACAATGGCAATTTAATCTCAACGGCCGTCCTACTGTGGCACCAGAGGTCTCCCATCCAAGTACAGCCCAGGCCCAGCCTGCTTAGCTTCTGAGGTCTGACGGGATCAGGCATTGACAGGCTGGTATACTGACCAATAAACCTAGCATGCACGTTTTTGGAAAGTGGGAGGAACCTGGAGAAAATCCACACATACACATGGAGAACATGCAACAACACGTAAACTCCACACAAAAAGGCCAGTTTTCAAAACCTCGTCCCACCCGCGACTCGATCCAGGTGGGACTCGAACCCCCGACCTTCTTGCTGTGAGGCCACTGTGCTTAGAAATATGTTTGGTTTCAGTTCTGTTTGTGTCTATATTGAATTAGTTGTCCTTAATCCCGCCTCCTTGGCACATGCTTCATCCTGATGGAAATGGGCAGTAGCTGGAATCAAAGGTGAGAGGAATCAGAAGAGGGCAAGGGAAAACCAGGAGATAGCAAGGGCAGTGTTGCCTGGTAAGAAATTTGGGAATACCGTACCGACATAAAATAACTGTGTTTTGAGGAAAATGATCATAACCAAAAAAACTCGGCCTCTTCATGAGCTAGAATTGTTCGAGTGTTGAATAGCGTCTAAAATAAATAACAGTGATCAAGTTTGGCTTTACTCCTTTTTATTTTTGTTTTCCAATCTCATGGCACTTTTGCTCTAGACAACCAATCATGACCCTTGTTTTGAGGCAAACACATTCCACTGATAGCTCACATGTTTAAAAACCTTTATGGCTGCATTTCCCGTGAATCATAAAACTTGTTACATAAAAACTGAGTCTTCAGAGTTCATAAAAAAAAAAAAAAACTCAAATACAGTAGTGAAATTCCAATCACATATTGACGGAAAGGTAAAAATGTCGTATATTTAGACTTTTTTGGTTGAGTGATCGTACATCATACGGAGGCCAAAATTAACATACAAATATGATAATGTATACCTGGCAGCACCGGCCATAGTGGATGTGGATACACCATATATAACTGGCGACGCCAGGACGTGTACAATGATGATCCATCAGAAAACTGAAACAGTACTAACTCAGAAAGAGGAGAGTGAGAGGGTCAACATGTACCAGGTCATAGTGTGGAATATTAGCTGAAAAGGTGTTAGAGAATAGTGGAAAAAAGAGAAGCCAATGGATTTAGAGCAAAGAACCTCAGTATATTTTACCTAAAGCCGGCTTTTAGTTTCTAAAAGCCAACCAGCAGCTATTTAAATTCATATTCTCTGTTTCTATTTGACCCGGTAATAAGCTTGTCCAAAGAAAAAATGTTTTAAGCCTACCGTTCAATGTGGAAACTGTGTCTACCTCTCTCAGATGAGTTGGGAGCGATAAGTTTGCAAAGTTGGTGCAGGTAATTTTTTATTCTTATTTTCATGCATTTACATAAAAATTGGACTTCCTATTGAAAGGACGGACAAAGTATGAGCAGAGTTCGTACACTAAAACGCTTCCTGCTTACTTAGAATGCTACTGCTAAATGAATCGAATATACTTTATTCATCCCCGAAGACAAATTTGAGTGTTGCTGTGCAAACACTTCGATGCCCCCTTACCCCTATCCGCCAGCATCCAAGTCCGGTCGCATTGTGTCCAACGTGGACCCAAAAGCTGGAGTCCGGAATGGATCACAAAGCCAGGCCGCAGTGAAGAACACCAAATTGGCCTTTCTGTATTTCCCTGGGTCCGAGTGAGCACCTACAGTTCCTCAAACGAGCAACTGGACGTTTCCATGGAAACCGCAAAAACACA
The DNA here is from genome assembly GCA_902685375.1 of Neostethus bicornis. Classification (NCBI taxonomy): domain Eukaryota; kingdom Metazoa; phylum Chordata; class Actinopteri; order Atheriniformes; family Phallostethidae; genus Neostethus; species Neostethus bicornis. The sequence goes on along the minus strand of CACRXE010000004.1, from coordinate 431,778 downwards.
GGCCCAGAAGCAGCTCCTTTAGACAGTCTCCTTCCAGCCACACAGAGATGTGGCCCCGAGAGCCAGCAGCTGGTCGCACATGTCAACATCCATGTCAACAGCAGAATGACTCCATAACCAGCTAGCTATTGGGAGCTAGGCATTGGGAGATAGCCGGACGATTTCTAAAAATAACAGCTGTCTGACACAAACAACAAAGTCCAAAACGACGTCCAAAATGACGTCCAAAGTGCGCTCAAAATGAAATCTCCAGAAAGAGACAAAACATACCCAAAAGGAGGGACAGAAACTCAGTGAAAGTTGTCGATTAATCGCTAAAGTAACAGGGAGCACTGCAGCAGGCAGCCGCCCAGTGCGGTGCCTTAACCTTTGAAAGGATACCTGCTACTAATAATACCTGCAAAATAATACCTGCTTCTTTAAGAATGTGGGCGTGGTGGAGAACAAAGGACGTATGGAAAAAACTCGCAAAACACTACCTTGAACCACAAATGTGGCCTGGGTGGATGTCTTTTTTCACGTCATTTCTGTTTGACGATTGCCCACATGTGTTTCAATCACTGCAATTGTTTCATAATATTTGCAACACCTGACCTAGTTGCTGGAGTAATATTAAATTGAGTGGATGAACTAGGCAGCACCAGTCTTGCTAACATTCATTTCTTCCTCTTCTGAGCCGCTTAATCCTGTAAGGGTCACCAGAGCCTATCCCAGCTGATAACAGGCAAGAAGAAGGGTACACCCCAAACAGGTCACCAGTCTGTTGTGGGGCCATCTTGCTAAACAAACACACAAAATTACTCTTTTAAGCTGAAACTTTGCATCAAAATCTGATAGTTTATGGTGTCAAGTGTAGTTTCGGATGATGTGAGGAAAAAAATTCAAACAGATTAAATTGTATCAAATCTGCTCCACCCGTTTCAAATATACCGGCATTTGTAAATTATTGATGATGACCGTAGGGGGGAAATATGTTAAACAGGATTCAGTGAGGGAATTTTCTCTTTAACTATTTTATTAAGTACATTTATTTCTGTAAGTACAACTTCAAACTCTATTCATGTTAAAATGTAGAGTTTTTTAGAGACTATTTTAAACCAACACATTTATCTGCTGATATTGAATGACTCAAAAACAGCCTCAAATTAGCTTAAATATGTGTCTATTTTCTACTGCTGAGCTTCCTCTAAGAATGATCCCTATTCTCTGGAAAAAAAGACGACTGTTAAACGATCAACAAAGCGTAGAAACCAATTCCATAAACAGGGTTATCCCTCCTCGAGTTTAAGTTACAGCAGTTTTGATTATTCAGCATTGATGGAACTACAGTTTTGTTCTAGATGTCCCTTACGCAAAAAATTATGTAAACTCAGCAAACAATCACCCATATGTTGTTCTGTAATGCACTCTTTGGAAATTAAAGTAAAAAATAATAATAATAATGTATTGTATTTATACAGCGCTTTTCAGAACTCTCAAAGACGCTTCACATATGCATCATTCATTCACTTCATACCAGGTAATGGTAAGCTACTGTTGTAGCCACAGCTGCCCTGGGACAAACTGACAGAGGCAAGGTTGCCATTTTGCGCCATCGGCCCTTCTGACCATCACCAACCAATCGCACACACACCATTCAGACTAGGCAACGTGGGTGAAGTGTCTTGCCTTGGGACACAACGGCAATTTAATCTCAACGGCCATCCCACTGTGGCACCTGGGGTTTCACGGTCTTCTGGCGGTTTCTCATTCAGGTACTGCCCAGGCCCAACATGCTTAACTTCTGAGGTCTGACGGGATCAGGCACTGACAGGCTGGCATGTCTTCCGCTTATCCAGTACCAGGTCGTGAGGGTACCAACCTCAGACAGGAAGCCCAGACTTCTCTCACCCTAGCTGCATCCTCCAGCTCACCCGGGGGGATCCCGAGGTGTCCCCCGCCAACTGTGAGACATAGTCTCTCGAGTAGGTCCCCTTTGTGCCAACTCCTTATTGTGGTGGAGGGGTTGACGTGCCCCAACGACCCTGGGAGCTATGTTGTCCAGGGCTTAATGACCCTGGAAGGGTTACCAAAAGCAAACGGGTCCCAGATGAGGGGCCAGACAGTGCGCTGCTCAAAAACCCCTAATGAAGAGAACAACCATGGCCAAGATTCTCTTGCCTGGACGCAGGTCACCGGGGTCCCCACATGAAGTCAGGCCCAAGGGTGGGGAACAAGAACAAGCGCCTGGTGCCAGGGCTATTATCCATGAGGCCCAGATGGTCTCAGCCCAAATGGGGGGCCCAAATAATGGCCCAAAATTGATTTGGGCCATTCTTTCAGAGGACTCACCACCCGCAGGAAGGGCCATAGGGAATGCTTGAAGGAAGGGATAGGTGGCATTTGACGACAAGGACCCTGGTGGTCAGACTCTCGGCTGCATAAGCTAGCTATTTATAAGCTTTATTCAGCAAAAATCAATGGAGAGTTGGGGGCCAAATGTACAAGGTGGTTTTATTCAGTTTATTGAAGGATGGAAGGGTTTTATAAGAGAGGGAAGGATCTTCTTACTATGAGGGACACAGTGTGGCAGGAGGGTGGAAACTAAAAAATGACAAACAACCTGACAAAGGATTGAAAGACACCAGGGTTTATTGAACAAGAAGAACGCAAAACACAGACACAAAAATTAGCAAGATTGGGACCAGATATGAGTGTCATGACGTGGGTTGCAGGTAGAAGGAGGAGAACCCAATTGCAGGTCAAGAAATATGATTTACTGAATGAAGGAGTCCAGTATTGCTGTAAAGAAAAACTCACGGATCAGTGGAAATGTCTTGTAGTTATTGTTCAAAATGTATTTCATGGTCAGGCATCCAGACATGGCTGGGATGGAAGGTAATCACCCGACACCTGAAGGGAAGACTGACTGCCTTTTTAAAGGCAGCTGCACAAAGACCTTCAGGTGTCAGAAATAAGGCAAATTAGGGGAGGCTCGCGATCCCTCTGGTGGTGGACAAGGAAACAATGGCAATGAGGGACTATGGTAAAGGGCAGAACAAGTAAGGAGAAAGACCCTCCACTCGGGCTATTCTCAGAGCAAAAGTTTTTGTTAGTAAGACTTTTACTAAAGTAGTACATATGGTCATTTTGGCTATTCTCATTTAATAAGTTAGACATTTCATAAGTTAGACATAAAATGTGTGAGGAGGAGGACATCATCTCAAATGAGCATCCAATTATGAAGCTTATCCCCGTGCGACAGACTTTGTCGGGATGGAGACCGTATTTATCATTAAATAAACAGACCAACCATTGGACGGATTGGGCAAACAGATTCTGTACTAACAAAAAAAAACTCCAATTCAACAGGTAGTTTGTTGATGGAACATTCTGATGGTGATAGGAAGCTCCATGAGTAATTAACAGAGATTGAAACAGTTGGTGGCTTTTATTTGTTGTTTCTTTTTGACAGCTTGAGTTAACTTCCAACCCCCGTGTCTTGCTTTCAGTGTTTGAAAGTAACATTCAAGCAAACAACAAGGCAAGCTTTCCCAGCATGCTCATTAACAAGCTCAGTGTCTTTCACAGCCTCTGCAGCAAACATCCACACAGCAGCAACACTTTACAGTACGACTCACAAACCTCTGCTTCATCTCCGCGGGAACGTGACACGCCCTTGAAGAGAAGGCGCACGTCTTTGGATTAAATCAAACATCAAAACACCGTTTGCAAATGCCTTTCTTTGAATTCCTCCTTCTCAGTTTTGTCCTCCTTTCTATCTAGATCCACTCTCCCATTTTATTTCCGTTGTCTTTTTCTTTTATTCCCCTTTATATTGATTTCCTTCACTTCCTTTTTGTGAGAGCTCATTTTGCTCAACAGTTTCCATACATAGCAGTTTTGCAGTTTGAGCTAAACCTCTAGGGAAAGACTCTGTCTGACAGACGGAGAGAGAGAGAGGTGGGGTTGAATCACTGCAAGGTTGCAGAACAGAAGTCACGCATTTTCTTCTTCTTTCTTCTTAACCCTACCTTACTTTTATTTGATATGGAGTTTGATTCTTTCATATTTCGGGGGTAAAAAAAAGAGAGTGTAAAGCATCCCACAACCTTCTGTTTCTGCAAAACGAAGTCTAGTAGTTCTCAGCCACAAATTGGATTGTTTTTATGAATTATAAGCAGGTGGTCACAAATGATCCGGCGATAACACATAAATCCTAATTGAAGCTTTATTACTGAGGTCTGCTTCTCTTCGTGTTCTCTGTAAGAGCAACAGAACAGTGCCACGCTACAGGCACTTTCATTTTTCTCTGCAGCAGTACGAAGAAGGTTTCTAAGAAGAGCAGCACTCCCCAAAGGAGGTTTTAATGTTATTATCATCGCTATTGGATTTCAGATTAATGAAGCTCATTTTTTTTATCAGACTAAAATTGCCTTACAGCACAAGTCGAAGCGGCTGGGCTCCTCTGTAGATGTTCTTTCATTACTTCGTTCTATTGCAATGCAGGAATATGTTTGAGCATCTTTGACAGAAATCCTCTGTCACTGTGCGGTATTGATGGTGTTTTGGATAAAGTTTTCTAGAGATCAAACCATCTAAAAAATGAACAGAATTCACTCGGTATCTGATTTTTTTAACATACTAAATATGTCTCACATCAAGGTTTATTTTAATGATCATCTTGAAAGGGAAAAAACTTTCAGCTGAGTTTTGATAATTGATACAGACATGTTCGTACCTCCTAATGTGCTTTTCCTCTTGCAGTTTAAAACGTAAATTCAGTCCGCACAGATGTATCAAAGTGTTTTTTGTATTAAAACAAACCATATTTGATTGCAGCCAGAGAAGAAAGGCTGCTGCTGTGTTGTTTCTACAAACAGTAAACTTATCTTATACTGTTGATAGACATACACAGTACCGTCATGACGAGGATACAGGTGGAAGGAGGAGGACCCGATTGCAGGACAAGAAACAGTATTGCTGTAAAGAAAAAAGTCACGGATCAGTGGAAATGTCTTGTAGTTATTGTTAAAAATGTATTTCATGGACAGGCAGCCAGATATTGCTAGGATGAAAGGTAATCACCCGACATAAGAAAGGAATACTGCCTACCTTTTTAAAGGCAACTGCACAAAGACCTTCAGGTGTCTGAAATCAGGCAGATTAGAGGAAGCCCAGGGTTCCCTCTGGTAGTGGGCGAGGCCACCATAACAGGTACCTTCTTTTGCCATTGAAGCATTTTTTACAAAAAAAAGCTCCTAAATACATTTATTCAATTTCACTTCTTTTTTTACGTTCTGACTGCATGCATGACGGAGCATGAATTTTGTTTGAAGCTGCAACTAAAAAGTACAAGTTAGCAAAGGTAGTGTCTGTTCTTTTTTGATCGGATTTTGGTCCATTTACTAAAAAATTGGACTCCCTCCAGGACAGAGGCACCAAGCATGAGCAGACCATGTGCTCTAAAACACTTTCTGCTTCCATAATGTGGCTGTGTCAACGAACAAAAAGGATGGCCAAGCACAATCTGGCTTTTGAATGGTATCCGAAAACTGGAGAGGAGAGCTCACAAAATTCTCAAACAGGCATGAATGGGATAGAAAACCCTTCAAAGTATGTTTTTGATGTGATAACGTTCAAACCTCCAAAAAGTTGATTTTGCATAATGCTCCCTTTTTCAAAATATTATTCGCTTATTATGTTGTGACATTTTCATCGTAATAAAAAACTAATTTAGTTTAGACATTTTGTAAACTGAAGTTGCCAAAGCCTCAAAAACAAATGAACTTGGACACTCATGAAAAAGTCACAAATAATTAGTTCTCTTTGTTCTGCTGTTGCCAAAGTTAACGTGTCAAAGGCTTAATTATTCAGCTGATAATTTCTCTTCAAACAAAACACTTCAAACCAAGCTCCCTTGTAGAGATGAATGTGCGAATGCAGCTGGTACAAAACGTCTCGGTTTTACTTTGGTTTGACCAACGAGAAAAAAAAAAGAATGAACTTACTGATTTTTTTGGACACTGGTTGTCAACTTATTTTGAGCACCAGGCGATTCAGAGTAGTGCTTCCAGTCGAGTGGGATCTACAGCGTCAGCTTTTAGATATCGTTTGGAAATGAGAGAAGAGATACAGCGGTGAAGATATCAAAGTTAATTTAATGCCGAATCTGGAATGAACTCAAATTAGTTTTACACATACATTAGAAAAAAATATCCACAGCAAATAAAAGTACCCTAAAATTACAACTTAAAATGTAGACCAGGAGCAAAGTAAATAAATACAAAACAAATTAAAGTTTAATAGCTGATTGTGAAAATAAAATTTGTTGAAATATTTAAAATACTAAAAAGGACTCTTGGGTTTTTTTTTTTTTTGCTGTTCAAGCTGCTGCTCATGGGCATCACAGAACAGACAGATCTTCTGATTTAATGAGATAGAGTTCAGAGTTTGGAGTAAAAGACCTAATCAATTGTTATGTTTTGTCGTTAATTATAATTAGAATCATCAACATCTGATCAAAATATATTAGAGTCTGAAAAAAAATTAAATGGTCCAAAATCGCATCAGTGACAAAATTAAACTAGTAGTGTTTAGAAATTGTTTGAAATCAAGTTAACATTATTATCATTAATAATTATTATCCTAATGTGTAGGACGTTAAATATTGCTTGAGGTGAGTGCATGTTACCGCACGGTTTCAAAATGAGTTTAAATGTGATGACGATGTTCAGATATCTTAATTAACCATGTATGGCCCAATTTTCTCATGTGTAGTCTTACACTGACAGTCGTTTGTTTATCAGTGCTTTCTAATTGGTTTCACACTGCTTCAAATGCTTCATCTCACTGTCATTTGTTCACTTCTGGTTCTGTCCACAGGTGTCGTCTTTTTCCTACTTTTACGATTTGTGTATGGCAGCATAGAGTTAAGCAAAAGTCCACGCAACCTGCCGCCTTTAGAGATCACTCAATTTGCGTGGAAAAAATGTGCACTCCGATTTTAGAAAGGGCAAGCTTTAAAAATGAGGCTCCAGATCATTTGAAGAAATCATCAGGTTACAAATAGATACTGTAGAAAAGTTTCAATTAAATCGAGAGGAAAAGTGTACAAAACCATTGTGAGACCCGCCATGCTGTTTGATCTAGAGCAGTGCTTCTCAATTATTTCCTGTTGTGCCCCCCAGGAAGAAAAAAACTATTTTGCCCCCCCACCTCTACTTTCCGCCATGACTATAATTAGTATAATTTGTCTATGAAATTGTTTATAAGTACACCTCTGCATACCATTGTATCCTCATTAAAATTAAAGAAAACAAAAAAGAAAAATCAATGTAAAACAAAGAACAGCTTTATTAAAATTGTTTTTTAGTCTGTAACAGAAAAAATTTAAAATGCATCAATTAACTTGAAATTTTAAAAAAAAATCATTCTTATTTAAACTATAAACTACAACTACTGTAGTGGATGTACAATCACACTTTATTCTAGTACGGCAAAAAAAAAAAAAAAAAACATGTTCCACAGGGTCACATGTGCCTTTCCCCTGGCATCGCATCGCGCCCGCCTTGATAAGCATTGGTCTAGAGACCAAAAGTGGCACTGAGGAAAAGACAGGAAATAGAGATGGAGGTAGCAGATGAAGATGCTGAGGATCTCTCTGGGAGTGACCAGGATGGACAGGATCAGAGGAACAGCACATGTTAGAGGTTTTGGAAATAAAGTCAGAGAGGTCAGACTGAGATGGTTTGAACATGTGCAGAGGAGAGAGAGAGTACATCAACAGAAGGATGCTGGATTTGGAACCACCAGGAAAGAGGACTAGAGGAAGGCCAAAGAGGAGGTTCATGGATACAGTGATGGAAGACATGAAGATAGTTGGTGTGACTGAAGATGATGCAACAGATAGGGTTAGATGGAAAAAACTGACTTGCTGTGGCGACCCCTAAAGGGAAAAGCCGAAAAGGAGAAGAATCAAGTTACAAATAAACATGTATTTGAGTATTTTGTGAAAAATGACATGATGCACGTTCAAAGGTTCTTAACAAACAGTTTGTAAAAGCATGTGGAAGAAGTTAAAACACCAGGCAACCCAGAACAGAACCCTGGTGACACCATAATCAAGTGTTCCTTACCAACCTTGACTTTAAATGATACCAGAAGGGTGTTTAGAGAACTGCTCAAGAACTGTCTCTGATATTTCGACCCACTGCCTCGCCTCGGCCTATCAATCAGCTAATTACGGTCTCCAGAGATCAGGTGGTAAAAGAACAGAACAGTGTTTAGCATAACTTTACTTCAAAAGGTTATTACCTCCAAGCAGAGCTTTTTCACTTGAATGCAAATGATGGGAACCAAACTCGAATATGTCATTATGTTCTTCTAGGACACAGATAAGCTGCTTAGTGACTACTTTTTTTTCTGGGCTCTTTGCCACAAAAGGCAATCTAGAAAATTGGCCTATATTTCTAATTTAGAAGTAGTTGAACGGCAGCTTGCTTGTAAAAAAAAAAAAATGTTGGCGCATAATCAGTGACCAGAGAGTTATGATTTACTGTAAGGACATGAGGGCTAATCCATCTTAAGACTTTAATAAAATAGAAAGAGGGTAGAAAATTGAGACAGTGATGTCCGTGTAGATCAACGTTTGAACTGTTTTGTTATCAGCCAGAATTGTCAAACCATGGCCGCTCTCCTTCAGGCAAATAAAGTTGTCCTGTTATTCACCCTTATTTTAATATTCTCACTAATGAACCATTACTTTGACTCATTTTGTGTTAAAGCATTTTTTCCCGAAGATTCAAGTTTGGGGATCTTCCACCCGCCACCTGTCCTTTCTTTCTCATCTTCTTCTTCTCCTTTCGGCATTTCCCTTCAGGGGTCGCCACAGCAAGTCAGTTTCTTCCATCTAACCCTATCTGCTGCATCCTCTTCGGTCACGCAAACTATCTTCATGTCATCCTTCACTGTATCCATGAACCTCCTCTTTGGTCTTTCTCTAGTCCTCTTTCCTGGTGGTTCCAAACCCAGCATCCTTCTGCCGATGTACTCGGTATCTCTTCTCTGTACATGTCCAAACCATCTCAGTCTGGCCTCTCTGACTTTATCTCTAACATGTGCTGTTCCTCTGATATACTCATTTCTGATCTTGTCCATCCTGGTCACTCCCGGAGACATCCTCAGCATCTTCATCTCTGCTACCTCCATCTCTGTTTCCTGTCTTTTCCTCAGTGGCACTGTCTCTAGACCAAACAGCATGGCCGGTCTCACCACGGTTTTGTACACTTTTCCTTTCATTTTAGCTGAAACTCTTCTGTCACACATCACACCTGATACTTTCCTCCACCTGTTCCAGCCTGCTTGAACACGCTTCTTCACCTCTTTTCCACACTCTCCATTGCTCTGGACTGTTGATCCTAAGTACTTAAAATCTTCCACCTTCTTTATCTTTTCTCCCTGTAACCTCACTTTTCCATTTGGATCCCTCTCATTCACACACATGTACTCTGTCTTACTCTGACTAATCTTCATTCCTCTTCTTTCTAGTGCAAACCTCCACCTCTCCAGCTTTTCCTCCACCTCTTCCCTCCTCTCACTACAGATCACAATGTCATCTGCAAACATCATTGTCCATGGGGATTCCTGTCTGACCTCGTCTGTCAGCCTATCCATCACCATAGCAAACAGCAAAGGACTCAGAGCAGATCCTTGGTGCAGTCCCACCCTCACACTGAACTCCTCTGTCACACCTACAGCACACCTCACCACTGTCTTACAGTCCTCATACATGTCCTGCACTGCTCTAACATACTTCTCTGTCACACCAGACTTCCTCATTCAATACCATAGTTCTTCTCTAGGTACCCTGTCATACGCTTTCTCTAGATCTACAAAGACACAGTGCAGCTCCCTCTGACCTTCCCTGTACTTCTCTATCAGCATCCTCAAGGCAAATACTGCATCTGTAGTGCTCTTTTTAGTCCTTTCTTTCTCATAAACTTCCCTGTTCAATTACACAAAGTGGAAATAGGAACAATTCTGATTCACAGTGTCTTTACAAAACTTTATTTCAGTCTCTAACATCTATCTGCACCATCGCACATAAAACTATGTTTACGAGCCATCAGGTAATAAATGCAGTGTTGATTCAGCGACAGGAGTTACCTGGGAAACAAAAAGAAGGAACTTATCGGGTAAAAGAAGCAGTAAATCCGAACATTAGTATCTTATGATATTATTGCTCACATTAGTCATTTTGTAGCAAAACAGTGAGTGTTTATTTGCTGTTTTCATGTCTGTGAAATAATTGTCAACGTTTGTAAAACTCTAAGGACCGACAAGGTAATGGTTGCTATAATGGAAACATAAAACATGACAAAAACGAGAAAAACAAAAAGCACGAGCGAACTGTTCCGCACTATAAATATTTCACTCTTATTCAATCTAATGCGGCTCATTTATCTTCTTCACTTTTTTCTCAGAGATTATAATAGCATTTTATCCAACGACACTTCGCTCCCTATCGTAATTTCTCGTAAGTACTTTGGCAAAATCAGCTAAGAAAAAAATTTTCAGGGTCTTTCCTATTTTTTAAAATAAATGTTTAAGACACCTTTTTATTTGATGTGTTTCTCGTGGCCACATTTGCTGCTTCAACAACTGTATTCCTCTCCCAGATTCCTTGGCAGACTTTCAGTAATCATTAGAAAAGTACTTGCTGGGATTCTCCAGCCAGCCTCCCCCTGCTTGGCTCAACCTAATTTGTCTGTGAAGACATCCGTCGCCTCCACGTCTCCTTGCCGTTATTTTTTTTTTTTTTTGAGAATCTTTTTACAGCGACAACACAGAATATTTTCAGCACTTGTTATTGTTTTCTATGCGGAAAAATGTCTACATTTTTTTAATTAAAAAGCTTAGGAAAATGTCGTTACTTCATCCTTTTGAAGGTATGAGCAACATGGCCGCATGCTGCTCGACAGACGGCAGGGTCAAACGTTGGTACACACCACAGAGTTTGCGGTAATGTTTCCTGTTGGTTGGTGCATATTTTCTAGTGAAGGATTTATTTGTCACCATCTTGCTTTTATGTCTTTTTTTCCCATAAAGAAGACGTGCAAAAATGGAAATCTGAGCAACTCATCCACTAGATGTGTGGTGGTTGAAATAAAAAGAATCTTTTTCTTCTAGGCCTAGAACAAATCATATATATCATAAGAAACTTTATAATGACAGGGATTTTTATCCATTTCGTCTCGTCTTAAATTGTTGCTAGCCTGAGGAATGGAATGTCTGAATTAACCTATGAATTACAACCGCTAATAGAACACTTTATTATTCCTGCCTGTTTATGTTTGTCACTTAAAGTCTTAAAATTCACCAAATTTAAAGCAGGGACCCAACAAACAAAGAACCTCCAGGGAACATTAGCCTGAGGTTTTCTAAAGATTTGTTTAGAAAACCTAAAAACTAACATTCCCTGAATGTTAGTTGGTGGTTATGTTAGAACCTAACCTTCCCAGAACGTTGAGAGAACCAAATACCAAATGTTATGGTTAACATTAGGATTAGAGGAACGTTCTAAAAACCAAAAAGTAATGTTTGACCCTTTAGAGAACAAAATATAACCTTCGAGGAACGTTCTGCTAACCTTTGAAAAACCTTCCCAGAATCTTCTGGGAACATTGAATTGTTAGCTGGGGATGGGCAAACTTTATGACTAGTACTAGTCCTATCAGTTGGCCAAAGGGCCACATCCAGAGAAAAATGTTTTAAACTCTACTTTTAATTCAAATTGATAACTTTTTTTTTTTTTTCTAGCTTATGCAGCCGAGGGTCTGACCTCCACGGTCCCCATTGTAAGCTGCCGCCATCTCTTCCTTTCCTCGATCCCTATGGCCCTTTCTACAGGTGGTGACTCCACTGCAAGAGTGGCCTACTTCCCCTGTTTGGGCTGAACCCAGCTGGGCCCCATGGGTAAAAGCCTGGCCACCAGGCTGGACTTTTACCCATCGATTTATCAGTCGATCTACGTTCCCACCCTCACCTATGGTCACCAGCTGTGGGTGGTGATTGAAAGAACAAGATCGCGGATACAAGCGGTCGAAATGAGCGTCCTCCACAGGGTGGGCTTTCACTCAGAGATAGAGTGAGGAGCTCTGCCAACCCGGAGGACCTTGGAGTAGAGTCGTTGCTCCTCTGGGTGCTTTAAATATGGTGTATTGTAAGACTTTCAGTGACAATCATAAATACAAAAGATGAGGTGGTTCTGGCATCTGGTTAGGATGCTGGTAAGGTGTTTTGGGCACGTCCTGCCGGGAGGAGACCCAGAGACTGACCCAAAACCTGCTGGAGAAACTACGACTCACAGCTGGCCAGGGAATACCTTGGGTAGCCTCCTCATTATTTAGGACGCTACTTAAGTCTATTGTGAAGAAAGAGCTGAGGCAAAAGAAAAGTTTTGTAACTACCAATCGATCTATGTTCCGACCCTTCATTATGGTCATCGACTGTGAATGGTAACCGAAAGAACAAGATCTCGAACACAATCACCCAGAGGGCTACCGACATGAGCTGTCATGTTCCATACCCAACTTGGGACATTGTTGAAGATGGATACCATACCCTTTCAAGTGATTCAAGAATTAGATTATTTAGAGCTGAATCTACTCTTCAGTTTTTATTTTAATTCAGTTTTATTCATCATGCACCAATTCACAACAATGTCATCTCAAGGTACTTTACAGAAAATCAATCCGGCCAATTCATAATAGCAGTAATGGCCGTCCCTGATTGCTTTATGTCACTTAGCCAAAAAGCCATGTCAGGTAAAATGACTTCATATGCCAGTCTGATCTATGTATCATCTGCTTTAGTACATGTACCACTCATTTTTATGAAGATAAATTGCTCCCCTGGGACTGAACGTTGGCAGAAAAAAACCAGCAGTGACACAGCAAATCTGACCCCTTACTCAGGATACGAGTTGGGGTTTTTGTTTGTATGTAAACTTTTGCAAGCAAGAGGAAGAAAATGATATCTCTGAAATTGGCTTTTTTCAAGACAGGACATTTTCTGTGGAATTATTCTTTTTTCACAACATAAATCAACATTGTACCTTTTCTTAGCTCCGGAACTGTCTTGAATCTGAGTGCTGGTGGAAAGAGGACCCAGTTGAAGACAGAAAACATGGTTTATTTGAATTTGGCAGTCCATTAATACTGTGGAAAGAAAAAACAAAGTTTTAGTGGCATCGTAAAAGATTTTTGCAATAATGTGTATTTGGTCAGGCAACCAGGGAGATCTGGCTGGAAGGGATTGTACGACCCGATCAGGAAGTCAGGGGTGATTGCCCTTAAATAGATGACCGGGTGCACAGATGTGTGGAATCTGCAATCATCCCCAGGTGACCCCAATCAGGTCGAGGAGAAACATTCAGGGCTCCCTCCTGCGGTAGGAGAGGGGATCATGACAAGAACGCTATATTCCCACCTATTAAAACCTATTCATATAGTTTCACTTCCATTTTTAACACTGTGAATTCTCCCCTCCTCCCACTCCCCACTTAGTCCCGCCCCTTGAGTATGTGCATGACACAGCGTGAATCTCGTTTGAGGCCATAAATGCAGTTTAAAGTGTATCAAGTTGGTAAAGGTAGTACATGTTCTTATATATTCTCATTTTGGTGTATTTACATAAAAATGTCACTCCCTGTTAGAACTAAAGGTGAGCAGAGTGCGTGCACTAACACCCTTCCTGTAATAAGATACTCATTTGGACTCAGTTCCTTCCAGGCACATCTGTTTGATTAAATTGCCTGAGGACTGAAGGAATAAACAACCTTTGAAAGCGCTCAATCCTGCAGCACAGTGAGAGGAACCTGTTACTTCCAGCACTCTTCTGGGTTGTGACCACATCACGTAGAGTAGGAGTGTCAAATGTCCGGTCCTCGAGGGCCGGTGCCCTGAAGGTTTTCTTGTTTTCCTGCTTAAACACAGCTGATGCACATGAAGTAAAATCAACAACCAATCGAATTTGGCACATCAATTCAATTCAATTTAATTTATTCAAACGTAAAACAACAAAAAAAATTAACTAACGGTACAAATAAAAAATACACAGTCTGAAAGGGAATAGGCAGAAGCAAAGTGCTTATAAGCGCCCACCACCTTTACCCTATACCCCCATTGACCCCATTGACCAAGTAACCTGGATCAGGTGTGTAAATGCAAGAACTCATGGAAAACCTTCAGGACACCTGCCCTCAAGGATCGGACTTTGACACCTGTGATGTAAAGGGTGACGGGGATTTTTCAGGACGCCCTGCATTAGAGCCTTCATCCTCTTCACCAAAACAGCTCCCACAGAGTCCACATTTCTTCCCACCACAGATGCACATTCCTATCAGTCTGCCCAGCCGATTGTTGTTCCTTGCGGTCAAGCTGCCTCCACGGCAGACAACCGCAATTGCAGAGATCAAAAGGCATAGCCGAGAACAACTGAGTGTTCAAATGGTATCTGAATATTGGACAAGAGAGAAAGGTCTCTCTGTCTGATAGAGAGAGATCTCTAGAGAGAGATCAGTGACGCAATACTCACACATGCATCACTGAAATAAAAAGCAACTCCAGTAACGTTTTCGATGCGGGAATATTGTCCAAAGAAGGTGGAAACTTTTAAAAAGTAGATTTTGCGTGAACCGCCTTCCTCTCTTCAAGATGCCATGGTTTTACATACGTTGTCTTTCACATCATCTACGTGACTTACCGTAATTTCACGACGATTAGGCGCACCGTACGAAAAGGCGCAGTCTCAGTCACACACCGCCTTACAACAACACACACGCACGCATGCAAATGTGGGTATTAAAAAATAGATCGGGAGCAAACCTGAGTTTGGTTGTGCTTTATTTAAGTAGTAACGATACTAAACAAACACATTACTGGTAATAGTCTTTATTCAAATCCGTCAAAGTCCTCATCCTCTGTTTTGGAATCGAACAGCTGCGCAAAATCCAACAGAGCAGGTCCACTTCGCTCCTCACTGTCAAAGTCACTGTCTTTACTGTGCGGCTCCTCAGAAAGGATACCAGCTTTTGCGAAAGCTCGGATAACAGTACCAGCAGACACGTTAGTCCAAGCATCTACAATCCATTGGCAAACTGTAGCGTAACTCGCCCGGCGCTGCCTTCCACCCTTCATGAAACTGTGGTCTCCTTCGGTCATCCATCGCTCCCACGCCGCTCACACTTCACTCTTTAACGTTCTCATGCCTTTTCGGACCTAAAAGAAATCGCGTTTTATTTTAGGTCCACCTTTTCTCACACACAAGGCGCACCGCACGAAAAGGCGCACCGCTCATTTTGAAGAAAATTTAAGACTTTTATATGCGCCTTATAGTCAAGAAATTACGGTAGTTAAAAAGAAGAACTCTGCTTAGTTTCATTCAGTCTGTTTTTTGTTTGACCTTAACTTTTAAGAGAGAATTAAAGATCCAGCCAGGATGCTTAACCATGAATAATTGAGTGCTTCCTGTAGTAGAAACAGACATCCTGCAGGATGAGTGGGAGGAAGGAGGAGAAACTCGGTATCTGTCGCTCTAATGTTCAGGGCACAAGACCCTATCGGAATCATTAGAGTAAATGAATGTGTTTGCAGGTCAACACCAAATTACAAGTCATCAGTTCAATAGAGTTGAATTTTTGTGGAGTTTTTTTCAGATTTTCTTTGTAACGTCAAGTAATTCAACCCTACAAAACTATTTTAGATTTCCTAATGTGAGTCTGGGATTGTTATTCTTCAAATATTAAGGGCTTTGTTGCTTCGGGGTTAAAACAGATCACTCTAAATGAATAAATCCTTGTCTTGGAGTTTGGAGACCTGCTCGTTTTAATGTTGGTTTCATAACCATGCCCTGACATACCATCGCAGACACAGTCATGCAGCTTCATGATGCACGGTTATATAATCCAGAGACTACTTCCAGTGTGTTCTGTCACAATTATTCTCTCCAAATCATCTAGTTTGTCACATCAAATCCAATCCTAGCTGAATTGATACCACACTAGGGGGAGTACATACGACTGCACAGTAGTGTTATAATTCTGTAGAAAGAGGTTGAATTATAATTGGCACGGAGATAAAAATATGCTCAGCGTTGGGCTTGTTGCACTTTCTTCCGCTTCTCCTTTTACTCTTTCGTACATTTTTTTTTTCTTCGCTGCCACTTGTGCTGTCTGACATGTTTCCTGCATTCATTTGCGAAGAGCCCATGAGGGTTGTATGATGGAGTAGCTTAAAGCAGTGGAAGGTTTATTGCACTTGACAGACCCTGGAGTCTTGATCTGTTTTTCTTTGTCCAATTAAAACACCACCTTTAGATGGGTACTAAAGATTGATGTGGACTAATATCCAAAGACAAAATGAGCCATTTGGGAATTTGCCTCACAGTTAATGATATTTCCTTGTTGCCACTTTTTTTTTCTCCATTTAAGAGTATAGGTGCTAACCGTTATTTCCTGTTTAACATCAATATTCATCCATGCCTTGATTTCAAATAACCAAGTGCATTTCTGAGATGTCAAACCGCTGCACAGCCTAAAGCTCCGACATTGGCGATGCACAATGGAGGCCGTTTTAATCAGGCCCATCCACTAAATGTTTCACTGAAATTTAATCCAAATCCAAATGAGCTTTGAGGCTATATTTTGCCTCCCGGAAAATGTGCAATTATCCCCATGAAACTCTAGGACACTGGATGGTTTGTGAAGCCACTACTTTCATGTTTCTCAGTACATTTTCAGCTAAAGCACAGTATTGCTTTGACAGTTCCACATTTCAGGAAATGTCATCTCTGACCTTTTGTCCAGAATGTGGTTAGAAGATTCTCGTTAAGAATAACTGCCCTTAGACAGAGGGATGACATTTTTTAAACTTTAAATGAGTAAAACCAATCTGTGGAAGACGTGTTCGGCATTGTACCGACCATTCACAAGTTTGGACACATCGAGATGAAACAGCAGTGAAACATTCTAACAGGTTTTCAGCACCTCACTTTCTTGTGTTGAGTGTAAACGGACAATCCTTATATGCCCACCCAAACTCAATCCAGACTACTACCCATGTATTATACAGATGCCTCGAGGCAAAACAGCACAGATCGATTTGAAGAATAAACAGGTCAACACCAAAGTGTTGATGAAGCAGACATTGATCTGTCCCTCCCACAGATCTGGAATGTGCTTTCCACAGCCAGTGTTTCTTAACTGCTTTCATTTATTTAGTTTTTATTGGAACTAGTCAAGTTTTTGTCAATGTGATCTGAATAAAATTTACCCAATCTAAGGTAATATTTCTGTAGATTCTAATCCCTCATGCCATCGACATTTTTAACAAATTAGCCAAAATATAGAAAAAATAAATAAAAGACAAGAATCAAACTTCCAAACTATCTCAGTCTGGCCTCTCTGACTTTATCTCCATAACCTCTAACATGTGCTGTTCCTCAGATATACTCATTTTAATCATTTGGAACTCATTGTATGTATATACAAGTTTTGGGGGTTTTATTTTTGGGAGAATATTGCTTGCATTTCTAAGCAAACAAAAGTTACCATACTCATTTGGCTATGTGATAAGATCAGTACTCTACAAAGGCACAATACTCTCAAAGTTTTAAAGTGAGGCAACCACCTTCTAAACCGTTTATCCCTGCACAGGATGCCAGAGCTCATTCAAGGCAAGGGACAGGGTACACCTCGAACAGGTCGCCAGTCTGTCACGGGGCAACGCACATACAACCATTCACACATTCCTTGAGGCCATTTTGGCACCGGCCAATCAACCTAATACACATGTTTTCGGAGGGTGGGAGGACACTGGAGTACCCAAAGAAAACCCACGCATATACAGGGAGAACAGGCTAACTCCGAAAGGCCAGTTTTCCCAGCCTCGTCCCCACCTGGGACTTGAACCAACGGTCTTCTTGGTGTGAGGCCATTGTGCTACCCACTGCGCCACCGTGCCGCCTGTTTTAAAGTGTATGTTATGAAAACACTGCAGTCCAAAAACACAGTTATGCAGATAAACCGAACTAAAATGTAAAGTAGTGCCGTTCGTCTGCTTTGCTGCTTCAAGTGGTCATGAAAACTTCAGAAAACAATCTGTACAATTGATACAGTCAAAAGTAAAAAAAGTGCTATGTAATTGTTGAGTGAATATTTTCAAGCTTCCGTTAGGGCTGACTAAAGATACAATGGTGGTGAATTGAAATATGAATTTTATTCAAAATAGGCTGGAAGCTAGTGAACTTTCCCATTATCAGCATGTGTTTTTTTGCTCACTTTATGCTTCTCGAACTTTTTAAAATTCAGCCCACTGTGCTGCTTTGTCGGTATTAATGTAAAAGAGAACATTTAGATCCTGTTGAACAACCTACAGGGAATATAAAGTGGGTGTCTGGAATGGGGTTTTTTGTTTGGTTACTTTTTTGTTGAAATAATACTGTTTGCTCGGAGGTCTTTGTCTTGTTTTCATCTTTTCGTTGAAAGAAATAAACCTTCCTCTTTATATCTTTAAAAGTTTTTTCTTTCATTTTTGTTTGTTTTCCACTTTATTTTTATAATTTTCTTGACAAACAAAATTTATACAGAAAAGGTTAGTAAAACAGTTTTAGAAGATCATATTTCATCATATGCAAATTTACATTTTTGTGAAAATATTCAGTTCCTCTGAACTTTTATTTTTAATGGAGTGAAAAAAGTTGCGTACAAAAAAAAAAGGAACGATTTGATTAAAGTAAATAAATACTGTGGGATTTTTCTTTTTCAACCTAATGTTGCGATAGCCATAAAGACATTTGTTAAAGTCATTTGTCCCGTTATAAGGGTGTGACACCCCCTAGTGGTATTGATGAAAATTTAATTAAATTTTGTTTAAACAACCCAATATCACAACACAGTTATTTCTACGAATGTTGTCTCAAACAAATACACGAAAGTCAGTTAGAAACAATAGGTTAATCGTAAACTAACTAAATAAACTCAGAACATTCCCAGAACATTCTCTCCCTTTTGGTGAGAAAAACCTTCTGTTTCGTTGTCTTCTGCCTATCCAGGATCAGGTTGCGGGGGCAAGAGCTTCAGACAGGAAGCCCAGGCTTCTCTTACCCCAACTGCATCCTCCAGCTCACCCGGGAGGATCCCGAGGTGTACCAGCTGTGAGACAGTGTCCCTTCTCTCCAGAAGGCCCGGGGCATACCTCTGTGTGCCTAAAACAACACTTGACCAGTAAGGTGCTCAAGAAGCATCCAGATGCCCCGAACCATCCCATCTGCCTTCTCTCAATCCAGAGGAGCAACAGCTCTACTCCGAGCTCCTCCTGGATGGCACAAGCTCCGAGTGAGAGCCCACCCACCCTGCAGAGGAATCTCAATTATCCGCTTGTATACGTGAACTCGTTCTATCGGTCACCACCCACAGCTGGTGACCAATCGAGAGCTTTGCTTTTCGGCTCAGCTCTTTCTTTACCATGACGGACTGATGCAGTGTCCTGATTATTGCGGACACTACTCCGATCCATCTGTCGATCTCCCACTCCATCCTCTCCCCCACTCGTGAACAAGACCATAAGATACTTAAACTCCTCCACTTGGGGTTGGATCCTTTTTAAAAAGAATTAAAAAAACAGGCACAGGAAAAAAATAAGAAAAAACTCTTGGAGACCCCCATTAAAAAAAGAATAACCTCTCCACCAGAAAGTGTAGCCATTACAATGTATTTTGCAATGTTTATGAAATCTTTGGAGAAATCAACAAATGGGCTTCATCTTGATGGAAATGGGGATGACTAATTCAACACTACCACCAACTTGTAGTATAAAATAAGAAATGAAATGGTGTTAGAGATTAGTGCACGAGATGAGCGCCACACGATGAAGGAAAACAAGCAATAGCTACCAGTTCCTTGTATTTCAGACAGACTTGTAACACAAAGTCTGTTTTATTAAATTCCACCGTAATTGAACAAACTGTACCACTGCCACATCCGCTGTGATGTATTACTCATTCATGAGAGTAAATGAAGTGGAACATGTTCTTTCTACGAAAGACAGGTTACAAGTCTCTTCTATCAGCTTTCACCCCAGTGACAATACATTGAGGGATTGCAATATTTTTTTTTTACAACATCACTGCAGTTCCATTTGAAACGAACATATTCGTCCGCTGTTTTCGTTTTTAAACTCTTGTTTCTTCAGCTCACTTCTTTGTTTGTGCGGTAAGAGTGTTAGGCTGCTTTCAAGTGGAAATCGATTGCTGGAAAGGACGCTGAAAACTTGACGTTATCGATATGGGCAACAGGAAGGCAAAGCTGAAACCGAATGGCCCTAAATATGGGGGTAAATTTGTAAGATTTTAAAAATCA
Organism: Neostethus bicornis; assembly: GCA_902685375.1. Lineage (NCBI taxonomy): Eukaryota > Metazoa > Chordata > Actinopteri > Atheriniformes > Phallostethidae > Neostethus > Neostethus bicornis. The sequence goes on along the minus strand of CACRXE010000004.1, from coordinate 411,380 downwards.
TAGAGAAGTATCTGTAATAGAGAAACATTATTGTCTTCTTGGGGTGTACAGACATGGAAGAAAAGCACAAATAGAGTACCTACAGCTGCTGAGATTGTGGAGAAAGTAATGATGCAAACAGTTAGGTCATAAAATTTAAAGTTGCAAGTCACACATGTTGATGCTGATTAATTTGTTGTGTATGCAGAAGCTAAAGCAGTCGCTGGCAACTGAGGCTGTTCAAATAAATCTCTTTCAATGCTGGCAGACCGTGCAATAGATCAAACCACTGTTGATTCATTACTAAGAATGATTACTTCATCTGGCGTGGCATTGCAGGCTGAATTAGTCCGTTGCAAAATTCCTTGAAATCATTAAAAAGATATTATTGAAAAACAGATTTGCAAGAGTTTTTGTGGCCTTTTTTTTCCTCATTTTGCCGGTGTTCAATTTCAACTTCACACATCCCAGATGTTTCATTGCCCACCTTGAGGGTTTACATACCAGAGAGCCTGAAGGACTCCCTGTTCAGAGCATAGGAGTTAACAACATCCCAAGAGGAAACACAAGCTACAAGAAGCAATTAGACAGCAAGCCTGAATCCACATTTCAACAGCCGATAGTTTGACACCTGGGATTCTGCTTTCATTAGATCGCTGCACAGTTATATCAGTTACCTCTGCGGGTGTCAATAGAAAGAAAAATTCTCCCCGTTATTTGCAGTTAAATGAATCTTTAAACACAAGCCATTTTCTTAGTATCGTGGTTGTGTGGATGCAGTTTCTTTGAAGTTGTTCGTGTCTGTGTTGGTCTAAGAGGAAATGAACCACTGCCTACGAGAATGACCTCATCTGACACAGCGAGACATTGTGTTGTTTATGTTCTTTTCCGGAGGTCTAGTTTATCCTGCGGCTGTAGAAATCCAAGCTGTGTCCGCAAGTGTGCAGTTGGCTAAACAGACTGTGGGAGGAAATATGTCCATGAAGCTTGGAAGCAGGGGAATTGTAAGGAAGCCTGATGTAGTCTACTTTCACTCTCTCTCATTAAAAACACATTACACCTCAAACCCCCCTGTACCACCCACTCAGCTACATTACCAAACCTGCCTCGTCTCCCAGCATATATGTTGCCATGGTGGCGCACCACAGGGAACGTGCCTTATTGCAAGAACTTTGAGGCCACTTTTAACAAAAATTTAGTGTTTGAATCAGGTATGAAAAACTCTGATACAGTAAATCAGACTGTTTCTTTCCCTCTGTAGAAAAATCCTCGCACCATTAGGGGTTCACTTGCTCCATGGTGTTTCATTTTTTGCTTTAACCAACTTTTCGGAGCTGTACATGACGTGTGTACTACCCCCAAAAAGTCAGTGTATTCCAGAAAGCAGAATGTGAAATCAAATTTTTATTTAAAAAAAGAACATCGGAAGCAAGGCAGCAACGTCTTTCCCAAACTAAAACTCTGTCTTTCTGGCTTTGAAACCCCAAATTTGGATATCGTTGCTAACATAGACTGTATAGCTTAGTAGACCTCCATGTTTAGCTACCGAACTACAAACTGATCCAGACAGACGTTTGTGTTTGGTGTCACAGTCATTTCTTTTTGGTGGTGGGTTGGTTATTGTTGCAGGGTCTCTTAGAAGGTCACTGATGCATGCGGTCCCTGACCTAGTGGTTGGAGTCAAATGAAATTGAGCAGAGGCTCAACCCCCGGAAAAGAACATAACCAAAGCGGCCCACCAAGGGCCACCAAGGGCCTCCGCTCAATTTAATTTGACTGCAGCTAAAAGGACAGGGCAAGATGGGTTTGTACGACCCACCCAATCTTATGACCACTTGAGATTGTTTGGTTGTTACAAATAATTAAAACTGAAAAGCACTCTGTTTTAGGGTTGATTTTGGTTAATGGTTGGGAGGACGCAGTGTGCACAAAGACAGATTGTAGGAAAGTAGACAGGTGTGTAGTGTCTTCTTTTTCTATGTTTGAAACATCAGAAGGAGTCATGTGGGTTAAATTCTGCATTTAAAGATATAATCTGTTTTAATTGAAAAATTATTTTGTGAGAAAAAGTAGAAATACATATTTTTCTAAAGGAAGTAGTTTCGTAACTTTAGCCAACGGCTGATAAACAAAGTGCAGAGTCTTTTCTAGTCGATCCAAAAAGTCTGGCCGAGCCAATCTCTAGGCTCCTTTTCTACTTCTCTTTCTTCTGGAGCCCAACTGATTCAGACTGACCAGATCCCTGAAACAGAAAGACAAAAACAAATTGTCTTTTTTCCCATAAGGTCACTGATGTCTCAGTTTTGAAGGTGCAGCAACTAGAATCACTCAGGGAGTATCCCTGTATTTCCTGTGAACCCGCTGTGTCTTGTGTCTCTCCCACATCGTTGTAGGTATTAGCAAGAGAAGTGTAAACGTAATACTGTGGACATAATAGAAAAGCAATAAACCAATATAAAAGCTAACGAGTAATTAAAGCTGAGAGACTAAACATTCATAATTTTGAGATAAGAGCTCATATTGAGTAAATATTATATTAGAGTAGTACAGGGTATATACGACTGTAATAAATATATCAGAGGAACAGTATGTTAGAGGTTTTGGAGATAAAGTCAGAGAGGCCAGACTGAGATGGTTTGGACATGTACAGAGAAGAGAGACCGAGTACATCGGAAGAAGGATGCTGGGTTTGGAACCACCAGGAAAGAGGCCTAGAGGAAGACCAAAGAGAAGGTTCATGGATACAGTGAAGGAAGACATGAAGATAGTTGGCGTGACCGAAGAGGATGCAGCAGATAGGGTTAGATGGAAGAAACTGACTTGCTGTGGCGCCCCCTGAAGGGAAATGCCAAATGAAGAAGAAGGCAAGCACAGTATCTTCTTGCTTTATGAAGCCCTTATCAAGCCAGATCATGCCACCCAGCCACCCAGAAACAGCTCTTCAAGATTGAAGGTGACTACTTTTTAAACGCCTCCATTCAGGCGGGTGTCGGAGGAACATCTAAGGAGCTTCATGGGCAGGGCCAGCAAGCTCAGAACCAGCTGTCCATGTTCACATGCGTGACAATAAAAGCCTTTTGAATCTTGAACTTGCATGGAGATGGAAGGGCGGCACTGCAGCTGAGGAAGGAAAGCCCTGCTATTAATAATTCAGAGGTGACGATGTTTTTTGGGGGATTTTTTGCTAAATACAGGACAGTTCCCTATAGTTCAACGAACCCTTTTAAGTTGTATGTGTAAGAGAAATTTGACAAGAAGAAACAAACATTCTCTCTGAATTGTTAAAAGGATTAAAAAATGAGGAGAAAGAAATGTAAAAACTTAAGCTGTTGGATGCGTTGCTTGTATGGTTACTTTCATAGGGATAGAGAAAGTTTTGCAGATGAAGGAGGTTCCCCTTTTGGATATTTACCTCTTTCCCCTAGCCGTACCAAAAACAGCCATCACAGTTACCATTGTTCTATACCTGGCGTCATTGGCTGTGGCTCAGCATTTTTCATTTGTATCATTGCTTTTCATTGAGGGTGTGATGGGCCATGCAGTGAAAGACACGGCTTTTGGAAGGGTTTTAGGAACCAAAGCAGTTCGGTTCTTTGGTTCCTAAAACCAAAGAACCAGAGAAGTTCAGAAGTCTTCCTCAAAGAGCCGAGGAAGACATGGCACCAGAAACGAGATGCGAGTCTGACTCGGAAAATCCTCTCGCATACACATGCAACCGTTTTCAATAAAACCGCATCCACACGAACCTGAATAAATATGCCTCTGAGTGCGGTTTTAAGCATGCCAGACCAGTAGTCGACTATGGGTTTTTTTTCCGAGGATTCATGCTGCCCACTGTCTGATATCAAAAACAAGGACGCACACAAATGACATTTATGTATTAATTGTCGCAATTAGTGATGTTTGAAAACGAAAAACGCCGGTTATGCATTTCCACATCCAAACGCAAAACCAGAGTTTTCCAAAATCTTCGCTTTGGTCGGAGTTTTCAAAAGCAGCACTTTGTAGTGAAAAAAAACGACGGATTCGTGTGGATGACGGACCAAAACGGATAAAAATATATTAGCTTTACCAGATACCCGGCTAAGTGTGGACACGGCCTAATCAACCAATGGCAAGGCAAGTTTATTTGTAGCACAATTCATACAAAATGTAATTCAAAGTGCTTCACAAGAAGAAGAAAAAAGAAATGCATTAAAAATAACAAAAACATAGAATCAAAAAGTTCAAAAACTAAACAAATAAAATTATTAAAACAGATAAAAATAGCAATTAATCAAATGCACAATTAAACAGAAGTGTTTTCATTCTAGATTTAATTGTCACAGTAGAGGCCTGTCTCACTGCCTCAGGATGTTTGTTCCAGACTTTTGCAGCATAAAATTGAAATGCAGCTTGTCCATGTTTAGTCCTGACTCTAGGCTCCAGCAGGAGGCCGGTCCCAGAGGTCTTCAGAGTTCTAGATGGTCCATGTTTAGTCCTGACTCTAGGCACCAGCAGGAGGTCAGTCCCAGAGGTCTTCAGAGTTCTAGATGGTCCATGTTTAGTCCTGACTCTAGGCACCAGCAGGAGGCCGGTCCTGGAGGTCCTCAGAGTTCTAGATGGTTCATGTTTAGACCTGACTCTAGGCACCAGGAGGAGGCCGGTTCCAGAGGTCCTCAGAGTTCTAGATGGTTCATGTTTAGTCCTGACTCTAGGCTCCAGCAGGAGGCCGGTCCCAGAGGTCCTCAGAGTTCTAGATGGTTCATGTTTAGTCCTGACTCTAGACACCAGCAGGAGGCCGGTCCCAGAGGTCCTCAGAGTTCTAGATGGTTCATAAGGTACTAACATATCACAGACGTACTTTGGTGCTAGACCATAGAGAGACTTAAACCCAATCAGAGCAGCTTTAAAGTCTATTCTAAATGTATTCTATGTATTCTAAACCCATATTCAAGAAAACTGGTTTAACATAAACAAAAGATCTAAATGATATTTAGAAAGAAGAGAATAAATGATAAATTTCACAAACTAAACTGTTGTGTGTCTTTAGCTGCAGCCATCAGAGAGAAAATAAAAATATAAACTACACAATGTTTTTTATCTTTCTCAGGGTTTCAGCTGGTTGCCGTTAGTTTTGTTATTTAGATTTACTTCCTGTCCTTATTTGAAACACTGACCCCTCTCTCTTTCCAGATGTCTTGACTTCCCCTCCATGTGTTCTCCCTTCATTCAAATTATTGCCTGTTCCTTTCTAATGTGTCTCACATGTGTCTCATTGTCTCTCCCTTCTGTCTCTATTGACTGTGTATCTTGTCCTTCATTCGTTGCCAGGTTGTCTTGTGTTAAACACTTACCTGCTGGTCTTCCTCAGTTTTGAGTTTTTGTGATGTTTTGTGACCTGCTAAGATCTGCCTTGTTTGTCGATATATTAGAGTTGAGTTTCGAGAATAAATCTGTTTCGTGTTAAAACTGTAAACTGTCCTGCGCTTGTGTCCTCCAACCCACAAATTCTGACAGTGTCTGTGTTGGGAAACGAAGTAGGGACTCATTTTAGAAATGACCCGTCTGATTTGATGCATTTCTATCACAAATTTAAAACCATGTTTTCTTTGTGTCGTCTCCACGCATGCCTCAATTTCATTTGTGGTCATAGATCAACTAATGGGCTGTTATTAAACTCGATTTTGATCATTAGAGAATATCAGTAAACATGAATCATACACGACTATCCCATAAATGCACAACAACCTACACGTGTGCAATGTTACAATCTTTACAAGCCGAGTGCCTTTTCTCTGAGAGAACAGTTGTACCGTGTTAGCATAATTCCAATGTGTCGGTGGCTAGATGAGAGGAAAAAACTGCTCAAAAGAGAAATATGAAAGACTGAATCCATTTACTTCAGCTTATGAAATTCAAAGAGGAACGACGTAATGTAAGCGAAAAAAGGCAAGAGACTGAGGAAAAAAAGCAAGAAAATGAGAGGCAGTGTGCTGGAGAGAGCTAGGGAGGAATGAATTATAGCCTACTGCTGAAATCAATAATCCTACGAATCACAGCCCTGGTGTGCTACAGATCTTATTCTTTCCCCTAACCAAGCAGAGAGGGTGACAGATGCAAAGAGTGCAAACTGTCGATTTATGAGACGCTCAGACCAGGGAAAAGAGAAGAGAAAGATTCATGGAGAATTCTCTGTAGAAGAGGTGGACTTCGGAAGCAATGGGATGAAAGACAGCAAACAAATAAATAAATGGCGGGACATTTTTAGTCATTTCCTTTTTTTTTTTTACATAAAACCCTTCGTTCTGCCTTTTTTATTATTTTGAGTGATCTCACTTTGACTTTTCCAAAGTTGTGAAAAAAGGTTCATCAAGTTCCTAGTGTGACCACGTGGTTTTATTTCGCATTTTTCTTTTTTTTTTCCGTTCTTTTTTCTTTTTCTTCTTTTCGGATAGATTTTTTTGGGTTCCTGAAATCAGATTTGCATAATAATCAGTTCGTCAGTTGAAACTCGATTTACAAGTCGATCTACGTTCCTACCCTCACCTATGGTCACCAGCTGTGGGTGGTGACCGAAAGAATGAGATTGCAGGTATAAGCGGCCGAAATGAGCTTCCTCCGCAGGGTGGCTGGGCTCTCACTCAGAGATCGGGTGAGGGGCTCTGCCATCCGGGAGGAGTTCGTGTCGAGCCGCTCCTCCTCCAGGTTGAGAGGAGCCAGATGGGGTGGTTCGGGCATCTGGTCAGGATGCCCCCTGAGCGCCTCTCGGGCGAGGTGTTTCGGAGACATCCCACCGGGAGGAGACCAAGGGGCAGACCCTGGACCCGCTGGAGAGACTATGTCTCACAGCTGGCTGGGGAACGACTTGGGACCCCTCCGGGTGAGCTGGAGGATGCAGCCGGGGTGAGAGAGGCCTGGGCTACCCGTTTGAGGCTGTTGCCCCCGCGACCCGACCCCGGAGCAAGCGGAAGATGTCGGAACGGAACAGTTGAAACCAATTAAAGAAAAAAAATTCACCAATCGGGGAAAGAAAAATGATTTCTGCTGCTGGAAAGCAGGAATTAGGTGAATAAATACCAAATTTAACAGAAACTTAAGCGTTTGTATCTGATTAAGAGCCAAAACACTGTGCCGTGCAGATAAACACACGATGAGGAAGGATTCTGCCAGACAACTATGCCAGATTAAGAGAGCAGCTGCTAGAATGACATTACAAAGCAGCAAACAGGAAGTGTGTAGAATTGTCCAGAGGCTTGCAGTTCTCCGGGATCCTTTACAGAAAAATCTCATTTGCAGATTAATTTGGGACTATGTGTATTCTCAATACGCAACCATTTAAAACAACCTCAAACATTTTAACTATATTTAACAAAATATTAACAATTTTTCACCAAAAATGTTGATTATTTCTGGAAAAATATATCCTTCTCCATGCTAATCTTAAAAGTCTAACCTGTCCTGTCATGTTTCTACAAGTTTTCTCCATATTTTAGAGCTACTCACATTTCTTTATTTTGTCCCATTTCTTTTTAGAAGTCAGTCTCAAAGTGACCTAAGAAATAAATTTGCCACCTGGTATATTTCTTTTCCTTTTATAGTTGGTTTTTGTTCCCAAAACAACGGGCTTTACATTGTAAATTGAAAAAAAAAAGATGAAAAACAAACAAGGAACCAGAAGAAAAGATGTCTGAAGTTGAGGCAGTGGTGGAGAGGAGGTCACTGAACAAACTTTTGTCCATCATGGACAATCACGACCATCCTCTCTACCCACTCCTGGATGAACAGCGGAGCTCCTTCTCCAAGAGGCTCAGACCGCTCCACTCGAGAACATCTCGTTACCGGAGGTCTTTCTTCCCGTACGTGATTGGGTTCTACAACAACTCACTTAGCAGATAGGAAGTTGTTGCTGTGACACACAAATTTCCCATGTGTGGGATCATTAAAGTATATTCTGATTCTGAAATACATAAAAGCTAGCTAAACAATTTCAGCACATTCCTACCCTTAGGCTCCTCCCCACGGTGAGGAAAAACACCACAAAAAATTCCCCATTTAAGAGATGAATCCTGAGACCTGCAGGGATTAAAGAAGTTTTCATTTTCAAATTTTGATTAAATTTCCAAGAGAAATATATTGATAAAACTTCTTTTTGACCGTTTTTACAAAATGTTGAGAAATTGCGGTGGGGGGTTTAGCGTAAAGTATGGAGCTGAAACTGAATAAATACCTTTGGAAAATTGTTCTAACAAACATCGCATTTCTGAGTGAACAAAACATACCATGTTTATTGATACAGTAGTTCTATGAGCACTAATACACCACAAAACACACTCTGACTTTTCATTTAACATGATGTAAGAATCTGTGACGTTTTGTTTTTAGCGTCAGTTTGCAACAAGAACTGTAAATGTGGCTAATTTTTAACACCAAAGACAGAATTTGTAACTTTAGTTGTTCCAACTGAAATGCAAATGATTTTTTCCAAGTCATTGATTATTTTATTCTCCAGACGGTTCCAAACTTGCACTTTGATCCACATGCCTTCAATGCAGGCAACTCTTCTTTTGTGTTAGAGATCCAATTTTTAAACCAGTTGAGTAACTTTGTTTTTCTTGTTTTTCAGTCTGAAGACCACGCTGAAAAAGAAACTGTCAGGTGATGTTGTAAATCTGTCAGGAATTCCTCTGTCTGGCCGCGACGTCCACCGCGTTGCTTTCTACCTTCAAAATAGCAGTGATGTGGTGTCAGCTGTGGACTTGAGCTTCACTGAGCTGCAGGATGAGAGCTTATGCCTCCTGCTGCCCTACCTGAGCAACCTGCCAAAACTGACCACGCTTGCTGTCAACGGCAACCGTTTGACAGTTGCCATTTTGAAAGACATCACGGAAGCAGTGAAAGATCCAAAAAAATTCCCCTGCCTGGCCTGGATTGACTTGGGCAACAATGCGGACATCTTTACCGTTCCACAGCCGCTACTTGTCGCCCTGCGCCGCCGCTTCGGCTTACGCAGCAGCCTGCCAACCATTTACGAGTACAGTAAATCACAGGCCATCACCAGCTACAACCCAAACATGGAAACCTCTGTGGAGGAGCCCAGCCTGTACGAAGAAGGAGAATATGAGGAAGGCGATCGAGAGGAAGAGGAGGACAGACTAGAACTTCAAGCCTGGGGCTTTGAAGAAAGAAACATGCCAAAGAATGTGGGACTCCACTTCTGTGGGAGGTGATCGCCCAGGAGTTCTCACTTTTAGACTGGCACACTCTTATTTCCACAAGTCTAGCCTGCTCTGTAAGATTGTGTCAGTGTGGCAGAATATGCTGACACTGACCCACACAATTCTGAAAATAACTTGAGAAACTCCCCTATAGATGCTCTGAGAACTGCAGGTAGCTCTGGCGTAGAAACATTTTTTATCGTTATTTATCCTGCAGAATTTTAGCAGGGCACACTTTCTGTACTCCAGAGCTATGGATTTTAGTACCCGAGCATTCCTTATAGACGCTTCCAGTTATTTTGATATTGTTCAATAAAACGGTTGAGCAGTTAATGCACATTAATGTTAAGAACGAGGACAGTACTTGAGTGATCACATAAAGTTGAAAAATATTGACACGTTTGCTTAATTTCTGATCTTTCTTACTTGGTTTTAATTGTTTCCCATTAAGATAGTTTAAATAGTGATTGGTGAAAAGTTCTTAGTTGGACGATTTTATTGACTTTTTTTTTATTTGATTTAAAAACCGAAATACTTTATTGATATGAATATTAAGATAAGTTATGACATCATTTGTTGCTGCATATTTTTTAAAATTTTGCTCAGTAATTTGAGATCAATTTAAAAAACGTTAAAATCTGCCCTTTGAAGCTCTCTCAACTCTCACACAGATTAGAAAAGCATCATCTGTGGGACGCTGATGGTTGGAAATTACACCTGGTGTTTGTGGTCAATGAACCTCTAAAAGGTTCATTTGCACCAGTTGGAAAGAAATCTCTGTCATTTTTGCAATTTCGTTAACTCTATTCCAGAAATGCCTAACGCCCTAGTTCAGGCATGGGCAAACTACGGCTCCCGGGCCACATGCGGCCTGTTAAATATTTTAATACGGCCAACCGAATTTGAAAAAAAGAAATAAATCTTGATAATGTTTTATTTACCCTTCAATTCTGATGTTTCATCACTATGTTGAAAAAAACAACAATACTGCCCCCATTAAAATGTGTGTCTCCGTGATGCACTTGCGGTCAAAATAAACAGTGTGCACAGATATGGAAAGCCATCAGGCCCAATACATGCATGTAAACAAGCGTTTTAGATGTTAAAACGAGCAAAATGTTACATCAAGCGCTTAGATTTTGAACCTAGCACCGCTAAATGCACGTTTTAAAGCGCTATCGCACTTGATTTCAGACCAAGTCCCGCTAGATTTTAAATTTAGCGCTCTTGATGTAACATTTAGCGTTCGTGTTTAAAATCTAGCGCGCCATTCTAACAGTCTAATCTAGCGGTTACCAAAGCATGCCATCCATCTGCTCCTGTTCCGGCCCGTTTGTCAAATGTTAGAACTCAATGTGGTCCACGAATCAAAAAGTTTGCCCATCCCAGTCCTAGTTGCTCCCACCATTGTTGCAGTCGTGGCTGCCTGCTGTGGTGCAATGCAGCAAAAGTACTTTCCCCATTGAGGTAGAAATACACTATGGTAAAAAATATATATATTTTAAAAAACTGACATGAAACCTACAGAACAGAGTGGCCATCCCATGTTATATTATGGTCTTCTAAATGTTGGGCTGTTTAAGTCAAATAACTATTTCACAAAAGTAATCTGGTCTAGAAGAGTGGGTGTCGAAAAATTCTGATGAATTTTGAGTAAATCGACTTCCACGAAAGTAATTTTAAAATTTCTATTGTAAAACTGAAAAAGGCAAAATGCTTCATTGTTCGTGACTCAAACTAAGTGAAAAATTGTTTTTGGGAACATCCAAAGCTGTGAAGGGTCTGAATAATTATGTAATTTTTTCATTTTTGTGTTCTACTTTTAATATAATCACAGAAAAATGATAAAAATGCTCCTGCTGTGTTGGGGGTTTTTTTCCTGTTGGAATAATAGAAATAAGAGAGGATAAAATTGAAACTTGACTAAAAAGAAATACTATTTTCCTTGACCATTTTTTTTCTGAGTTTGCTGAGCACAAACAAACTAACCCAAGATGGTTGTAATGACGTTGACTGTTTTAACCTAATTTAGTTTAAGTACGCTCAGAAAGCATATCAAAACGCCTATTGCACATCGATATAAAATTATTCCTAAAGGGTCTCGTCCCGATGCACAAATAAAACACAAACTTTGAGTGGGCGCTGATGATGAACTGATTTTTGCTTCCATCAGGTCTCCCGTGCCCTTTCAGTCGCAGATGGTGTGCTATATTTTTCCCTTTTTTTTAACGTAGCAAACACGGCTAGCCCTAGATTATGTTGTCCAGCAATCTTTAATTATGAATGACTTTCTGTCTAAATAGGACCAAAACGTGGAACTTTTTTTTTTCTTTGCCTTGGTGTTTGTCTCGTTAGTTGTGGCATGAATAAGTTGGTATTTTGCTTCCACTCTTTTGTTTTTATTGGTTTTAATGGTTTCATTAAGCATGTTTAATTATTAACGTGCTGCATTCAGAGCTCACAGAAAATAAGCATGTGCACATAAAGATTTACTTTCCAGAAAATCCAGTGCTTGTTTCTAGAGAAATTTGGGAGAATTTCTCACTGTGTACTTTATACTTTTTCCTGAGCGCAGTAATTATTCATTTAATTTGTTTTCTTTCTTTTCGGTTACTCAGTGTTTGATTTGTGTATCTGCACACATATGTTCATGAGATCAAAGTGTATTGACGTGTACGTTATGGACAAATAGATGAGTGGACCACCTTTGATTGTAGGAATGAAATGTCTGCTTATTTGCACTTTAAGGACGACTCTGTTCCTAAAAACACAAACAGTTTTTGATGTGTGTGTTTGGTGTAAAAACAAGCCGAGACTAAAGCAATGTAAAATAAATGTTTGCTTGAAACTTTTTCTGTTGTAAGTTGATTTATTCATACATGACTTCCTGCATTTATCCAGGGTCAGGTTGAGAACAGGAAGTCAGGGTCGAGGGAAGCTTAAAAGTCTTAACTTAATGTCAGGTCAACCCGTTCTTCTATATCTGTGATGGAGTGTTTGTGTCTTTTGAGATTGGTTAAAAACCTCCTGATAATCGTTCTTAAAGCAACTATAAATGGTAAATATCAGTGAAGGACTTTTCACTTTGTCTTCTGAACTGCTTATCCCGAATGAGCTACCAGGGTTGCCAGTGCCAATCCTGGCAGATTTCAGGTAAGAAGCAGGATACATTCCTAACAGGTCACTAGGGGCAATTTCATAGCGGCCAATCAACCCAACACGTAGTATGTTTTTGGAGGGTACAAGGTAACCAGAGTACCCACACGCACAGACGGTAAGAGCATGAAACTAGCCAGTGTTCCAAGCCTCGTCCCACCCAGGACTAGAACCCCGACCATCTTGCTGTGAGGCCACTGTGCAAATCACTGCGCCACCATGCCGCCCTTGTGAAGGACATGTCATACGTAAATGGTTATCAACACATGTATAAAATAAACTCGCTCTTTGACCAACTCAGGAATTCAGGGGGCCACACACACACACACACTCTTTCCTAGGGGCAATTTCATAGCGGCCAATCAACCCAACACGTATGTTTTTGGAGGGTACAAGGAAACCAGAGTACCCACACGCACAGACGGTAAGAGCATGAAACTAGCCAGTGTTCCAAGCCTCGTCCCACCCAGGACTAGAACCCCAACCATCTTGCTGTGAGGCCACTGTGCAAATCACTGCGCCACCATGCCGCCCTTGTGAAGGACATGTCATACGTAAATGGTTATCAACACATGTATAAAATAAACTCGCTCTTTGACCAATTCAGGAATTCAGGGGGCCAGACACACACTCTTTCCTAGGGGCAATTTCATAGCAGCCAATCAGCCAAACACGTATGTTTTTGGAGAGTACAAGGAAACCAGAGTACACACACGCACAGACCGTAATAGCATGCAAAATAGCCAGTGTTCCAAGCCTCGTCCCACCCAGGACTAGAACCCCGACCATCTTGCTGTGAGGCCACTGTGCAAATCACTGCGCCACCATGCCGCCCTTGTGAAGGACATGTCATACGTAAATGGTTATCACTCGTGTATAAAATAAACTCGCTCTTTGACCAACTCAGGAATTCTGTAGATTCCTTTATCACGTTGTGTTGTTTACATAATAAATCTATGTTAAAGGACACTCAACTGTTTCATTCTTCTCCCAGATTATTTTCTACTACTTTCAGACTTCTTGTTTCCTAGCTATCTTTCTTCAGCTAAGTGTTCTCAAGTTCAAGTTTCTTTATTGTCTCTCCAAAAGGGAAGGAAATTTGTCCTGCGGCATAATCGCATAAAAACAACGCTACATAAAATACAGATAGAACAAATAGACAAACTTCTTCTTTCGGCATTTCCCTTTAGGGGTCGCCACAGCAAGTCAGTTTCTTCCATCTAACCCTATCTGCTGCATCTTCTTCGGTTTCACCAACTATCTTCATGTCTTCCTTCACTGTATCCATGAACCTCCTCTTTGGTCTTCCTCTAGTCCTCTTTCCTGGTGGTTCCAAATCCAGCATCCTTCTTTCTATGTACTCTCTCTCTCCACTCTGTACATGTCCAAACCATCTCAGTCTGGCCTCTCTGACTTTATCTCCAAAACTTCTAAAATGTGCTGTTCCCCTGATGTACTCATTTCTAATCCTGTCCATCCTGGTCACTCCCAGAGAGATCCTCAGCATCTTCATCTCTGCTTCCTGTCTTTTCTCAGTGCTACTGTTTCTAGACCAAACAGCATGGCCAGTATCACCAACAAAACACATGGACAAACATTGAGATAAAAAACAAAGAAATAGTTTGGCATAAAGATTAAAAAGCCGTGTTGGTAAAAGTAGCCCCCAACCTCTTTGTTCTGCAAGGAGGAACCCTATTGCACCGCCCAGATGGCAAAAGCTGGAACTGTCCCCTGAGAGGATGGCTCGGGGTCCTAACATAGCACCAGCCAGATTATGTTACCCCTCTAGCATGTCACCGTTCATCCTTGGTACTTGGGGGTTTTGAGGGAGTTTATTTGGTCCTTTATGAAGAATTTGGTTTGGCATGAGTGACCCTACGGACGTAGAGTCGCTGGCAACATTAGTCTTGCTATAATCAGGACACTATGAATAGTTGTGAGAATATTCAACAGCCCATTTGTCAAGACCTTTTTCTTTCGTTCCTAAAGTAGAAATGATGTTTTTTTTTTGCTCTTGCATAAATTGAATTTGAGTAAGAAATTCTGTCAGTGGAACAATTTTCTGTCTTTGATTTTGTAAGAAATCTTTCAACCGTCCAACATTCCCTCCCACTGATCCTTGCTCGTTCCAGAATCAGCTTGGCTGGGTGGTGGTGTGCAGGGGATATTGAGGAATTTCAAGGTCAACAAAGAGGTACTTTGGACCCTCTAGTGTGTCCTAGCTCCTATTGAGGCCTCTGTTAAGTCCGCCAAGAACATCTCACCGGGGAGGCATCTAACCCTGTTAGTTGATACTTTTATGTCGACTCACGATTCAGAACTTGGAGGGAGCAGCGACTGTGTCTGGCTCAAAAAAACAATAAACAAGTAGTATTGAAAAGTTGAGTGAACGATAAATCACTGCTTATGAAGCAATAAATAAAGGTTTCAATATTGAAGTGTCAACTCTATCTAGTATCTGCTGGCTTTCTGTTTATTATGATATAAGAAAAACGTGGTTCTCAACCTGGCTCTCTTAAAACAAGCTTGTACTTGCCTGTGTCGGGCTTTTGTTTTACTGGCTCAGCAAGGAAGCTTGGCAGAAAAAAACTGTTTGGGCTGCAAACATCTGTCTAGATGTGAGGCTCCGTAGAGTTGATCCAATTCATATCAGACAAACTCGTATCGACATTTTCATACATTCTAATGCCAGAAATGACTCACACAATGACTTTTCTTAAATTTTGTCCAAATCCCTTAATCAGCAAAGATTTGAAGAATAAGGAGTTTTTAAGAATGGTCATTTGAGTTAAAGCTAGTTTTAAAAGCTCGGTTTTAAATGCCGAGCTTATGTATAGAATGCTAGTGTAGTCCCTCATTCAGTGATCCATAGTAGAAAAATTTTCAAAAAAGTCTTCTGGACAGTTCAGTTCTTGAACGAGACGTTTCAACTTCCATCCGGAAATCCTTTTCAATCTGAATGAAATGGACTGGAAACTGGATCTAATTTATACTAACCTGAGTAAAAGGTAAAAAAAATAGTAAGGCAGGGCTCGACTAATGAGCCTGTGTTGCCTATGATGGCCGTGAATGGCTCCTATTGTAGCCACAGACCAACAAACGACCCATTTTCTATTCACTAGGCTTTTAGCATTTTTATAACAGGGTTGTTTACTGGACGTCTTGAACGTCTCAGACGTTCAAGAATTTAACTGTCCAGAAGACTTTTTTGAAACTTTTTCTACTAACGCTTAGAAAAGTCAAAACAATCAAGGGTGGGGATATCTCATGTTTGAACTTTTTAATGACGTCAAAAAACATCCCTGAAATGTTTTTCTATTTCATTTTTGCATGTAACTGGCAGGCTCTCCTGTCCTTCATTTGGACACGTTTTGTGTTGTATTTATAAGCTCTATTTGGCAAATGTCGCATTTCTGAGCTAAGAGAGGTACGATGTTTATCTACTATGTATGGTATAAGAATTGTTACCCCTCATTAGCACGATACCCTCTTTAACAACTAGATACCTGGTAACAATCAACTCAGTCATTGATGAATTAATGCCAACAAATATAAAAACATGTTTTTTTTTCTTTCTTTTCTGCCTAATGAGTTCAAACCATAAAATCCAGTGGTGTTGCCGAAGGAGACAAAGCCGCATTGCACCTATCAACTTTCCGTAGGCGATCTGGAAACGCTACATCTGGAAACAATGAGACCATTATTCAAAATCAACCTTTAACGTCTTTCTCAGGGGGACATTAAAACAGATTTTATTCACACAGATTTGATTAAACTTTTCTGTTTATTTTTAAGTTCAGATGGCAACTACATGTGCATTGGTTTTTTTTTTGTTTTGTTTTGTTTTTCCCAAGTGCCCTTGGAGCCAATCATGATCTACCCAGCTGTGAAGACAGGTGGTCTGCCTGCTGTTTGATGATGCGCTGGCTTAAAAATCTCAAAACTTAGAAATTTAGAAGACTTTATCTTTCAAGCATCAGTGCTGTGCTGCTATTGGAACTTGCAAAAGAAAACAGTTGAAATTTCATGTCGATACAGATTTAGAGATAATAAAAACAATTTAATCTGGAATGTTGATATTTTGTCTGCGGTATTTTGTTTGCCGTAAAAATAAGATTTCAGTCTGTTTGGTAACAATGTTGTCATAAGATAGTGTTGGAGATGTAGGACCCAGACACACAGCCATGACTAACCACTTTATTGAGGACAGAAGAAGTGAGAGATGAGGGGTAAGTAGGTGCAGCTGTTAGCCAAATTAGGCAGACTCGTATCCTGGGCAAGCACGGAGGGAACAGGCAAAAGCAAGCATGGGCAAATTATGGCCCGCGGGCCACATGTGGCCCGTTAAACATTTTAAATGTGAACAATTTAAATAAGTAAACCTTGTTAACGTTTTATTTCCCCTGTGATTCTGATGTTTAGTCACTAGATGGTGCCAAAGATACAACAACACTGCTCCCATTAAAATGTGTGTGTCTCCGTGATGTGCACACTGTCAAAATAAACAGTGTGCACAGATTAGAAAAGCCATTGGGCCAATACACGCACGTAAAAAGCGTGTTAGACGTAAAAAACAAGCAAAATGTTTTGCTTGCTCAGCTTAGATTTCAAACCTAGCCGCTAAATGCACGCTTGTAAGCGCTATCGCACTAGATTTCAGACCTAGCACCACTAGATTTGAAATTTAACTCTCTTGATGTAATATTTAGCGCACTTGTTTAAAATCCAGAGCGCCATTCTATCTGTCTAATCTAGCGGTTACCAAAACGTGCCATCCATCTGCTCCTGTTCCGGTACGCTTGTCAGATGTTAAAACTCAATGTGGCCCACAAACCAAAAAGTTTGCCCACCCCTGGACTAGATCAAGACGCTATAATAATATAACGACAGCAGATGAAAGGAGTGAAGGACATCAGGACTTTATAAAACAAGGGGGAAGACGAGACAAATGTGCATACATTTGGGAAGTTTTTGGGACTAGTTGTGAGGAATTTGGCCAAAGGGTAGAACAAGGAGGAAGAAGAAAGTGCCTGAAGCGAGACAACTGTATTCTTTTTCCTAATCTATACTTGATCAATTAAATTTAGTCTTTAAAATGAAGAAAAAATTAGTCCAAACTTATTCAAATAACAACAAAGAAGAATAATTAGGACTACTTAATGGATTCTATACATGAGCTACAACAGCAGGCTCTGAACTGTAGCAACAAAAGAAAGCTACTAAAAACAAACTGACATTCTTTAGGAACATTTCACAGATCATGGCTCAGTTCAGCAGCTGGTTTCCATGTCAGCATTTAATGTTGCGCGAATGAGAGCGGTTCCCTGTACGGGCCTGTCGGAGGTAGAATAATATCAACATCCTGCTGACTTGTAGTGACTCTGCTGGCGATGCGTTTTTCAGTTTGAAGGGGCAAAGCCTGAGGCCATCCATCTGCACAGCCGTCCACTCCACAAGGGGAAACAGACGTGTCATATGACAGAGGATCTTGTTCTGGCTTATTGCACATATTGTAACACCCCACAGAAATTTAAGCGCTTCGTGTCAGAGCACTTTGTCATACATAAATAGTGTCTCAGGTGGAGAAGCATATCTGCCTATGTTAGGTTGAATTATATTTCTAATCCATCAGCGGAAACTTTTCCCAAGAAATGTTTTTTTATTATTATTCTTACACTATTTAAGTACGTAATTAGAATATTTATGTGCCAGCAATCAGACAGGATGTCATGTTAAATTATCTTTCTGGAGGTTTCTACTATATGTTACAATGTTATTTCCACATGTGAAAAACATATCGGGATTGGTTTCCATTTGAATCATGCATGTTTGAGTCATTTGCGAGCTCTCTTGGTCAGTTTTTGGACACTATTTGAATCACAGTTTGTTCTCCACCATGGATTTTGTTCTTTACCGAAAGCCCAAACTGTAACGGGAGTGTGTATTTGTAGTAGTAGCGCACGTGCTCTGCTTACGATCATGTTATAAAGGAATGTGCCACAGGTCGATGTGTTTTACACAGTATTCGGAGTCAAACCAGATTTGCACTGTTCTGTGCCAACGCCCCGGAGTCTTCTAAACCGCTTATCCCTAACGAGTTTGCGGGGGTGCCGGAGCCTGTCTCGGCTGATTTCAGGTGAGAGACAAGGTACACTCTGAACACGTTACCAGTCTGTTGCAAAGCCACAAGAGGACAACCAACGAGGCAGCCAATCAACCTAACATGGATGTTTTGGAGGGTGGGAGGAAACCGGAGTACCTGGAGAAAAACCCCCACAACCACGGGAAAAAACTTCACACAAACTCCACATAGAAAGACCAGTGTTTCAAGCCTCGCCCCCACTTCGGGGAGATAAGAAACATCACAAATTTTAAAGTCCAAAACTCTTTATTTAAGCAGTTTACTTAATCCTCTGAATTAACCATTCTATTAACATTTATTTGTCTCATTTTGGGGTCTGTGACCTATCATTGACCTGTACAGAGTGTACCCCATCTCTTGCCTGATAACAAACAGAATCGATCCCAGCAGTCCGATGACTTCAGAATAGGACATGGTGTTAAAAATCTAGTTGGACGATCTCATATTTCTAAAACATAACATTTCATCGAGTTTTTTTGCTCATGTTTTAAACGAACATGAAACAATCAAGAAAAAAAAAATTCTGCAAGACGGAGAAACAGTTACATTTCATCTTGTCAAAGTTTCATGCATAAACCCCGAGTTTAACTCGTCAGTCGCCGACCTTGTTTGTGTCAGTGGTGGGATAAATGTTGCTAAAGGGCACAGGTCAGAACAGTCTGTAATGGAGTCATGTGGGAGGCAGAAGAAAAACATTTATTTATCTCACCAGCTGTTTCTCACATTCTGTGGGGTCACTCGGACGGTACAAGCGGTTTAAGTAGTTTGTAACATGATAAAAAAAATCTCATCTATGTCGCTCAGAGCTAAATTAATTTATACTTTAATATTCATTTTCATCAAAATTTATACGCTGATTCATATTTTAAGGTTCTGGGGATCAACTGCTTGAAGGCTTCTAGTCCGACTCGTTGATATGTGAATATAAACAGACAGATTGTCCTCGGATTTTTCCGCTTTGAAAAGGAAAAACAACTTTGTGCAATGAACGTACTTCTCTTCGCACCTTGGTTGAAGAAATGCAAATATCTAGGCGACTCACATTGATTTTAATGAAAAAAAGGAAAAAAATTGGATAAATATGCAATAATTGATTTGATATATACAAAGTAACATTAAATATTGTCATTTCTGACAGAAAAGTGTAGAAATAATAAAAACTATTGTACCATAACATTTTAAATGAAAACATACAAACAAAAACAGTTCAGGTAAACGTGACTACGAAAATATTTGTGTAAGCTTTCATAAAATAAGAAAAACAAATGCAGTCTCTGTAAACATCAATTCTTATTTTGTTCAATCAATACCATTCATTGATTGTAAATCAAAAAAAAAAAAGAAAGAAAAAAAGAAATTTAAGTTATTATTACTTAAAAAATATGCAAGTCTTGATGGTTAAATTCAAGCTTATATATAATGTAAACAATTATCGTAACAATTGTATTACTTTTGTACTTGTATTACTTTTTCATTTGATGTTCTAATTTTCATTTTATGTATTATGATTGATTTCTGAATATTTACTTATATGTTTTATGATGGATTTCTAAGTATTTACTTATATGTTTTTTTTTTGCTTTTATGATGATTTAAAAAAAAGGGTCGGCTAAATAAGCGTTTGCTTCAGCCGATACCTTTTCGGTCCTTTGCTAAAATATAATTATTTTTCTTTCTTTCATTAATGTGAAATTACACTGTGACCGAAATCAATAAATATTGGAATCTGATTATTATTCTGATAATTACACATTATTAGAGTAAAGTATGGAGTAAAGTCCAAAAATTTGGAAAGTTTGTTACAGATAATTTGTTAATTTGTATAAAAGCAGCATCAAAAATAACTTGGAAAAGATAAGAAAATGAAGACGGTAGTGTTTCTTATTACCGCCAACAGGGATTGTTCGGTATTTTGGACAGCCTGCATGCACCATCTAGTGGTTTTCTTTGTTATCAACCAAGTCAGATAAATTTTCAGTGTCATTCTTCAACACAAAGTAGAGAATTTTGCTGAAACATTGAGAAACACTTGAAGTGTTTCCTCACTTTGTGCTCTCCTGACCCTCGGATATGCTGCACTGAGCAGAACGCGTACATTTCTCATTCTTCCTGGAAGAAGGTTTACTCAAGTGTTTGTGACACGTGGGCTTCATATATGTGTGTATGACTAATGTGTTTTTTCTTGCACTCAACTTTCACAATTGGTCTTTTTATTTGGCGTCGCTTCAAGACGCATATCCGAAAGTAAAACTCGTGCAGAGTTTTTTGAACCAGGCATCTGGTTTTCATTGCATTTGAAAAAAATCCCTGGAAGTGTTCCGTCATTGCAGTTCGATGGGGGTTTTTTTTCTCAGTCGAAAGGGAAACTAATATATCTTAACGTGAAAAGTCAGCACCATGGTGAAAATGATCATTACAGTTTTGAGTTCATCGGGATAACATATTGTTGAGCAACTGGGGATGCATTTAAAAGATTTATTCAGATCTACAACATGAACTGTGAGATAGAAATGTCTGTTTGTGGCCAGGAGGAATAAATACAACTGATAAATTATTTAAATATCTTCTTCCAGCTTTAAAATGTTCATGACCGATCATTTTAGCCATTTAGACCTACTTAAAGATTTTCTATTCCACTTAGATAAATGATGTATGCACAGAAAACGTACACAACTGTGGCCTTAGAACACAACGTTCTGCTCAGAGGATGTCGAGGCATCTTCGAGGTGCGGATTGTTAGAAATGTATAACCTCATTTTAATATGTTGTTCTTTTATTTCTTATCATGTCTGTCATGTATCTTTATTTGGACACAACTTAAACTTCTACATTTTATGCTGTAACACCTCTATTTTATGAATAAAATAGCAGCTCCTTGTAGTTTAGACTTTGGTCACTCTACAGCAGTGGTGGATGAAGTACTCACTTTTTGTACTTAAGTAAAAGTACAGATAATTAGGCAAAAAAAATACTTAAGTAAAAGTAAATCTACCAAAAAAAAAATCTACTTAAGTAAAAGTTCAAAAGTAATTGGTGTAAATTCTACTTTTTAAGTAAAAAGTAAAAGTATTCGACCATAATTCAAATGTTATAAATAAATAACAAATAAAACAAATAAATACTCTGCAGGGGCGTGACCCCCCCTCTCCCGCCTCTTTTGGTCCACAAAAAAAAAAGAAAGGAAAGGGGGCTAGTCAAGCTATCCCCTTGCAGGGCCAGCAAATGGGCCACCAAATGCAGGCAAATGACACTTATTTTTTAAAATGTTTTGGGGGGGAGGGGAGACCCTCTGTCACCCTATATTGGCTGTGTCAATGACCTCACGCCCCCACCCCCTTTCATTTAGAAAATTCTAGATCCACCCCTGCTCTGTGTAATGATGGCTCAACTTTTTATTTAAAAGTAAACACAACAAACAACGATCTTCTGACTCTTTTTAATTTGTACCATATTTGATGTTAGTTTTTTGGCGCTGAATGAATGCAGAAAATGTTCACTCTCGATTCTGATTGGTCCGCGATTCATTACTTCTTCTCCCGATCAACTGTTCCTTTTGATTTTGGCGATGCGGCTTCAAGATGCTTCAAAGATGAAAATGTAACGAAAACTGTAAAACACACTTTTAAAAAAATAGCGGAGTAAGAGTACTGATATTTGCTCAAAAAATGTAATGAAGTAAAAGTAAAAGTACTGGTCTTAAATTTTACTTAAGTAAAGTACAGATACACAATTTTTTTTTACTTAAGTACAGTAACAAAGTACATTCACTTCGTTATGTTCCACGACTGCTCTACAGTGAGTTCTGCTGCCCTTGCTGAGAGAGTACCGCTACTGTTTGTCTGAATGGTTCTTTTTGTCAGGATCCCTCACCTGCCACCAGAGGGAGCCCTGGATGTTACCAATCAATCTGATAAGGACCACCTGGAGATGATTTCTGATTACACTCACCTGTGCACCCTGCCATCTATTTAAGGCAGACATGTCCAAGTCCGGCCCGGGGGCCAAATGCGGCCCGTTGTCAATTTTCATCCGGCCCTCAGCCTCTGTCATAAATTCAATAGCGCCTGGCCCGCGTGTAGAATTACGTCATACATCGGGCAGCAGCGCTGTTACCTGCATGTTCTAAATGCTGCCGTCTAGAGGCTAAAATAGGAACAGCAAATAAGTATGTGAGCCCCCCAATTTTCTAAAATGGCGGCAATTAATAAAAGGAGGAAAAAAGAATCTAGCATGCCATTTAACCAGTCTATGACCTCAACCCGCCTTGGATCCGGCCTGCATGGCAAACGTTAGAACTCAATGTAGCCCGCGAGTGAAAAAGTTTGGACACCCCTGTTTTAAGGGGAATCACCACGGATGTTCCTGCCAGTTCTTACCATCCCTTCCAGCCAGGTCACCCTGGTTGTCTAATCATGTTTTGAACTTTTTTATTATTTGAACTTTTGAAACCTTGAGTTAACCCTGTGCTTCTTGCTTTACAGACTTTCTGAATTGTGTTAATAAACCCGCTGGAGAGACATAGTCTCTCCAGCGGGTCCGGGGTCTGCCCCTTGGTCTCCTCCCGGTGGGACGCGCCCGAAACACCTCGCCCGCGAGGCGCTAGGCGGGACATCCTGACCAGATGCCCGATTATATAATTGATATATTTGGTCACCTCGATGATATATAATAAGTATAGAACCGGCCTGCAGGCCATCGCTGCCCGCAGGCTATAGATGCCCGCAGGCCCTAGCTGCCCGCAGGCCCTAGCTGCCCGCTGGCGTTTTGCATGCACCAACACTACATTTCCCACAATGCAACAGCAGCCTGTGAAGTCACTGCAGCACAGCAAGTGGCTCCATTATACATCCGCAGTCAGACCAGAGGTGAACTCTCAGCCACTCCTCCCCAAAAATGGTTAAATGAAAGGTGGAAGCTGTGAACAGCGGCTTTCAAGCCAAGTGGGAAGCAGAGTATATGTTAAAGGAGGTAAACGACAAACCTGTGTGTCTTCTGTTTGGAGAAAGTTTGGCTGTAATGAAAGAATATAATCTAAGGAGGTACCTTTACTCAAACCTGAGGATTTCTAAACTCAGAGTCTGACCCCGAACATTATTGAACATGTCCAACAGATAAGACGCCCCCAAGTGTCAGGCTCGGCCTCAGACAAGTGAGCATCACAGATCAGTAACATTTATTCCATTTTTATTTCAGTTACATTTTTACATTTGTTTCTACAAGACTTGATATTTCTTTGAAGGTCTTTATTCTGTCCTTATTCCACTGGAGGTACTCTAACGTCTTACAAAGAACTGTGAAATTTGTCTGTGTGGTTTTGGAATAAATAGTGTTTAAAGAACGCCAAGTCTCACTTTAATGTAGCTATGATGGAATTGTGACCATTATGGTAAACTTTGATTATTATTAAAATAAATTTGGCGCATATTAGCAAATTCAGACCCAAATGTCCTTATTTTACCAGAGATTACAAATACTTGTTGATTTTGTCTGTGTGGTTTTTAAACAGTTTTGTTTGAAAATGCCAAATCACACTGTAAAACGTGACCACTATAGTCTACTTTATTTATTGATAAAATAAATTTAATGCATATTAACAAATCCATACCTAGATGTACCTAGAGGTACTCTAACATCTTTGAAAAACTGTGTATTTTGTCTGTGGAATTTTGGAGTAATTAGTGTTTGAAATGCCACGTCTAACTGTAACACTGCTGTTAGAGTTGTGACCATTATGGTCAACTTTAGTTATTAATAAAATTAATTTACTGCATATTATCTAATACAAACCTAGATATACTTATTTCACAGGAGGTACTCTAACATCTTACAAAGAACTGTGAAATTTGTCTATGTGGTTTTGGAATAAATAGTGTTTAAAAAATGCCACGTCTCACTTTAATGTAGCTGTGATAAAATTGTGACCATTATGGTAAACTTTGATTATTATTAAAATAAATTTGGCGCATATTAACAAATTCAGACCTAAATGTCCTTATTCTATTAGAGATACTCTAGCATCTTACAAATACTTGTTGATTTTGTCTGTGTGGTTTTTAAATAGTTTTGTTTGAAAATGCCAAATCACACTGTAAAACGTGACCACTATAGTCTACTTTATTTATTGATAAAATAAATTTAACGCATATTAACAAATCCAGACCTAGATGTATACAGTATATTCTACTAGAGGTACTCTAATATCTTTTAAAAACTGTGTATTTTGTCTGTGGGATTTTGGAGTAATTAGTGTTTGAAATGCCACATCTAACTGTAACACTGCTGTTAGAGTTGTGACCATTACGGACAACTTTAGTTATTAATAAAATTAATTTACTGCATATTATCAGATCCATATCTGGTTACATTTATTCCACTAGATGTACTCTAACATCTTACAAAGAACTGTAAAATTTGTCTGTATGGTTTTTGAATAATTAGTGTTAAAAAATGCCAAGTCTCAATGTGATATAGTAGGTATAGAAATTGTGACCATTATGGTAAAGTGTAACTAATGGAGCTCTGCCATCCGGGAGGAGCTCGGTGTCGAGCCGCTCCTCCTCCTGGTCGCGAGAAGCCAGATGGGGTGGTTCGGGCATCTGGTCGGGTTGCTCCCGAACGCCTCGCAGGCGAGGTGTTTCGGGCACGTCCCACCGGGAGGAGACCAAGGGGCAGACCCCGGATCCGCTGGAGAGACTATGTCTCACAGCTGGCCGGGGAACGACTTGGGATCCTTGCAGGTGAGCCAGAGGATGCAGCCAGGGAGAGAGAGGCCTGGGCTACCCGTTTGAGGTTGTTGCCCCCGCGACCCGACCCCGGAACAATCCGAAGATGACGGAACGGAATAATAAATTAAATTTGGTGCATATTAACAAATTGAAACCTGGATGTCCTTATTGTACTAGAGTACGTACATATGTCAAAGTCATGGCCCATGGGCCAGATATGGTTCGTATAACTTTTTAAGTTACTGACAGAGGCGCAACAAAACATTGTTTTATTCATTTAATGTACAAGACATGTGATTTTTTTCTTTGAGGGAAATTTGTTTTTGTTCTGTTTTTTTTTTAGTTGTATTGCTTGTTGTTCGTTTTGGTTCAATAGAATATGTACAATTATTTAGATATGTTTAATAAATGTTGAACCAGTTCGGCCCTCGGCTCGTAGCAAATTTGGTTTTTTGGCCCTTTGTGTCTTTGACTTTGACACCACTGCTGTAGACAAATGTATTTCAAAACATGTGATAGGAGCCCCATGAAAGTTTTTGAAATAGAAATACTTGTTTAACTTTGTTAAAGGGACAAAGATTGAAGGAAAATTAGCAGAAAGAACAAAGTTGTTGTAGTTCCTTGTACACATATTCATTATGTGCCTTTTTGTTTTTAATGATAGTGTTTGCAAATAAATTCAATTCAGTTCAATTTTATTTGTATAGCCCAAAATCACAGAATTTCTGTCTCAATGGGCTTCACAAGAAAAAGAGGAATGTATAAACACAAATATACAGCAAGAAAAATAACTTTGAAAGACTCATGGCAATCCGAAAGCAGCGAACCACTTCTTGAATATGTCACATGAGCCGGTGCTCCAGGGCGGTCCTGGCGTCATCACTGACGTACCCAAACCACGCTTTGAACAACACTTTGCTTTGCGGCTGCGATGATGACTCGACTCACAATGCGAAACCTCGGTTCATTTCAAACACCCCTACTAGACATCCGTTCTACCCACAGCGCCATTTTGTTTATATGTATTTATTTTGTAAAGTTTAATTGTTTTTATTTTCATTTTACTTTATTTTTCTCTTCTTTTCAAAGTTTGAACTGTTATTTGTTAAGTTGTCTGTTTGTTTAAGTTATTTGACAGATGCTCCATCATCACCAAAACAAATTAATCGTTTGTGTAAAATTGTATTTGGAAATAAAGTTGATTCTGAGATGTCCAAACAATAATCAGTGTCATGTTACGGCCAAAAACTGTAATTATTTTCCAAAGTTGTACTTCTCTCTGCAGCCAGAATTTTTTTATGCTTTATTGTTTTCAGAAAGATTTCTAGTGTCAAAGTAAAATATTCAGACATTTGCAAACTGATGTCACAGTTCAAGTTGAAGAAAGTTTGTTTCCCAGACTTTTCTTGTTTCTTTTTTCTTGTGCTTGTCACCCGCGTGCGGTCTTTGACTTCGTTTTGGAGGGTCTGGTCTTCCGGAAAGTACAGTTCAAAGTTTAACCTCAAACCTCCAGAAGACTGTATACAGAATGGTCTTCTCTTACTCTGAAGTCAAATACAAGTTATCCTTCTTTGGTTGAGCTATTCGACCTTTAAAAGCTCACCTGCAACCAGTGGTGGATGAAGTACTCACTTTTTGTACTTAAGTAAAAGTAAAAGTACCAATAAAAAAAATCTACTTAAGTAAAAGTACAAAAGTAGTTGGTGTAAATTGTACTTTTTAAGTAAAAAGTAAAAGTATTCGACCATAATTCAAATGTTATTTGTTGTGCTATAGGGTGTCACCATGGTAACCAGGATAAATACTGTGCAGGGGTGTGACCCCCCCTCTCCCGCCTCTTTTGGTCCACAAAAAAAAAATAAATAAATAACATAAACGGAAAGGGGACAAGTCAAGCTATCCCCTAAAAGGGCCAGTGAATGGGCACCAAAATGGAGGAAAATGACACTTATTTTTTAAATATTTTGGGGGGGAGGCCCCCAGTCACTATATATTGGCTTTGTCAAAGCCCCGCCCCCCTTTGGAAAATTCTAAATCTACCCCTGCTCTGTGTAATGATGGCTCAACTTTTTATTTAGAAGTAAACACAACAAACAACGATCTTCTGACTCTTTTTAATTTGTACTAGATTTGATGTTAGGTTTTTGGCGCTGAATGAATGCGGAAAATGTTTCTCGATTCATTACTTCTTCTCCCGATCAACTGCTTCTTTTGATTTTGGCGATGCGGCTTCAAGATGCGCTAAAAAAAAAAAAAAAAACCTGTGTATTTTTCAAATTCCTGAACGAAAATGTAACAAAAAATGTAAAACAGACTTTTAAAAAGTAGCGAAGTAAAAGTACAGATATTTGCTCTAAAAATGTAGTGAAGTAAAAGTAAAAGTACCGGTCTTAAATTTTACTTAAGTAAAGTACAGATACACAATTTTTTTACTTAAGTACAGTAACGAAGTACATTTACTTCGTTACGTTCCACCACTGCCTGCAACCCATCGTCCCTCCCAGAGACGCTAGAGAAAACTACAACTTCAAAATAAGATCCCCAAAATGCCTCCAAGACGATACTGAGATTTGTGTGAAAGCAGACACAGAAGTTTATTTCTTCTTTGTCTCTGGTGTTTTAACAACCACACACACCAGATCTCAGTTTAGTCTGACGCTCAGTTTCCCAACACTTTATTTCATTGTGATCTCAAGGTGACAAATCAGAGAGTTCTCTGAATGAACTCAACATTTTGTCAAAGTCACCCCAGTTTAGAAACTCATGTGGAGGAATATTTCTGACAGACACATACATAGCTCTGTATTTGACAAAGCCCTGTGTGTGACGGTTCACACCTACACAGCGGGAGACTACATTGCAACACAGGAAGAATTTTTCGTGGAATTCAAATCACATCTTTGTTTTGTCCGGACTGTGGCCGTTTTAGGCCCCGTCCACACGTAGCTGGGTATTTTTGAAAACGCATATATTTTTATTTGTTTTGACCGTCCACACGAAAACGGAACAGTTTTTTTTCACTCAGAACAGGCGTTTTTGAAAATTCCGGCCAAAATGCAGATTTTGGGAAACTCCGTTTTTGCGTTTGCGTGTGGACGTGCGAAAACAGAGTTTTGCGTTTTTATGCGTCACTACCTGCGACAAGTAATGCACATACCGTAATTTCACGGCTATAAGGCGCATATAAACGTCTTAGATTTTCTTCAAAATGAGTGGTGCGCTCTTTCGTGCGGTGCACCTTGTGTTTGAGAAAAGGCGGACCTAAAAGAAAACACGGTGCTCGTGAGGTGGGTGGACCTGAAAGAAAAGGCATGAGAACGTTAAAGAGTGAAGTGTGGGCGTGGATTGTGTATAAAAAAGGTTTGTGCTGTATGCACAACATTGCTGTTTTAACCCTGAAAATGGCAAAGAGACACGCTTATGACGTTCAGTTTAAGCTGAAGGCAATCAGCTACGCGGAGGAACATGGGAATCGAGCCGCCGCGAGAAATTTCAGCATTAACGAGTCAATGGATTGTAGATGCTTGGACTAACGTGTCTGCTGGTACTGTTATCCGAGCTTTTGCAAAAGCTGGTATCCTTTCTGAGGAGCCGCACAGTACAGACAGTGACTTTGACAGCAAGGAGCGAAGTGGTACGTACGTCATTCGTGTGCGTCCTTGTTTACAAAAGCAGACAGTGGGCAGCATGGATCCACGGACCCTGTTGCAGACCCTCTTTTCTTGTCTTTTTGTCCACTCTCAGCTGCTCTTGCTTCTTATTGAGGAGCAAAGAAGGAGAAATGCGTTGCAATCGGCAATTATTAATCACCTAAGCTTTCCTAGCTGAGGCCTTACGTTTAGATAAATACTGCCGACTAGTGGTCTGTCATGGTTATAACCGCACTCACAAGCGTATTTATACGGTTCCGTGTGGACGCGGAAATTTTGAAAACCGTTGCGTGTGGACACGAGCGTTTTTCTAAAACGGAGGACAGCGGATATAGTATGTTTTCAAAAATACCTGGCTACGTGTGGACATGGTCTTAGTCTCTATGGGTTATTTGGGGTGGGTCAGAGCCCAACCCCATATAATTCAGCCCATTTTCTTGATAGATTGGTTGTTTTACACCTTTCTAATTTATTTTAAGTTTTCTTTTAATAGTAGAAAAAGTTTCAAAAAAGTCTTCTGGACAGTTCAATTCGTGAATGAGACATTTTGACTTCCATCCGGAAATCATTTTCAATCTGAATGAAATGGACTGAAACCTGGATCTATTTATACTAACCTGAGTAAAAGGTAAAAAACACAGTAACGCAGGGCTCGACCAATGAGCCTGTGTTACCTATGATGGCCGTGAATGGCTCCTATCGTAACCACAGACCAGTAAACGAACCCTATTATAAAAATACTAAAAGCCTAGTGAATAGAAATTCCTGCTAACGAGAGGCGTGAAACTGAGTCACGAGATGTCATCTTTAGTCCATGGCTTCAAAAGGCTGCTGTAAATACTGGGCAAAATGTATGTAACGCCTCCACTCCAATTCAGTGAGGGATTTTCTTTCATCACAAAGATGGCTTCCTTCACCCCTCTTTCAAACCATCACTTTCTCTTTACTTAGAATCTTCACCTCACTGTCCTCAAAAGTGTGTTTGGTGGATTTAAGATGCAAATGTACCGCAATAGTTAAATGCAATAAAAAACTTAATAGTAAAATGCTGACGACCAGCTTAAAGATGCCCATATTTCTATTTTATATTTTCTATTTTATTTTCTATTTTATTTCTATTTCTATTTTATTAAACAGATCAGTGTTAGACTTTCAATAACATTCAGTGTTTTTCTTGAGTTAACATTTCATAATGTCCATTTTTTAAAGACATTAGGAGATAAATTGCTGATGGCTTCTGTGAATCATAGACCCAGGCTGAAATAAATTCCAGCTGTGTGACTGAAAAAATATCTTAAAATTTTCATATTCAGAAGCAGTTAGTCTCATTTAAATTCCTGACAAACTTCTAAACTCTGAGTTTCTGGGGGTTTGGGGTGTTTAAAAAATGAAGATGTTAAATTTGATCAGCGTAATCGGATTAGTCATTAAATTTGCGTGATGTCACACAGATTTTTAAACTGAAAATGGCATCAAATCAAATGCTGTCGCTCAGAAAGCAATTTTGTTTCATCTTCTGAACAAGTTATTCTTAATAAGGTTGTGGGGGGTGCCGGAGCCTATCCCAGCTGATTTCAGGCAAGAGGCAGGGTACACCCTGAACAGGTCGCCAGTTGGTCACAGGGCCACACACAACCAACCACACACACACACACACACTCATTCCTTGGGGCAATTTCATGCCAGCCAATCAACTCATGTTTTTGTGGAGTGTGAGGAAACTGGAGTACCTGGAGAAAACCTACACATACACTGGGAGAACATGCAAACTCAATTGTAGTTTAAAATGTCTCAACGGGAAAAATCTTACTTTTTTGGCAGAAGTAATTAAAAAACATAGCAATAAAGTACAGTTTAGCCAGTTTTATCCACACCCACAATCGCAAAAAACAACTTATTTTCACTCATCTCAGTAACTGGTGTTACCTGCTGTGAAGTCACCTCACTAATTGCTCAATTTAGCCATGTTGATAACATTAAAGGCTGGGAGGCAAGTCGTTTTTTTCCCAATTAAATTAGATTTAAATAACAATCTCTGCTCTATTAACAGCCAGAGTGATAAATTAGTACATTTAAACCATTAAAAATGGGATGTCTGGGGTCTTTCAAGACATGCTTGGTTGGACCGGTCCTCTAGTTCAGGTGTTATAGCCCTGATCTTCACCACTGATGCCTTCACCTTCGAAGACTTCTCTAGACTTTTCCTGCACTCTACTAGCTGGACATTAAATATTTATCTTATTTCCATTTAAAATATTGTGTAAATGAAAAAGATTTTAGTACTTTTTATACTTCTCTTAACGTGTGAGAGTCTGGTTGCGCCGCTGCAGCATCGATAGTGTTAGTGGAATAAGAATAAATCTGTATCCAAAAGCTGTGCTGACCGCAGAACTAAACAAGAGACTGTCGTATTTTACTTGTCAACAAGGATAGCACACTCTAACTGACTTTACCAGAGTGTCTACAAAGAAATTTGCTTCCTGTCTGTTTTATTTATATGTAAAGCGTCTTTGAGTGTCTAGAAAAGCGCTATATAAGTTCAATGCATTATTATTATTATTATCTATGCAGCTGTGGAAACAAGAGGTGTGTTCTTACAGAGTAGTGGGGGGAAAGAAGGGTAAAACAAAAAGATGTGTTTTAAAATAGTAACAGAAACAAAGGTTATACTGTGATGGGTTTTACATGGTAGTGGGGAACAAACACTCTATGTGATGCAGCTGTAAGTTGTGGACTGCAGCTGGGAATCATATAAAACTAAGAGACACTTATGATTGTTAAAACTAAAGAAGTAACAGAAGAAGTCTTAAAAAAAGAAGTAGTAGCAAAGGGAGTAGTGACAAAAGAAGTAGTAACAAAAGAAGTAGTAGCAAAAGGAGTAGTGACAAAAGAAGTAGTAGCAAAAGGAGTAGTGACAAAAGAAGTAGTGACAAAAGAAGAAGTAACGAAAGAAGTAGTAACAAAAGAAGTAGTAACGAAAGAAGTAGTTACAAAAGAAGTAGTAACGAAAGAAGTTGTAACGAAAGAAGTAACAAAAGAAATAATAACAAAAGAACTAGTAACAAAAGAAGTAGTAACAAAAAAGTAGTGACAAAAGAAGTAGTAACAAAAAAAGTAGTAACAAAAAAGTAGTAACAAAAAAAGTAGTGACAAAAGAAGTAGTAACAAAAAAAGTAGTAACAAAAAAGTAGTAACAAAAAAAGTAGTGACAAAAAAGTAGTGACAAAAAAGTAGTGACAAAAGAAGTAGTAACAAAAAAAGTAGAAACGAAAGAAGTACACAGAGATTTATATTTTCTACCTTCATTATCTTAAAGAGTCGCACACAACCCCCTCAGCCTGGAACCTCCTCCTGATGCTGATCACCTGCTCGGTCGCACAATTTTTGGGGGTTTTGTTTGTGTTGGTTATTTTTTGTGTGTGTTTGAGCAGCTCATACATACTGATCCATCACAAGAAAAATACAATCCATCTCCCAAAATCTAGAGGTTTTCTGACACACCCAGAGGGTAGAGTTTATCCCAGATTGTTGAAACAGGATTGCTGCTGGTTATCCTGTCTCATCTTAAGATGAGTAACTAGTTTTTTTATGCAATTTAGATTCAAAATCTGGACAGAATGACTTTTTTTGTCTTTATTTTACTACATTCATCCCTTTTGGGGAAACTGCTTTTGAAGCATGTGTATCTACAAAGGTGTGAGTAACTGGGGTCAGGTGTCTTTTCTAGGGACACTTAGGCATGGGCTCAGTGGGAATCGAACCGGCGACTCTTCAGTTCAAACACAGCAATTCTACCACTGAGCTAATGCCTCCTCTCTTTAGTGCAGAGGATAAAATAAAATCTAAATTTGACAGTTTTTCAAATAACTAGTTTAACTTAAAAGAAGGCACAGTGGCTCAGTGGGTAGCACAGTGGCCTCAGAGCAAGAAGGTTGTAGGTTAAAGTCCTGGGTGGGGACAAGGCTTGAAACACTGGTCTTTCTGTGTGGAGTTTGCATGTTCTCCTTGTGTCTGCATGGGATTTCTCAGGGTACTCTGGCTACCTCCAAAAACATGCATGTTAGGTCAATTGGCCAGTGCTAAATCGCCCCTTGGAATGTATTGTTTTATGTGTGTGGCCCTACGACAGACTGGCAACCTGTTCGGGGTGTAGCCTACCCCTTGCCTTGAAAGAGCCGGGATGGGCCCTGGCACCCCCTGTAAACCCGCAAGGGATAGACGGTTAAGAAGGTGACTGACTTTAAAAAATTGTACCGTAATTTCACGACTATAAGGCGCATATAAAAGTCAAATTTTCTTCAAAATGAGCGGTACGCCCTTTCGTGCGGTGCGCCTTGTGTGTGAGAAAAGGCGGACCTAAAAGAAAAAGCGGTGCTTGTGAGGTGAGGCTGACCTGAAAGAAAAGACATGAGAACGTTAAAGAGTGAAGTGTGGGCGTGGATTGTGTATAAAAAAGGTATGTGCTGTATGCACAACATTGCTGTTTTAACCCTGAAAATGGCAAAGAGACACGCTTATGACGCTCAGTTTAAGCTGAAAGCAATCAGCTACGCGGAGGAACATGGGAATCGAGCCATGGTACGGTGGAAGGCAGCGCCGGGCGAGTTACGCTACAGTTTGCCAATGGATTGTAGATGCTTGGACTAACGTGTCTGCTGGTACTGTTATCCGAGCTTTCGCAAAAGCTGGTATCTTTTCTGAGGAGCCGCACAGTACAGACAGCGACTTTGACAGCGAGGAGCGAAGTGGACCTGCTCTGTTGGATTTTGCGCAGCTGTTCGATTCTGAAACAGAGGATGAGGACTTTGACGGATTTGAGTAAAGACTATTACCGGTAATGTGCTTGTTTAGTATCGTTACTTCTTAGATAAAGCACAACCAAACTCAGTTTTGCTCCCGATCTATTTTTTAATACGCACATTTGCATGCTTGCGTGTGTGTTGTTGTAAGGCGGTGTGTGACTTTTGTACGGTGCGCCTAATGGTCGTGAAATTACGGTAAGCTGTTTTTCTTTCTTTCTCATTACTTCTCAGAGGCTGTCATTGTTTGTACATTTTTTAACTTGACGATTCCTATCCTTCCACCATTTTTCTCCTTTTACCTGCAGAACAAATCTCTCATTACAAAAATCAATCAGCAATATTTAACGCCACAGACGACTTTGAAAGCCCAAATCAATCTCATTCATACAGAACATTTTCGGAGTAACATCTGCATTTGTATTTGTTCATGACACACACTCTGTGCACAGACTAAGAATATTCAGGCCAAATCTGAAGCTGTGAAGTGTGTCACTGCTGGCCCGAAGGCCTCTGCAAATGTTTTTCTGCGGTTGTGTGAAATAAACTCTAAATAAGGTCACTGTGAGACGCTCTTCGACTGATGGCCATTAAACTCTGCGGTGTAGATAATCCTGCTAGCTGAATCTCATTTGGCGTTAGTGTGTGTGGTTTTAGTTTCCTAGACTCCATCGGGATCCAGATGTGAAATATATCATCTCCGTATGATTTGGATGCACCACATGCTGGAAACGTCAGGAACATTTCTCCCACACAGAGAGCGCTAGATCTGCATCGTGATGCTGCTCTTTGCTGCCCCCTGTTGGCACGCAGCAGGAACTGGTGGTGTTACTAGTAAAAACCCTCTAATCTGCTTTATGCAGCCAGTAAGAAGCCTGGTGGGCACACGTCCACATCATTAGTATTTTTCCACTACTAGTTGGTAGTGTAATTGGTGGTAGTGTGCAATGCGTCATGTGCCCCCCTGATAAATTGAATTGAATCTTCTTCTTCTTTCAGCATTTCCCTTTAGGGGTCGCCACAGCAAGTCAGTTTCTTCCATCTAACCCTATCTCCTGCATCCTCTTTGGTCACACCAACTATCTTCATGTCTTCCTTCACTGTATCCATGAACCTCCTCTTTGGTCTTCCTCTAGTACTCTTTCCTGGTAGTTCCAAACCCAGCATCCTTCTTCCGATGTGCTCTCTCTCTCCTCTGTACATGTCCAAACCATCTCAGTCTGGCCTCTCTGACTTTATCTCCAAACCTCTAACATGTGCTGTTCCCCTGATATACTCATTTCTGATCCTGTCCATCCTGGTCACTCCCAGAGAGATCATCAGCATCTTCATCTCTGCTACCTCCATCTTTGTTTCCTGTCTTTTCCTCAGTGTCACTGTTTCTAGGCCAAACAGCATGGCCGGTCTCACCACGGTTTTCTACACTTTTCCTTTCATTTTAGCTGAAACTCTTCTGTCACACATCACACCTGTTACTTTTCTTCACCCATTCCAGCCTGCCCGCACACACTTCTTCACCTCTTTTCCACACTCTCCATTGCTCTGGACTGTTGATCCTAGATGCTTAAAATCTTCCACCTTCTTTATCTCTTCTCCCTGTAACCTCACGAATCCATTTGGATCCCTCTCATTCACACACATGTACTCTGTCTTACTCTGACTAATCTTCATTCCTCTTCTTTCTAGTGCAAACCTCCACCTCTCCAGCTTTTCCTCCACCTCTTCCCTCCTCTCACTACAGATCACAATGTCATCTGCAAACATCATTGTCCATGGAGATTCCTGTCTGACTTCGTCTGTCAGCCTATCCCTCACCATAGCAAACAGCAAAGGACTCAGAGCAGATCCCTGGTGCAGTCCCACCCCCACACTGAACTCCTCTGTCACACCTACAGCACACCTCACCACTGTCTTAGAGCCCTCATACATGTCCTGAACCGCTCTAACATAAAATGAATTGAATATATTTTATTAATCCCCGAAGGGAAATTTGAGTGCTGCAGGGGAAACACCTTGATGCCCCCTCGCCCATATCCGCCGGCGTCCCAGTCCGGTCGCACTGTGTCCAACCCAGCAACCCAAAAGCTGGAGTCCGGATTGTGTCACAAAGCCTGGCCGCAGTGAAGAACACCAAACTGGCATCTCTGTATTTCACTCGGCCCAAGTGCTGGCCTCCAGTTCCTCTAGCGAGCAACCGGACGTTTCCATGGAAACCGCAAAAATACCGGGCCCGAAGCACCTCCTCAAGACTTTCTCCTTCTCCATGTTCCTGTGTTCTCCTCCACAAATCATTTGAGTTCCTGTTCTGGGTGTTGCCAGACTAAGAAGGCCTGGGTGCTTGATATATCCACATTGACCTTGGTGGATTCTTGGCTTTCCTGTGGCCCTCATCTCGTCTCTGGTTCCTTTCGCCTGTGGCCACAGCTACATCCCATTTCAGAACCTTTACTGTCATACAAGACGTCACATACAACAGAGACGTACTGCAAAAAAAAAAATCCAATGGATTACAGCCACAACAAAAACCGTCCAACAGATATTAGAATTCAAATTGACAAGGTACGGAAAAAAGAAAGAAGGAAAGTAAGAAAAAAGAACAGAAATCAAGTCAGGGAACCAAATGTTGAAATATATATGCTATAGCAGGCATGGGCAAACTAAGGCCCCCGGGCCACATGCGGCCCGTTAAACGTTTTAATCCGGCCTGCCAAACTTGAAAAAATTAAATAAATAAACTTTGTTATTTTTATTTCCGCTTCAATTCTGATGTTTCGTCATGAGATGGCGCACTGTAGGTATATTGGCTTTGTTCAGAAAACAACAACACTGCTCCCATTAAAATGTGTGTGTGCTACGTGTGCACGCTGTCAAAATAAACAGTGTGCATAGATATGGAAAGCTATCGGGCCCAATACACGCACGTAAACAAGCTTTTTTTATGTTAAAGCAAGCAAAATGTTACATTAAGCGCTTACATTTAAAACCTAGAGCCGCTAAATGCTAGTTTTTAAGCGCCTTCACACTAGGTTTCAGACCTAGCGCTGCTAGATTTAAAATTTAATCAGAACCAGAATCAGAATCAGAATGCTTTTATTGCCATGTCAATGACAATATCAGAGACTAGGAACTTGCTTTGATACAGCTGTGCAATATTATAAGATGAAAATAATAAAAAATAATAAAAAATAAAATAAATTAAATAATTTTAACAAAACAGAGTGCTCAGAAAGAAAAAGAAAAGTAGTGCAATGTCATAGAAAATAATAAAAAATAATAAAGATAGTAAAGTGACAAGAGGGAGGTGACTAAGAGATGTGGGGTTCCAGGTTATAAAGAGTTCATAAGTCCAACGGCAGAAGGGAAGAAGCTGTTTTTGTGGCGGGACGTTCTGGTCCGAATGGACCGGAGCCTCCTGCCCGAGGGGAGTTGCTCAAAAAGTCCATGTCCAGGGTGGGAAGGGTCAGCTGCTATCCGACCTGCACGCCCCCGAGTCCTGGAGACGTACAGGTCTTCGAGAGATGGAAGGCTGCAGCCGATCACCTTCTCTGCAGAGCGCACAATGCGCTGCAGTCTGTGTTTGTTCCTGGCTGTGGCTCCAGCGTACCACACGGTGATGGAGGAGGTGAGGACAGACTCGATGATGGCTCTGTAAAACTGCACCAACATCTGGGCGGGCAGCTTGGCTTTCTTCAACTGCCGCAGAAAGTACATCCTCTGCTGGGCCTTTTTGATCAGGGAGCTGATGGATGGCTCCCACTTTAGGTCCTGTGTGATGGTAGTGCCGAGGAAGCGGAAAGAGTCTACAGTGGTGATTGGGGAGTCTGTCAGTGCAAGGGGGGTAATGGGTGCTATAGCTTTCCTAAAGTCAACGATCATCTCCACTGTCTTCTGAGCGATGAGCTCCAGGCTGTTGTTGCTGCACCAGGACACCAGCCGGTCTACCTCCATCCTGTAGGCCGACTCATCGCCATCAGAGATGAGCCCGATGAGAGTGGTGTCGTCCGCAAACTTGATCAGTTTGACAGAGTCATAACACTCTTGATGTAACATTTAGCGCGCTCAGTCTAATCTAGTGGTTACCAAAGCATGCCATACTTATGTTTCGGCTCGTTTGTCAAAATATAGAACTCAATGTGGCCCGCTAGTCAAAAAGTTTGCCCACCCCTGTGCTGTAGCCTGAGTGCAAGGTACAGCAGGTCCTGAATGATTTGCATTTTAATACTAAAGTTTAATACAAAGTACTAAATTTGTTAAGAGGTGGAGTTTATTGTGGATGTTTACCAGTGGTGGATGAAGTACTCACTTTTTGTACTTAAGTAAAAGTACAGATAATTAGGCAAAAAATTTACTTAAGTAAAAGTACAAAAGTACTTGGTGTAAATTGTATTTTTTAAGTAAAAAGTAAAAGTATTTGATCATAATTCAAATGTTATTTGTTGTGCTATAGGGTGTCACCATGGTAACCAGGATAAATACTCTGTAGGGGTGTGACCCCCCTCTCCCGCCTCTTTTGGTCCACAAAAAAAATAAATAAATAAAATAAACAGAAAGGGGACAAGTCAAGTTATCCCCTAGAAGGGCCAGTGAATGGGCCCCAAAATGGAGGAAAATGACACTTATTTTTTAAAACGTTTTGGGGGGGAGGCCCCCAGTCACTATATATTGGCTTTGTGAAGCTGTGGAAACAAGAGGTGTGTTCTTACAGAGTAGTGGGGGGAAAGAAGGGTAAAACAAAAAGGTGTGTTTTAAAATACTTTGTAGTAACAGAAACAAAGGTTATACTGTGATGGGTTTTACAAAGTAGTGGGGAACAAATACTCTATATGATCCCCTGGAAGGGCCAGTGAATGGGCCGCCAAAATGGAGGAAAATGACACTTATTTTTTAAAACGTTTTGGGGGGGAGGCCCATAGTCACAATATATTGGCTTTGTCAAATTGGAAAATTTTAGATCCGCCCCTGCTCTGTGTAATGATGGCTCAACTTTTTATTTAGAAGTAAACACAACAAACAACGATCTTCTGACTCTTTTTAATTTGTATTTGATGTTAGGTTTTTGGCGCTGAATGAACGCGGAAAATGTTTCTCGATTCATTACTTCTTTTCCCGATCAACTGCTTCTTTTGATTTTGACGATGCGGCTTCAAGATGCGCTAAAAAAAACTGTGTATTTTTAAAATTCTTGAACGAAAATGTAACGAAAAATGTAAAACACACTTTTAAAAAGTAGCGAAGTAAAAGTACAGATATTTGCTCTAAAAATGTAATGAAGTAAAAGTAAAAATACCGGTCTTAAATTTTACTTAAGTAAAGTACAGATACACAATTTTTTTTACTTAAGTACAGTAACGAAGTACATTTACTTCATTACGTTCCACCACTGATGTTTAGTAGTCTGATGTTCGGGGTGTATCCTGCCTCTATCATGGAAATCAGGTGGGACAGGCTCCTTCTCCTTCACCTGCGTGACCCCATTAGAGACAAGTGGTTCAGGAACGAATGAATAAATTAATGAAAAGTAAAATCTGTCCATTTCTGAGAGGGGGGGCGGGGGGGGGGGGGTCCTTCCTTCATGTGGATCCCCTTGAGGTTTCTTTTTTTTCTCCACTGTTGACTTTATATTTTAGGTGTTTTTACTCTCAAAGAAGGAGTGTCTAAGAGCATAAATACTCTGTTGTTAACAACAGGTTACTTTTTATCGTGTTTGTCTGTTTATCTAAGCAAGGAGAACAAACTTCCTGAAGCTGTGAGACAGGCCGACACAGTCAGTCACCTTCTTAACCATCCATCCTTTTTGGGGTTACGGGGGTGCTGGAGCCCATCCCAGATGATTTAAGATGTGGGGGAGGGTACACCCTGATCACCAGTCTGTCACGGGGGCACACACACTCATTCCTAAATTAGTGGCCAATCAACCTGGCATGCATGTTTTTGGAGGATAGGTGGGAACTGGTGTAACCCCACGCATACATAGGGAAAACATGCAAACTCCACACAGAAAGGCTAGTGTTCCAAGCCTCATCTCCACCCGAGATTCAAACCCCTGACCTGATTGCTGTGATGCCACTGCGCCACCTTGCGCCTCTAATGTCATTTAAAGATATTATAGATTCTAAAAATTAATCACTCTTTTTATCTTTTTTTTCCTTTTTTTTCTGTATTTTCTGATTTTAATGCCTTTTTTTTCTCATAAACCACTTTTTTTTTACTTGTGTATAAATTCCGTTCCTAATAAACTCACCGTAAAAACTAAAACATTTCAATGTGTGAGCATAATTGTTTTAAAAGGAAAAAAAGCAAAACTTTCCTTGTGATTTCTCAGCAAATCGCATGAGGCGTTTAAACACCCACCTCAGTAATTCCCTGAAGCTGATTGGCTGCTGCACACACTAGCGGCTCTTGTGGTCATGACGTCATGCTTACTGCTAGCTAGAGAGGGAAGACGTAATGGTTTGATTCCTTGTGCACTTGCAATGGTCGTCGTTCTGACATTACTCTGCGGAATCCTCAAACGGGAGGTGAAATGAAGGTACGTAGCTGATTTTAGATCGAAAAAAAAACTAAAACCCGCGGCATCAATTCTTCATCGGAGCGGGTTTTTACCGCGAACGCGCTTGTTTTTAGTGATGCTGCACAAAGATGCAGGGAATACCCCCATCTTAACATCTATTCATATGTGCTTTACGCGTTCTAACGGATCGAAAGCAACAGCAAATAGAATTCTATGTTTACTTTTAACTTATATTCTATCAATTTGATTCGTCAATTTGTGTTTTTATTGATTTCTTTTTTTCTTCATCGAAGCAAACACTAGGAACATGATTTTAAACGCTCTTCTAAATGAGACTGTTTTGACCCCAGTGAGATAGTTCAGTGGACTAAAGCGGTAGCACCGACGTCCATTCACCGTCAGACTTTAATCCTCTCTAACAGGATAGAGACTGCAGTCACTGGGATGTTTCTGAAGGAACACTGGGGATCTCCTACATGATCCAAGCTGTGACACAACCACAAGGAGACTCCTTCATTCCTTCCTTCTTGGTTCTGGAGTTTGTAGGTTTTCGAGAAAAAAAAGATAGTGATGCTTCAAACTCTGCTAGTGATGAAGAGGATAGAGATGATGTCATTGGTACCTTGGTGGTGTGTTACTAGTGAAGAGTGAAAACAGGACGACCGGACTCTGTCTTCAGCATCGGTGAACATGCAGTACTAAAACAGTTAACCGGTATTTCACGCTGCCAAAAAAAAAACAACCTGCTTTTGAAAACATTTTGAATCCCGTTCTGTTGTCATCTTCCGCTTGTTCCGGAGTCAGGTCGCAGGGGCAACAGCCTCAAACGGGAAGCCCAAGCTTCTCTCACCCCGGCTGCATCCTCCAGCTCACCCGGAAGGATCCCAAGCCGTTCCCCGGCCAGCTGTGAGACATAGTCTCTCCAGCGGGTCCAGGGTCTTCCCCTTGGTCTCCTCCCGGTGGGACGTGCCCGAAACACCTCGCCCGCGAGGCGCTCGGGGGGCAATCTGACCAGATGCCCAAATCACCCTATCTGGCTCCTCTCGACCTGGAGGAGGACCGGCTCGACACCGAGCTCCTCCCGGATGGCAGAGCTCCTCACCCGATCTCTGAGTGAGAGCCCAGCCACCCTGCAGAGGAAGCTCAATTCGGCCGCTTGTATCTGCGATCTCCTTCTTTTGGTCACCACCCACAGCTGGTGACCATAGGTGAGGGTAGGAACGTAGATCGACTTGTAAATCGAGAGCTTTGCTTTTCGGCTCAGCTCTCTCTTTACCACGACGGACCGATGCAGCGTCCTAGTTATTGCTGATGCCGCACCGATCTGCCCGTAGATCTCCCGCTCCATCCTTCCCCCACTCGTGAACAAGACCTCAAGATACTTAAACTCCTCCACTTGGGGCAGGACCCTGTCCCCCACCCGCAGGGGGCATTCCCCTTTCCGGGCGAGGACCATGGTCCCCCCGGATTTGGAGGTGCTAATTCCCATCCCGGCCGTTTTGAATTTTGAATTTCATTTTTTCAATATTTTTTGTTTTAAAAAGCAATATTAATCGTTATGCGATGCATTGCACTGAAAACAATCGCAGTTTTTTGTTTGGCAACAGAATATTTCATCAATAAGAAAGAGCTCAACTAAGTTTTCTAAACCAGCCATGTTTATAAGTATTCTGGGATGTCTGCTTGCCAGACGGCACATGTGCTTCTTATTATCATCAGACTTTTCTGCGTGTAAACTTTGAACATTTTACACGTAAAGCAAACTGTGTGCAATTTGCTGCAGTAAAAATAGTTGTAGAAACATTTCTAACCAGGCTGCGGGTGCAGATGTTCATCATTACGCTTGCAGTGCATCACCACTGCACAGAGGTAGCAGTCAGCCAGTGGGTTCTTTTAAGGACACGTTCATTTTTTATTTTTTTTTCTGCTACTCACAAACCTAAAATAAATGGGGAGTTCGGTCTGAAGTATTTGTTCCCCCCGAGCAACCCATCAAATATACTAACCCAAATTGAGCAAACTAGATGAGATGTATTGTTAACTAATCTGGTTTCAATTAAAAATCGGCTTTTCCGCTCACGTGAAGTTATCTCCATTCTCTCTGATGGAAGTCACCGGAAGGACAAACCAGGAAGACGAGAGCGCTGATTGTTTCAAATTCCAGATTAAACTTTACTTCACTTTATTCACTGCGGGGCTGAATTCTCACTGGAGAGAAGAAAGTTTGAAGCTATTAAACATATCCGAGGGCACTGCAAGTTTATGGAAATAGTTGGGACATAATCCAGTCGGGTTTTCATATCAAAGAGAATCTCCCTCAGTTTAATTTTATATTTAGACCAGAAGGCTAAAGAAACGACCGATTTCTGTTCTGCCTTTAGATTATAGAAATAATCAGTTTAAGAAGCTTGAATCTAAAAGTTCACTATCACTAGTTTTAGTCGGGCATAATGGAAAAGTAAGGTTACAGTGAGAAGAGATAAAGAAGGTGGAAGATTTTAAGTATCTAGGATCAACAGTTCAGAGCAATGGAGAGTGTGGAAAAGAGGTGAAGAAGTGTGTGCAGGCAGGCTGGAACGGGTGGAGGAAAGTGTCAGGTGTGATGTGTGACAGAAGAGTTTCAGCTAGAATGAAAGAGAAGTGTACAAAACCGCGGTGAGAGCGGCCATGCTGTTTGGTCTAGAAACAGTGCCACTGAGGAAAAGACAGGAAACAGAGATGGAGGTAGCAGAGATGAAGATGCAGAGGATCTCTGGGAGTGACCAGGATGGACAGGATCAGAGGAACAGCACATGTTAGAGGTTTTGGGGATAAAATTCGAGAGGCCAGACTGAGATGGTTTGGATATGTACAGAGAAGAGAGACCGAGTACATTGGCAGAAGGATGTTGGGTTTGGAACCACCAGGAAAGAGGACTAGAGGAAGACCAAAGAGGAGGTTCATTGATACAGTAAAGGAAGACATGAAGATAGTTGGTGTGACCGAAGAGGATACAGCAGATATGGTTAGATGGAAGAAACTGACTTGCTGTGGCGACCCCTGAAGGGAAATGCCGAAAGAAAAAGAAAAAGTTTTAGTCGGGCATAAATTTCTGCTCGGATTCCACCGGAATTGACATCAGCTGAGTTGTAGGGTGGTGCAGTGGATAGAACTGCGACCTCACAGCAAGAAGATTGGGATACGAATCCTTGGTGTGTGCAAGGCTTGGAACACTTGCCTTTCTGTGTGGAGTATGCATGAGTTTTCTACGGGTACTCCGGTTTGCTCCCACCCTCCTAAAACATACATGTTAGGTTGATTTGCCGCTGTGAAATTGCCCATAGGAACGGGTGTATGTGTGTGTGGCCCTGCGACAGACTGGCGAACTGTTCGGGTTGTACCTTGAGTCTCACCTTAAATAAGCCGGAATAGGCTCCGGCACTATCCTGCTCCGGCACTACCCCGCTGCCCTGTTAGGGACTAAGCGGTTCATTCAGATGAATGAAACTACATCAGCTGCCTCTTTTACTCAAGTATGCTCAAGTTTCGTTCTCTTGTAGAACTCAGAATCAAACATGTTTGTGAAAGCAGAGCAAATTAAAAAGAGGTAATAATAATAATGCATTGAACTTATATAGCGCTTTTCTAGACACTCAAAGACGCTTTACATATACAGTTTATGTGCATTATTCATTCACGCCATACAATCATTCACACACACAACATTCATTCCTGATGATGGGAGCTACCATGCAAGGCGCAGACCACTATCATCAGAAGCAACTGGGGTTCGGTGTCTTGCTCAAGGACACCTCGGCATGGACTCTGGGCGGGGGATCGAACCTGCGACCTTCCGGTTACGGAGCGGTCACCCTACCCACCGAGCCATCCTTCCCCCAAAGGATGGCTCTTTTTCTGGTAAGAAAAAGTTCCAGAGGGCTGTCTTTCTGAAATGTTTGAATGTGCACATTTGATTCAGAAATCCTCTT
The DNA here is from genome assembly GCA_902685375.1 of Neostethus bicornis. NCBI lineage: Eukaryota > Metazoa > Chordata > Actinopteri > Atheriniformes > Phallostethidae > Neostethus > Neostethus bicornis. The sequence goes on along the minus strand of CACRXE010000004.1, from coordinate 367,253 downwards.
CGGGTGCCTCTTTGCATATCGATGGCTCTACAAATACACACTCAGTGTGAGCTTAAGTCAATGACATGAAAAGATCTTAAAGTGTCAGCTTGCTGAGATTGATAGACTTAATACAGATTGGTTCCGTCTTTAGAGGAGCACCTCATTGATTGAACATTGTACCGTGTATCTGTGGCCAGCTCAGTGGCTTTAGAAATGTATGAATTAAACAAAACAAAACGTGGCAAATATCATGTGTCTGCCACTCAAATCTTAGTCAGATTTTGAAAGGATGAGGAAAAGTCGGTTTTAACGAAAACCTTTAGTGCATGTTTGATCTGATTAATGGACATGAAAGTAGAACCAAATACGTTTTCAGTCGGGTTGCTAGAAACGATACAAATGTCACCCTTGTGAGGATTATCTATTCTTCTTCTTCTCCTTTTGGCATTGCCCTTCAGGGGGCGCCACAGCAAGTCAGTTTCTTCAATCTAACCCTATCTGAGGCATCCTCTTTGGTCACACCAACTATCTTCATGTCTTCCTTCACTGTATCCATAAACCTCCTCTTTGGTTTTCCTCTAGGCCTCTTTCCTGGTGGTTCCAAACCCAGCATCCTTCTTCCGATGTTCTCTCTCCTCTGTACATGTCCAAACCATCTCAGTCTGGCCTTTCAGACTTTATCCCCAAAACCTCTAACATGTGCTGTTCCCCTGATGTACTCATTTCTAATCCTGTCCATCCTGGTCACTCCCAGAGAGATCCTCAGCATCTTCATCTCTGCTTCCTGTCTTTTCTTCAGTGCTACTGTCTCTAGACCAAACAGCATGGCCGCTCTCACCATAGCTTTGTACACTTTCCCTTTCATTCTAGCTGAAACTCTTCTGTCGCACATTATCTATACTGACTGATATTAAATATGGTGATCAGAGGTGTCCAAAGGCCCGCCACTACACATGCTTCTAATTACTGTCAATGAAACGACTGTCTTCTGTGTCTGAAAAACTTGAAAAAAACTCTGCAAAGCTGCCCGATCAATAGGCGGTGTGAAGGAGCAGACAACAATTCTTATAGAATATCAAGAAGTGAAACGGATCAGTCAGGCCACAAGCAATACAGTTGCCATAGAAACGGTCAGGACGGAATGCTGGCAGAAAACAGATGACTTTGTTATTAAGTGAGTTTGTGAGAGACTCGGCACCTCCATGCGAGCGAGTTTCTGATAGGAAATGAATTTCTCACCATGACAACATGAGTAGTCGTCTTCCATCTCATCACTCTCCTGAGCGCTCTCACTACAGACCGTGTGTCAACGTGTACTGTACCGGGCCATTTCCCCAGAGAACGGTCTGGTCCGGCAAGTGGTGCTTTTCTACTTGTTGATAATTTTTTTTCATCCAGAACATTACCTGCTCTGGCCAGGGACAATAAGTTACCATGGTGATTTGACGCCGTATGAAGTGAAGCAACTTTGCCCTACGGAAAGCCAAGATTAACCCTGAAGTTACCTAGGTAACTTCAGGGTTAAGAAAAAAATCTATATACAGCAAAGAACATAGGAATCCGACATTTTTTATCATTAAACTATTGACGTAACACTTTTACCAGACACTGCCGTCAAGTCTAATATCGAAATCAGAATATTTAACGATACACGTTGAGTCCTAATAACTAAATTGTAATGGCATAGCAAATATATTGACTTTATTTTGTTAAAGATCCTCAGTCATCATAGTCATAATGAAAAAACCAACTAGCCTAAGCGTCTAGTTTGAGGACGTTTCGCCTCCCACCCAAGTAGCTTCTTCAGTCCTGTCCAACTGGTACAGAGCTGGTAGTATATATCCTTCTTGCTGGTAGTATATATCCTTCTTCCCCCCTCTTGGGGGGAAGGATGGCTCAGTGAGTAGGGTGACCGCCCTGTAACCGGAGGGTTGCCGGTTCGATCCCCCGCCAGGAGTTTATGCCGAGGTGTCCTTGAGCAAGACACCGAACCCCCAATTGCTCCTGATGGTGGTTTGCTCCTTGCATGGAGGCATCCCCATCAGGTGTGAATGGGTGAATGTGAGCTACACTGTAAAGCGCTTTGAGTGCCGACACAGGTGGAAAAGCGCTATACAAGTAGAGTCCATTTACCATTTACCATCTTGCTGGAGTTTGAGTCCTTTCGTGTCCAACAATAGCCCTTGACAACAATGTCGTCTCCCCATGTGGTTCAGGTTGTCGCGTGTCTTGGGATTAGTTGTTGCATAACGAGGCCTATTGTCATGTGTGTTTTTGGGTTGCATTTTCAGGGTTTTCTTTATTTGTAACGTTGCAGAAAACCTTTTGTTGTTCAATACTACATCCACTGTGTGTTCTAAATTATTATGCAAATAGCATTTATACTTCATTTAGATTATTGCTTTTAATTTTATCTGGGTTATTTTGAATCCTGGAGTTTTTGGACACATCAAGCGCGCAAGATGTTACATCAAGTACGATAGATTTAAAATCTAGCGTGCTAGATTTACACACTTCTTAACGCACTTAAAAAAATGTGCATTTATGAAACATCTAGTGTGCTTGTTTTAACATGCAACACGCTTGTTTACGTGCGTGTGGTGGCCTCGATGACTTTCCATACCCGCTTTTGCTTTCATTGTAGATTTAAAAAAGTACAAAAACAAGAAAAAAGAAGAAGAAAGTATAAACACAAATATACAGCTAAAAACTAACAAATATTGGCTTAACCATTTCAGCACATTTCTGCCCTTAGACTCTCCTTCACGGTGAGGAAAAACTCCTAAAAACCCATCAGTGGGGAAAAAAATAAGAAACCTCATGGGGATTCACACGAAAAAGAGATCCCACCCCCAGGAGAAGCATCCAATGTGTCAAAGACTATTGTTTAAATCTTAGCTTATTCTACACCACAGAAATCAGTAGATGTTCTTCCTCCTGATGGAAACAGAATGGTTAAGCAAGCACGGGGGTCTCCTCGGCCTGTTGACGCTCTGGATGGAGATGAGTAGATGGGCTAATACTGATGGAGAAGGGGTGGTAAATCAAGCACAGGGGCCTCCTCGGTCTTCTCGCTCTTAACTTAATGGTTATTGACTGAATGTCATTCATTAAATCCTTTTCTTCATTTATTATTTTCATTTATTAAATCCTTGTCGGTTTACGGTTGTCTCAAAATTTTGGGAAAACAAATATTTAACAGCCCTGTCATTCTCCAGTTGCAATATCAAAGAGCTTATCGTTTGTTCCCGTCATTGGTTTAGAATCCAAAATAAGCTCAGTGTACACCCGAAGAAAGATCACGCTGACTTCAACTTCAATTAAATTAAAATTGAAGTTTTAACTAAAAAAAAAAAAAAAAAAAAAAAAATGCTGAGATTAGCTTGGCACGCGATACAAAAATGATCAACAAAATTGCAACAGTTTTTTACAAAAACGTATAAGTAGCATAATTTTATACCACGTTTAGCGGTAAAAGGAAAACTAATTTCCCTTTACCGCTAAAGCAGAGAGTAGAAAGTGAACTTTTGTTCTGATATCTACCCAAACTTTTAACAAAAAGTACCTCTGATACTTTGAATGTTTAAGTTTCATAGAGTCCCAACGGTTTTTTCATTTCAAATATTGTTGAAAGCAATAAAAAACTGCTCTTTACTTCAGAGAATCAGCACTGGGGAAAAGACAAAAAACAGAGATGGAGGTAGCAGAGATGAAGATGTTGAGGATCTCTCTGGTAGTGACCAGGATGGACAGGATCAGAGGAACAGCACATGTTAGAGGTTTTGAAGATAAAGTCCGAGAGGCCAGACTGAGATGGTTTGGACATGTGCAGAGAAGAGAGAGAGAGTACATCGGAAGAAGGAGGCTGGATTTGGAACCACCAAGAAAGAGGCCTAGAGGAAGACCAAAGAGGAGGTTCATAGATACAGTGAAGGAAGACATCAAGATAGTTGGCGTGACCAAAGAAGATGCAGCAGATAGGGTTAGATGGAAGAAACTGACTTGCTTTGGCGACCCCTGAAGGGAAATGCCGAAAGGAGAAGAAGACCTCAGAGAATCAGTTAATGGCGACATAATCATTACCTGTAGTCCCATTCTGGACTCGAACTTTTGGGTTGCTAGGTTGGACACAGTGCGACCAGTCTGGGACGCTGGTGGATAGGGTTAAGGGGGCATCGAGGTGTTTTAACTGCAGTACTCAAATTTCCCTTCGAGGTTAAATAAAGTACAGTATATTCAATTCAATAAATGCCATTCTTTAATGTGAGTTAGTAAGAACTATGGATATTATCTGTACGAGTTGTGATTTCAGCTCCACAAGCTTTACCCCTTCTTGGCAATTTTGTGTGTGAGTGTGTGTGTGATGTTCCCAGGAGGAGTTGCCAGTTGCTTTGCAATGCATTACTTTTTAGGATTCCGGCTGCAGCGCTTTTATTGCTGATGGAAGTGATTGAGAGAACTCAAGCTGCTTCATGGAAGCTGAAAAGGTCTGATTTTAAATGGCTACACCACAACTAAAGGGATAGAATATACCGTAAATTCCTTTTTTGCGGCTTCATACCCTGATTGGCCACATTGAAAATAGGCCGACTGTTAAACAGCAAAACATCAGGTCAGATATGTGCCACAGGCGAAATATGCAAGTTGTTTTACATCAGGGTTTGTTCACAGAAACCGTCAGAGTTCATCTAAAAGTCAGCTGCTGTTTCTGGATTCCACCGAGAACATTATGTATAGCAACAAAAAGTTAAAAAAAACTGTGCTAAAAAGGCTGAAGTACGTATAAACCCATCTGGAATTTCGGGCTTTAAGGACACATTTTAAATCACAACTTTTTGCCGATTAGAATAAACTTTGAAGTGTCGAAAAATTATGAAAATAAATAAATAAAATTCTTTGTATTTTAGACCTGCACAAAACTAAGAAAAAAATTATTTGAGACACTTTTATGCACTTTCGTGTTGTGAGATAGTTGGCTAGGAAATGCCTCGGGATTCCCCCGCGTGAGTTAGACGATGTGTCCGAGGTGAGGGAAGCCTGGGAAGGGGAAGCCTGGGAAGGGGAAGTCTGGGAAGGGAAAGTCTGGGAAGGGAAAGCCTGGGAAAGGGAAGCCTGGGAACGGGAAGCCTGGGAACGGGAAGCCTGGGAACGCGAAGCCTGGGTTTCCCGTCTGAGGCTCCCGCAACCCAGTCCTGGATAAGCGGAAGACAACAAAAAGTAACTGAACTTTTATATATACTGTATGTTCCTCTAACAGATTAATCCGTTTGGTAAATTTCCTATTACTTTATTGTAAATTGTTGTAATTTAAAAAAGCCTCCAAAGAGAAGCTCATCAGTTTGATACTGAAAATGATCGCCTTCATTTTAGAAAGTTAATGAACAATTTGAACCTTTTTGACAGATGCCGGCAGTCTCTGTACACTGAGGGCAGGCCTTCTTCTTTCTCAACCTGATTCCACAAATAGTGCCTCATTCCTGAGATTACATAATGACTCCCTAAGCAGATGGAGGAGGTCAGATCAGGATGTTTTGTGGCATGTCCGATCAGAGCGCTGCTTTAAGAGGAGATGTGGTCGGACGGCGTGATTTGTATTGTTTATTTTTTTCCAAATAGAGCCGGAAACCACAAAAGGCTTACATTATACTCATGTCAGCTATTGATTCTGTAGGCCGGGGAAACAACAGAAGACGTATTCTCCCACCTCCTACCCGTACCCCCCTCCATTCCTCTCATCAGTATGCTCCAAGAAGCCGTGACTCCCATCGTACCATCTTTGCTCCCTGCTTCTACTTCCTCAGAGCAAAGCAGCAGACTGGAACGTTGAGACTCCGCGTATTCAACAACACACAATGCAACTCACCAATACTTCCCAATCCATCCAACATAACTTATATCTATAGTCATATTTTTTACTGAAAACAATTTATTTACTTGACCTTTTTAATATTTAAATTCTTCCATTTTAACACATCAATATAAATTGACTTTAGACAATATTTTAATGTATTTACAGTTAAATAAATAAGATAACCATCTTTTTTCTTTTATTGTTTCACATTTTCTACTCTTGTAATTTTAAATGTAATAAACTGGTCTGTATATTCAAATTTGGCAGTTTTCTAAAATGCCACGTGCATGTTTTTGTTTTATTTTTATTTTTTGACTGAATATTTTTTCTATCAGTATTTGCTGGATGTTTTGTGAAATGAGGTCTAAGGTTTTTGATAACTTTGAGAGTGGCATGATTTTTATTAATTCGTTCAACATTTTTCTGTTAAAATACGTTTTTTTACTCCCGACAAAATGTGTTCGGGTTCATTTTCACTGGAATTATTGAAATAGTAATTCAGAGAAACAGCAGTAGAATTTATTTAACCATCCTTTAAGAACTTGTTGGTAATTGTTTGACAAGACTGGTTGGACTAATTTTGCGTTAGCAACCACTTTGCCATAAAACGGTAAAAACAATCACGGAAAAATTTTCTTACCTATAAGTCAAGACCTTTATTTCATAAAATTGTAGATTGCTACGTTTTATTTTTTGACTGAAACACCCCCATCGTCATGCTTTTACAGTTAATCTAATAGCATCTGATGGAAGTGCTGTGCTAGATTTGAGAGCGCTGCAAAAGGCTGGTTTATAATCCACTGTTGTCTAGATTAAAAACCATCCCTGGTTCTGGATGACAATACTTTAGGCTAATCGAAGAACAACCTTACAGCCTGCTCTAGATTTCTAAAGGACTGAAATGAGTTTTTTACTTGGTTTTATTATCTTTTTTTAAACAACAAAATTAAATCTTCAGCTACACTCTTATGCAGATGACACCATGCTGTGCTAAATTACTCCCTGTGTTTGGAATGTTGTTGATAATCCACAAATTATCCATTTTAGATGCTGATTTATGCTACAACTTTGCCTCTCCTCTTGGCTCACTGCTGACGTCATCTGTTTTAATAATAAACCAAATGGAAATAATAAAAGTTATTTCTTCGTTCTGTGCGGCCCGGTACCACGTGACTCACGGACCGGAACGGGTCCGCGGCCCGGTGGTTGGGGACCACTGTTGTAGGGCATGAAAAAAAAGACCTGGTCTTCAAAATGCTCCTTTTCATTCATGTGCTATTTGTATATTTTGGCTCGTGTTAGCACTGCGCAAAAAGTTTTAAATCTTTTCCTGTTCAGGAAAAAATCTGAGTGATTTTGTGATTTGATTATTCGACGTGATTTTGCGATCACTCACATATTACACGTCATAGATTTTTGTCCATGTGTAACCCACATTTAATGAGTGTGTTGGTGGCGCGTTCAAACGAGCACAAAATCTTATTTCCGGCAGCCGAAGAGTTAACCCCCGGGATGAGTGACAGCTCTAGACAAGAGATTTCAGCCAATAAGCTTCTGAAAACAGCACAATGTTCAGCCCTCTGTGCGCATGCGCCGTTTTGTTTCTCTCTTTTCTCTACGAGCTGAACACGTGAAGCAATGGCAAACGGCGAGGTAAAAACACGAGAAATAGATACAAAGTAGTTGCTAAATAATTATTTAAACTAGCGCTAAATGATGATAAATGTTAGATCTGAAAATTTATTTTAGAAAACAATGTTTTGAGTATGAAATGTATTAATATTACCTTCTGCACTTTTAGTTGAAACAGTCCTGAACCACGTCAGGGGCGGATCCATGGGGGTGCACGTGGGGGTGGATGCCCCGCGCCCAACCCCACTTTTGGTCCAAAAAAAAAAAAAAGAAGAAAGGTAAGGGGACTAGTCAAGCTATCCCCTTGCAGGGCCAGCCAATGGGCCACCAAAATGCAGGAAAATGACTCTTATCTTTCAAAACGTTCTGGAGGCAGGGGTGGGGGGCTTGGCTTTGTCAATGGCCCCATACCCCTACCCCCTTTAGAAAATCCTGGATCCGCCCCTGTAACTAGCAGAGTTACTAGTGTGTGTTCTTCTGTCAAAACAACCTCCTTTATTTTTTTTTGTCACAGGTAACATTAACTTATTATTACACAGCAATTCAGGCCTTATTAAATTTTAAATTTAGAGTTCGGTATTTTTAATCAAATATGTTTTAATCCTCGTTTATTTTTCTCCCAGCAGCGCTGATGTGCCAGATGCCAACGATATCTCTTGTAAAGCAGGCTATTCAGCCTAAACTTTTTAACTTTAAATTTTTTTTATCAAAAGCAAATTTAAAAAAACTCTCCAGAATCCAAAAACAAATCATAATTGCAACTATTTCTTGTCGTCTTCTTCTTCTTTCGGCATTTCCCTTCAGGGGGCGCCACAGCAAGTCAGTTTCTTCCATCTAACCCTATCTGCTGCATCCTCTTTGGTCACACCAACTATCTTCATGTCTTCCTTCACTGTATCCATGAAACTCCTCTTTGGTCTTCCTCTAGACCTCTTTCCGGGTGGTTCATGGGCATTAGCCCAGATCGACACAGGGGTTGTGTCAGGAAGGGCATCCGACGTAAAACTATGCCAAATACAAATATGCAAGTCAGTTTACATAATACTAGGGCTGCAACTAACGATTATTTTGGTGATCGATTAATCTGGCGATTATTGGCTCGATTAATCGATTAATCGGGTAAAATTGGCGGCATAATAAATAATAGTTTTTTGGCATTTTATTGAATGTAGTTATGCAAAACACGACTCATAACCACTTAAACAACACGTTGGGCTCATTCTAATAAGTAAAAATGTTAATCCTTCTGTGAAATAAAGAGGGAGAATATTACCATTTCTACAGCAAATATAAAATAATAAATCTACTTACTGTATACAGTAAAAGTAAATCACGAGCACCCATAAAATGTGTTTTATAGTACTGGCTAAAAAAACATAAAATGTAAACTGTTGACCAACCAGGATCACATTTAAAAACAAGAAATCGTTAACAGTTTTAGATTTGCAAATTTAACCTTGTTCAGAGGTATAGTACCAAACAAAAATGGCCGAGGTTAACATGAGTAAAAATACACAAAAAACAATCAAGTTGTGTAATATTATTGCAGTTGACAGTAAAAACTTCCTAAACGATTAATCGATGATTAAATTAGTTGACAACTATTTCAATAATCGATTATAATCGATTAATTCGATTAGTTGTTTCAGCCCTACATAATACCATATTTCGTATCGTCTGAAAGGTTAAAATATCGTAGTTTGCTCTGTATCTCAACAAAAACAATAGCTATACCCATAAAAATGTTTACAAAACTTTTCTCCTTCAAAGTTTTTACTGTCAAGTGATTAAAAAAATCTAAATATTTTTGCTAAGTTAAAAGATTATTTGTTATAACTTAGTATAAGTTTTTTAAACTTTGGTGACAACATTTATATGTTTACACGCTTCATCCGGTCGCTGAAACACGAAGAGCGGTCATTGGCTGAGAAGAAAGACCTGATCCATCAATACGTCTCTTGACTATTGGCTGAAGTGTCCTTCGGCGAAACGTAAACTCTACATTACTGATGTTTGTTTGAGTGCGAGTGAAAGAAGAAAGCACTTAGTATGTACCAGTAGAATTGGGGTGGGTTTGTAAATGGTTGAATGTGGCTTGGTGTAAAAGCGTTTTGAGCAGTTAACAAATGACTATAAAAGCTCTTTGTGAGTGCAGTCCATTTACCATCAATGTCACATCTGTTTATCATCGATCCCTGTCTTCTAACTCTAATCTGCTGATCATTCAAAATCTTATTGTGTTCCCGATCATTCCGTTTGCAAAATCGAAGTCTAATTTGAAAAAAAGGCTACCGTGCAAAATCATTCAGTCAGTCATCTTCTTATCCATCTATCCCTTTTGGGGTTGCGGTGGGTGCCGGAGCCCATCCTGGCCAATTTAAGGCGAAGGGCAGAGTACACCCCGAACAGGTCGCCAGTCTGTCGCGGGGCCACACTCATACAACCATACACACACACACTCATCCCTAGGGGCAATTTGGTATTGGCCAATCAACCGAGCATGCATGTCTTTGGAGGGCGGGAGGAAACCGGAGTACCCGGAGAAAACCCACCCAAACACAGGGAGAACATGCAAACTCCACACAGAAAGGACAGTGTTCCAAGCCTCGTCCGCACCCGGGACTCAAACCCACAACCTCCTTGCTGTGAGGCCACTGTGCCGCCGTGCTGCCCCGTGCAAAGTCCGTTCCGTCATCTTCCGCTTGTTCCGGGGTCAGGTCTCGGGGGCAACAGCCCCAAGCGGGCAGCCCCGGCCTCTCTCTCCCCGGCTGCATCCTCTAGCTCACCTGGAAGGATCCCAAGTCGTAGTCTCTCCAGTGGGTCCGGGGTCTGCCCCTTGGTCTCCTCCCGGTGGGACGTTCCCGAAACACCTCGCCCGCGAGGCGCCCGGGGGGCATCCCGACCAGATGCCCGAACCACCCCATCTGGCTCCTCTCGACCCGGAGCCCCATCTGGCTCCTCTCGACCCGGAGGAGGAGCGGCTCAACACCGAGCTCCTCCCGGATGGCAGAGCTCCTCACCCGACCTCTGAGTGAGAGCCCAGCCACCCTGCGGAGGAAGCTCATTTCAGCCGCTTGTACCCACGATCTCATTCTTTCCGTCCAAAGTCAAGTTTTTTTAATTTTTTATTACTTTGTACGTTTGAACATTGTTCCTACAGAATAAATATACCTGCAGTTGTTTTCTATTTTATTTGTACATGTTTGAGGATTTTTGTTTTAAAAGGTCTCCTGTCCAGGAATCGGATACTGTCAGAATGCCAGATTGTTCTTGGTCATGGATATTGTTCTTCACTACTTGCTTTAATATCAAACAACCGTGAACGTTTTAAAAGAAAAATATTGATGTAATCATGATGGCTCTTTATTTGTGCCCTTGTGTAACTCTGGCTTTTCTCAGGCAGGGGCATCGTCCATGTGGGCGTCATGCTGCGGGCTGCTGAACGAGGTGATGGGAACAGGAACGGTGAGGGCGCAGCAGCCGGGCTTCGGAGCTGGGGCGGGGCCTTTCCGTTTCGCCCCCAGCGCTGGCTATTCCACTTACCCTCCCACCAGCTCAGGGAGTGCTGGTCAGTTGTGCAAGGCGTGCGGGCTGGCCTTCTCTGTCTTCAGACGCAAGGTGAGAAAAAAGGGCAAAAAGTGAAGAAAATGGGAAAGAGCCAGTGGTGGAACGTAACGAAGTAAATGTACTTCGTTACTGTACTTAAGTAGAAAAATTGTGTATCTGTACTTTACCTAAGTAAAATTTAAGACCGGTACTTTTACTTTTACTTCACCACATTTTTAGAGTAAATATCTGTACTTTTACTTCGCTACTTTTTAAAAGTGTGTTTTACATTTTTTGTTACATTTTCGTTCAGGAATTTGAAAAATACACAGGTTTTTAGCGCATCTTGAAGCCGCATCGTCAAAATCAAAAGAAGCAGTTGATCGGGAGAAGAAGTAATGAATCGAGAAACATTTTCCGCATTCATTCAGCGCCAAAAAAAACCTAACATCAAATATAAAACAAATTAAAAAGAGTCAGAAGATCGTTGTTCGTTGTGTTTACTTCTAAATAAAAAGTTGAGCCATCATTACACAGAGCAGGGGCAGTTCTAGAATTTTCCAAAGGGGGGCGGGGCTTTGACAAAGCCAATATATAGTGACTGGGCGCCTCCCCCCAAAACATTTTAAAAAATAAGTGTCATTTTCCTCCATTTTGGCGGCCCATTCACTGGCCCTTCTAGAGGATAGCTTGACTTGTCCCCTTTTATTTTATTTTTATTTATTTATTTATTTTGTGGACCAAAAGAGGCGGGAGAGAGGGGGGGGTCACACCCCTGCGGAGTATTTATCCTGGTTACCATGGTGACACCCTATAGCACAAAAAAAAACACTTGAATTATGATCGAATACTTTTACTTTTTACTTAAAAAGTACAATTTACACCAAGTACTTTTGTAGATTTTTTTATTGGTACTTTTACTTTTACTTAAGTAAATTTATTGCCTAATTATCTGTACTTTTACTTAAGTACAAAAAGTGAGTACTTCATCCACCACTGGAAAGAGCTTCAGTATTTTTTTTGTGGATTAAAAATGACCTTTTTTCTGTTGTTTTTGGCATAAAATCCACCAAAGTTTTTATTTAAAAATTAAGTTTTATTTACAAGAATTAATTGTGTTATAATGATAATGGTGTACAAAGGCGCGTTCCACGCTGTTTGGTCTAGAAACAGTGACCCAGAGGAAAACAGCTTGTAGTACAAAAAAAAAAACAGTTTTATTGGCCAATTTTCTCCAAACTGCTTATAAAGAGATTCAGCTCAAATCAAGCAGGACAGAGTTTTGTTTTTGCCTTCCTTTGCTTTCAGTTTGATAATGTTTGGTTAGTTTAATTCCCAGTCACCATGTGGGTGGTGATCAAAAGAACTGGGATACAAGCAGTCTTCATCTGAAGGGCGGCCAGGCTCTTGCTCAGAGATCGGATGCAGAGTTCTGCCATCTCAGAGAACCTGCCAGTAAACACGCTGCTCCTCCGAGTCGAGAGAAACCAGATGCGATAGTTCAGGCATCTGGTTAGGATGAATCCCAGATGCCTCGCTGATGAGGTTATATGGGCATGTCCCACTGGGAGGAGGCCCACAGATAGACCCACTGGAGGGACTATTTCTCACAATTGCCCACGGAATGCCTTGGTATCTTCCTGGATGAGCTGTACGATGTGGTCAAGGTGAGGGAAGTCTAGGCTTCCCGACTGAGCCTGTTGCCCGTGCAATCCGATCCCGCATAAGCAGAGGACGATGGTATGGAACTGGTCTAGTTCAGGGGTGGGCAAACTTTTTGACTCGAGGGCCATATTGAGTTCTAACATTTGAAAAAGATATTGAGTTCTAAATGAATTGTGTCCCCGGGCACGATTCACTTAGGAGCAGATGGATGGCATGCTTTGGTAACCGCTAGATTAGACCAACAGGACCCACTGGAGGGACTATTTCTCACAATTGCCCACGGAATGCCTTGGTATCTTCCTAAATGAGCTGTACGATGTGGACAAGGTGAGGGAAGTCTAGGCTTCCTGACTGAGCCTGTTGCCCGTGCAATCCGATCCCACATAAGACGATGGTATGGAACTGGTCTAGTTCAGAGGAGGCAAACTTTTTGACTCGAGGGCCAGATTGAGTTCTAACATTTGACAAAGGGGCCGAAATAGGAGAAGATGGATGGCATGCTTTGGTAACCGCTAGATTAGACCAACAGGACCCACTGGAGGGACTATTTCTCACAGCTGCCCAGGGAACGCCTTGGTATCTTCCTGGATGAGCTGTACGATGTAGTCTAGGTGAGGGAAGTCTAGGCTTCCCGACTGAGCCTGTTGCCCGTGCAATCCGATCCCGCATAAGCAGAGGACGATGATATGGAACTGGTCTAGTTCAGGGGTGGGCAAACTTTTTGACTCGCGGGCCATATTGAGTTCTAACATTTGACTAGGGGTCCGGAACAGAAGCATTTGATGGCATGCTTTGGTAACCGCTAGATTAGACCAACAGAATGTCGTGCTAGATTTTAAACAAGCGGCTAAATCTGTGTAGTCCGTCATTCATCCAGGAGTGATCCATAGTAGAAAAAGTTTCAAAAAAGTCTTCTGGACAGTTTAATTCTTGATCGAGACGTTTCTACTTCCATCCGGAAATCATTTTTAATCTGAATGAAATGGACTGAAACCTGGATCCATTTATACTAACCTGAGTAACAGGTAAAAAAAAAAAAAAATAGTAAGAAGGGCTCGACCAATGAGCCTGTGTTACCTATAATGGCCGTGAATGGCTCCTATTGTAACCACAGACCAGTAAACACAGAAGAGAAGCCTCATGTGGTCCACAGTCTGCTGTACATTTGCATCTTAAATCCACCAAACACACTTTTGAGGAAGGTGAGGTGAAGATTCTAAGTAGAGAGAAAGGATGGTTTGAAAGAGGGGCGAAGGAAGCCATCTTTGTGATGAAAGAGAATCCCTCACTGAATCGGAGTGGAGGCGTTAGATACGTTTTGCCCGGTATCTATAGCAGCCTTTTGAAGCCATGGACTAAAGATGACACCTCGTGACTCAGTTTCACGCCTCTCGTTAGCAGGAATTTCTATTCACTAGGCTTTTAGCATTTTTATAATAGGGTTCGTTTACTGGTCTGTGGCTACAATAGGAGCCATTCACGGCCATCATAGGTAACACAGTCTCATTGGTCGAGCCCTTCTTACTATTTTTTTACCTTTTACTCAGGTTAGTATATATAGATCCAGGTTTCAGTCCATTTCATTCAGATTGAAAATGATTTCCGGATGGAAGTCGAAACGTCTCGTTCAAGAATTAAACTGTCCAGAAGACTTTTTTGAAACTTTTTCTACTAAGCGGCTAAATGTTACATCAAGAGCGTTAAATTTCAAATCTAGCAGCGCTAGATTTTAACATTTACCACGCTCGTTTACGTGCGTGTATTGGGCCCCGATGGCTTTCAATATCTGTGTACGCTGTTTATTTTGACAGCGTGGGAGACGCACACATTTTAATGGGAGCAGTGTTGTATCTTTGGCGCTGTCTACAGTAGTGATGAAACATTAGAATTACAGGGAACAAAAAATATTTAAAATATTTAATCTTTTCACGTTCGCGTCCCACAGAGAGCACGTCTAGGGTCCTTGGAGAAGACACCTAACCCCCGCTTCTCCCACCATGGGCGCCGTCAAGGGCAGCCTGCTGCGGTGTAGGAGTGCAACACACAAATTTCCCCGATGAGGGATGAATAGAGTAATTAAAAATAAAAAAGTTCAATAGGCCGAATTGAAACGATTAACGGGCCGCATGTGGCCCGCGGGCCATAGTTTGCCCATGCCTGATCTAGAGACATAAAATTGACAATGATTTCATTGGCTATGATACTCGTGGGGGCTACAGGGTCAAATAGATATTTTCCTAAGGGGATAAAAAGGACCTATTGGGATTGACGAATGATTGAAGCGAAGCATCTGTTGCAGTGAGGATGTGTTCCTGGTGGATTGGAGTTGGGCGAAGCGATAAGCGACCGTTTGTTTCTCTGTGCCCATTTGAAGTGTCAATTCGTTCAGCATCAGTGTTAAGCCTGCTAAATGTCAAACATCACCAGGAGCTAAACGTACCCCTTTTTTTCTTTTATCAACTCACTGCATGAATTGACTCCGGAGGATATAAAGAAAAAACTCTGAGTAAAAAAGGAAATGTTTAGAAAAGGAGAAAAAATGTAGACCCCTCCCCACACAAAGGTTGCATATCTAAAGTTATTCCTATCTTTTTTACCAAACTTTTTGTTGCTGATCGACTTGTTGCATACCCTCCTGGTATTGTGCCCATTTAGCTTCAGTAAATGGGCACAACTCTTAAGAGCTTCACCTCTTCAAATCCATGGTACTTTGGTTAAATAAAATATGGGAAAATTTTTCAATAAAACTACCGTAATTTCACGACCATTAGGCGCACCGTACGAAAAGGCACAGTCTCAGTCACACACCGCTTTACAACAACACACACGCAAGCATGCAAATGTGGGTATTAAAAATAGATTGGGAGCAAAACTGAGTTTGGTTGTGCTTTATTTAAGTAGTAACGATACCAAACAAGCACATTACCGGTAATAGTCTTTATTCAAATCCGTCAAAGTCCTCATCCTCTGTTTCAGAATCGAACAGCTGCGCAAAATCCAACAGAGCAGGTCCACTTCGCTCCTCGCTGCCAAAGTCACTGTCTGTACTGTGCGGCTCCTCAGAAAGGACACCAGCTTTTGCTAAAGCTTGGATAACAGTACCAGCAGACACGTTAGTCCAAGCATCTACAATCCATTGGCAAACTGTAGCGAAACTCGCCCGGCGCTGCCTTCCACCCTTCGTGAAACTGTGGTCTCCTTTGGTCATTCATCGCTCCCACGCCGCTCACACTTCACTCTTTAAGGTTCTCATGCCTTTTCTTTTAGGCCCACCTTTTCTCACACACAAGGTGCACCGCACGAAAAGGCGCACCGCTCATTTTGAAGAAAATCTAAGACTTTTATATGCGCCTTATAGTCGTGAAATTACGGTACTCTTCTGCAACAACATGTTCCAGTTTGGAAGCAGCCTAGGTCGCTTCCAGTTTGAAAAGTTGTATTTGAGAATTAAAAGTAACTTTAGGTCAAACTTTCTTGGAGTATGGAGAAGTGTGTACTCAAATTCGGCAGTTTGAACCGTACCCAAGTGTGATTGACCAGCAAGCGTTTTTTTTGTTGTTCCAAATTGTCCCCGGGCACGATTCATTTAGCCGACCCTGGCTAGCTTGAAAGAGGTGTGCCAGAGCGTGGTTCATTTGGATTTGGGCTCGGTTCTCATGGGGTATGAGCTCAAACAAATGGCAAAACCTTTGAGTGCATTCTAGAAGGGAGTGGCGAGAGGGGACAGTCGTACTCAGGTCCTGTTGATGACGGCCATGTTTAGTGTAACTTCCAAGTAAGAGTTTAATACTCAGTATTCTCTGAGGCCCCGCCCACACGTAGCTGGGTATTTTTGAAAACGCATATATTTTTATCCGTTTTGGCCGTCCGCACGAAGACAGGGTTTTTTTCACTCAAAACCGGCGTTTTTGAAAACTCGGCCAAAGTGGAGATTTTGGAAAACTGTGCTTTTGCGTTTGCGTGTGGACTTGCGAATTTGCGAAAACGAAGATTTGCGTTTTTATGCGTCACTACCTGCGACAACTAATGCACATACGTCATCCTTGTTTACAAAAACAGACAGTGGGCAGCATGGGTCCACGGACCTGTTGCAGACCCTCGTTTCTTGCCTTTTTGTCCACTCTCAACTGCTCTTGCTTCTTGTCGAGGAGCAAAGGAGGATTGCAATCGGCGATTATTGATCACATTAGCCTCCCTCCTCTTCCACTCAATACTGCCGAATACTGGTCTGGCATGCTCATAGCCACACTCAGAAGCGTATTTAAATGGCTCTGTGTGGACGCGGATATTTTGAAAATGGTTACGTGTGGACGTGAGCGTTTTCCTAAAACGGAGGACAGCAGATATACGTTTTCAAAAATACCCGGCTACATGTGGGCGGGGCCTGAATATGAGCAGCTCTGTAATTTAGCACGACTTTTGTCAATTATCGGTTAAACCTTATCAAACATGATCTGTTTATCAAAAAGCAACAAAATAATGAGTACCCTCTCCTCTGCCCACAGCACATCTGCTGCGACTGTAAGAAGAGTTTCTGCGCCCTGTGTTCGGTGCTCCAGGAAAACCTGCGCTGCTGCACGACCTGCCACCTGCTTCGAGGCACTGCATTCCAGCGGCCGCGCCTCATGCAGCTCCGGGTCAAAGACCTACGCCAGTACCTTCTGCTGCGCAACATCCCCACCGACACGTGCAGAGAGAAGGAGGACCTGGTGGATCTGGTGCTGTGTCATCAAGGAACGCAAGAAACCCCAAGGCCTGTGATGGAAGAGGACGAGGAGGAAGAAGAGGAAGAGGAGGATGAGGAAGCACGTGAGGATGAAGGAGAAGACGAAAGAGGGGATGACACAGATAGTCTGCACTCGCTTCCACACTCACGTGCCACCTCGCCACCCTCCGCCACACGCTCCACCTCTGAACAGTCGGTCCTGTCTGCCTCTCAGGGAGAGGTGCTCAGTCCCAGCGACAGCTCAGGGAACACCAGCCAGGTCTGCTGTCACACACACACACACACACACATACACAACAGAGACATCACCCTGCCCTTATTCTGTCTAAATATTTCATTTTGAATGTAAAAATCTTTTTTCTGGCTCTGAAAGCGTCCCCTAAAAGTTCCAGTTTTGTGCAAAATCAACTTTTCAGTCATTTTAACGTTCTTTTGAGGTTTTTTTTTTTTTTTTAAATCTTATTAGTTTTGGGCCTTCTATTTTTCTGACCTCCTTATGAGGTACGACCCCTCATGGACCCTGAGGTCCTCTGATACCGGTCTTTTATTGCTATCAAATGTAAGAACAAAAACCCATGCTGAGGCATCGTTCCAGCGGTACTTGCCTGTGGAACAGCCTGCCAGGGGACCTCAGGGCTGCAGAGTGTGTTCATGTTTTCAAGAAGAGGCTGAAGACCCAACTTTTTAACTTGGCTTTTCGTTCCATTTCGTCGTCTTCCGATTATCCGGGGCCGAGTCGTGGGGGCAACAGCCTCAAACTGGAAGCCCAGGCATCTCTCACCCCAGCTGCATCCTCCAGCTCACCCGGAAGGATCCCGAGTCATTCCCCAGCCAGCTGTGAGACATAGTCTCTCTAGCAGGTCCAGGGTCTGCCTCTTGGTCTCCTCCCGGTGGGACGTGCCCGGAACACCTCACCAGCGAGGCGCTCGGGGGGCATCCTGAACCAGATGCCTGAACCACCCCATTTAGCTTCTCTCAACCTGGAGGAGGAGCGGCTCAACACCGAGCTCCTCCCGGATGGCAGAGCTCCTCACCCAATCTCTGAGTGAGAGCCCAGCCATCCTGCAGAGGAAGCTTATTTTGGCCGCTTGTATCCGTGATCTCATTCTTTCAGTCTCCACCCACATCAGGTGACCATAGGTGAGGGTTGGAACGTAGATCGACTTGTAAATCGAGAGCTTTGCTTTTCGGCTCAGCTCTCTCTTTACCACGACGAATCGATATAGCATCCTAGCTATTGCTGATGCCGCACCGATCCGCACCGACTTGGCTTTCACTTGATTTTTCTTTTTTTTTTATCTGATTTTATGTATTTATTTATTTATATCTAATTATTATCTAGCAGCATCAGAGGCCAGATTTTTGTTTTATTTACTATTATTTATAACTCTCTTAAAGAGACGGTAGCTAGGAGTTCTGGGTAACTCAGCGGTGGGTGTGGGGGTGTCTGTAGGAACTTTAAACTCCTCCACGCAGCAGCGTCATGAGTGTAGATGTTGGTTTCTTTCGAGTGTCTCTCGTGCTGTTCAGCTTGTCGTGAACGGAATCGCCAAATTGACCGGATTTCAGTGGATTTCCAGTTCCGAGCGAAACACGCATGTGACAGCTGTGCAAGCGTCTGTGCATGTATGTGTGAGTGTGTGTGAGCCTTCTGACCAGCCAGCCAAGCAGATTAAGCCCTTTGCCTTTTTTAGGTCTGTTACATACTGATGTTGTTATGTAATAAGCACACACACACACACACACGATAAAATCTCCCCGACAGCATCCCAGCTGCGTCCGCAGAGCAGAAACACACGACGACAAGCACGTCACTCTTCTCTAACGATTGTGAACAAATCACTTTTTTTTTTTTTTTAATTTAAGAATCAACTGGATTTCTTTTTTTTTAACGCAGCTAAATTGTATAAACGTTAGCTTCGTATTTTGATTAAAAAACACGCTGAATTATGTCTTATTTGAAAATTTAGCAAAAAATGACATCTACGATAAATTGTCACAATTAGGGGTTGTGAGATTTGAATAAAAACAAATTCTGTGCAGGAACAACCTCATTTTTAATAGAAAACTGATAAGAGTACATTTATTTACAAGCTAAAAAAAAGATTCCGTTTCGTCGTCTTCCGTTTATACGGGGTCGGGTCACAGGGGCAACATCCTCAGACGGGAAGCCCAGGCTTCTCTCACCCCGGCTGCATCCTCCAGCTCACCCGGAGAGATCCGAGTCGTTTCCCGGCAAGCTGTAAGACATAGTCTCTCCAGCGGGTCTGGGGTCTAGCTCTTGGGCACCTTCTGGTGGAACGTGCCCGAAACACCTCAGGAGGCATCCTAACCAGATGCCCGAACCACCCCATCTGGCTTCTCTAAACCTGAAGGGGAAGCGGCTTGATACCGAGCACCTCCCGGATGGCATAGCTCCTCACCCGATCTCTTAGTGAGAGCCCAGCCACCCTACGGAGGAAGCTCATTTTGGCCGCTTGTATCCGTGATCTCATTCTTTCGGTCACCACCCACAGCTGGAGACCATAGGTGAGGGTTGGAACGTAGATCGACTTGTAAATCGAGAACTTTGCTTTTCGGCTCAGCTCTCTCTTTACCACAACGGACCGATGCAGCGTCCTAGTTATTGCTGATGCCGCACCGACCCGCCTGTCGATATCCCGCTCCATTCTTCCCTCACTCGTGAAATATTTTTAAGTTATAAAATAAACTGGAAAAAAAAATTATTTTCAGTATGTTTTGTGGAACATTGACACGTTTAAGTTTTAAAGAAAATAATATTTAATTAGTTTTAGTTTATTTTATGAAAACAAGAAAACTGAAAAAAAAACACGACTCAACTTTAACAATGAAAAAGTTTGAGAATTTTTCAGAAAAGGAAAGAAGAGACACACACAACCGTATACACACACACACACACACACACTCATTCGTAGGGGCCAATTTGTAGCAGCCAATCACCGTAACACGCATGTTTTTGGAGGGTGGGACGAAATTGGAGTACCCGGAGGAAACCCACACATACACAAGGAGAACATGCAAACTCCACACAGAAAGGCCAGTGTTTTAAGCCTCGCCACCACTTCGAGACTCGAATCCCTGACCTTCTTGCTGTGAGGCCTCTGTGCCGCAGTGCAGTACGAGATAAGAATCGTTATCCCACAAAAACACAATACCCCCTCTTCAATTATGAAGGCACAAAAAAATATGTTAAGTGTATATTTTAGTAAATGTGAGATTATTTTAAAAAAAGCAGCTGTTTTTGTTTATTTTTATGGTTTATTTACAATAAAAAACAAAGACCCTGCAGTCCGTTCCACATTCCAGGACGTCGCTCTTTCTCCAATGAAGAGGTGTTAATAATGCATCTGCTGGTGTCTCGCTGCAAGATGTCGAGCCACACACACACGCAATATCTGCGACTCCTCAGAGACTCCTCAGAGACACACACATGAACAACAACGACAGGCACTCGCTGGAACACGACTTCTCTTAGAATTAAACGGCAACGCAAGCAGTTTTTAAATAAACTTTTAAAATTGTATTTTTTCTGTGACAAAATAGAGCCTTTTTAGAACATTATTTACAAATATAAATAAATAAAAATAATATTATGAAAACACAATGTTTATGTTTAAAAACAAACAAATAAACATGTTACGATAAAATAGTAAAAAACTAAAAGCAAAAATTCATTTAATTTTAAACAAATTTGAAAGTGTTGATTTATTTGTTTATCTCGTAAACAAGTTATTGTTTGTTTGTTTTTTAAATATGTTTTGTGTAATTATTGTTTTGTTTATTTTTAACTCAAAATTTATACAAATAAGACACATTTAAGTTTTAAAAATAACAAACTGGAAAAAAAGGAAATATTTTAACTATGTTTTGTGAAATATTTAGATGTTTGAAAACTAAACCAATTAATGTTCAACCAGTTCTAGTCTGGTGGCACAATGGTGCAGGAGTTGGCATGATTGCCTCACAGCAAGAAGGTCGGGTGTCCTGGAGCGGGGACACGACTTGAAACACTGGTCTTTCTGTGCGGAGTTTGCATGTTCTCTTTTTATATGCTCCGGTTTCCTTCCACCCTCCAAAAACATGCTTGTTAGGTTGATTGGCCGCTTTGAAATTGCCCCTAGGAACGAGTGTGTTTGTGGCCGTGCCACAACGGGCGACCTGTTCAGGATGGGTCCTGCCTCTTGCCTGAAAGCCGCCAGGATAGGCTGCAGCACCCCCGTGACCCATTGAGGATTAGCGATTCTGTTCCTTTTGTTTTGTCGTCTTGTCGTTGACCAGGCCGGGTCGGGAGGGCAACAGCCTCAAAGGGGAAGCCCAGGCCTCTCTCTCCCCGGCTGCATCCTCCAGCTCACCCGGAAGGATCCTGAGTCGTTCCCCAGCCAGCTGTGAGACATAGTCTCTCCAGCGGGTCTGGGGTTTCCCTCTTGGTCTCCTCCCGGTGGGACGTGCCTGAAACACCTCACCAGCGAGGCGCTCGGGGGGCATCCTGACCACATGCCCAAACCACCCCCATCTGGCTGTGCTCGACCTGGAGGAGGGGCGGCTCAACACCGAGCTCCTCCCGGATTAGCGGTTCAGAATATGAAAATAAAACCTTTTGTTTGCTCAGAAATGCGACATTTGCCAGAATTCATTTTCACTTCCTTTTATGACAGTGTGAATTAGCCCCTCCTCTCACACCCTTCGTAATTCCGCCCCTTGCGGGTGTGCATAACACAACGTAAATCTTGTTTGAGACTGAATACAGCGTAGAGCGCCTCAAGTTTGCAAAACTCGTACATGTTTTTTAGTACCCTTTAGTTCAGGGGTGGGCAAACTACGGTCCGCGGGCCACATGCGACCTGTTAAACGGTTTAATCCGGCCCGCCGAACATTAAAAAATTAAATAAATAAACCTTGTTAATGTTTTATTTTCCTTGTAATTCTGATTGTTGGTCACTAGATGGCGCCAAAAACACCGACACTGCTCCATTAAAATGTGTGTGTCTCCGTGATGCCCACAAAATAAACAGTGTGTACAGATATGGAAAGACATCGGGGCCAATACACGCACGTAAACAAGCGTGAGGACCATGGTCTCGGATTTGGAAGCGCTAACTCCCATCCCGGCCGCTTCACACTCTTCAGCAAATCGATCCAGTGAGAGCTGGAGATCACGGTCCGATGAAGCCAACAGGACCACATCATCTGCAAAAAGCAGAGATCCGATCCTGGCGTCACCAAACTGGATCCCTCCAACGTCTCATTTAACATTTAGCGCTTGTTTAAAATCTAGCATCATTCTATCGGTCTAATATAGAGGTTACCAGAGCATGCCATCCATCTGATCCTGTTCCGCCCCCCTGGTCAAATGTTAGAACTCAATGTGGCCCCCCAACCAAAACATTTGCCCACCCTTGCTTTAGTTGGTGCAGTTACGTTTAAAATTCTGCAGCTCCGATAACAGATCGGAGAAGTAAAAAAAACAAATTATTCTGCGTATGTTTGTTCCGACTCGGTCGTTTAAAGCAAAGAAAAGTGTGAAACTTTATTAAATGAAAAAGTCACGTTGTTAAAAATCCTTTATACAACTAAAAACTGAGAAAAAAAATAGTGATGATCCAAAATTTTCCATGTCTGTGGGGTTGTGGAACGCTTTGACTGATATTTCCAATTTGACTGTGAAATTTTAAAGTAACATTCCTAAAAATTGTTTGGAGAGGTTGCGTGATGTTCACTGAAAGCTGAAATGTGGATTCCGATAGATGTTTAAGCGTCTTTGCATAAGAGGCGAGTTCAATCCGTAAAACCGTTTCCTCTCAAGAAGAAGGACTTTGACGTTTTCTCTTATTTAGCGTGAGATTATTTTGGAAAGTCTGTCAAAATTTACAATCTGGCAAAAACGAATGTTAAAAGTGTGAGAACACAAAACGAATGGATGGTGTTACACTGAATTAGAACCCCTGTCCTCCTGTTGGATCTTTTTTTTCCCTCATGTTTGTGTTTTGTAGCATTAAATTGCTTTTTTTTGTCGACTTAAACTTTCTCCACTTTCTTGATTTCCTCCTCCAGGAGCCCGAGGACACCCCAACAGCCTCCCTTCTGACCCTAGACCCCGCTGAAAACATCCTAGAGGTTTGTTGTTATTCCCTCGAATCTTCTAAAGATGAACTTTGCGGCGAAAGCGTGAGTGAGCAGAGTCCTGCCAGATCAGTGATTTCCTCTGTGTTCCCGTAGGTCAGCCCGGCGACCCAGAGGAGGATCAGAGCCTCGCTGTCTGATCTGGACAATGAAGAGGCAATAGAAAACCTCTCTGTCCGTCAGCTCAAAGAGATCCTCGCCAGGAACTTTGTCAATTACTCGGGCTGCTGTGAGAAGTGGGAGCTGCTCGAGCGCGTGCACCGACTCTACAGAGAGAATGAACAGAACAGGAAATCAAGTAAGGATGGTATTTTTTTTGTTTTTTTTCCAAATTAAGTCCCCCATTTAAAGGCAGTATGGAAGGTCTTCTATCACTGACGGCTATAAAACTCTTTGTGAATACTGAACAGACATTAAGACCCAGTTTGGTCATTTCTGGCTTCATCTGGGTTTGAGTTCCCAACCAACCTAGGAGACTGCCTGGTCAGTAAAACATCTCTCAGATTTTTAGGACCTACTATGATAACTTAAGTCTTATCTGAGTTTAAAAGGAGATAATTGATTGTCATCCAGGTCTTTATGTCCCTGATACAGGTATTAAGTTTTTCTATACGGTCACTCTGGTCAGGTTTAACTGATAAATACAACTGTGTATCATCTGCGTAACAGTGAAACTTAAAGGGCCCATCTCATGCAAAATGGACTTTCCAGAGTTTTCTACCTTGTAAGAGTGATGTCCGGGCCTTGTATATGTCACCAAAGGGGTTTCTAGATTGATTTAGCCCATTTTTCACAAATTGCTGTGGATTTCTGGTACGCTCAGACAAAACAACAAATGAGCAGATGTCTAAAGTATGACACATTTGACGTAGCCAGGACGGACTTCACACACGCCCCCCTCCGCAGCAAACCCTCCCTCCTCACCACCCGCCCGTCCTCCTCACCCGCCTCCGCTCCAGCCTTACGCCCTCACAAACTCGCTTTCAACGTCCGATATACAGGCTGGTTCGCTGCGCTGCGTCTTTTTTATTTTCTTGCTTGAAACACGCTTTTTTGATGAATCGACATGATAAAATCTTATTTCAGACGCTACCAAACCGCTACGCACAGGTTTACGCCTGCCTTCCCCCTCCCGCTCAGAGATGGGCGGAGGAATAGCGGCTCAGTGAGAGCAGAGGGCGGAGCTTGTACTTTCTCAGGACGGGCGGGGGGATGATTAATACCCGGCCTTTCTTAGTTCCGGGTCTGTGACTGCGCTCCACCAAATCAATATATTTTCATAACTATCGTGTAATGCATGTTGCAAACCCCACATTTTGCGTGTGTATGTGCAGAGGATACAATGTGGAAAGAGTTATTTTACATGAGATGGGTCCTTTAATGCAGGGTTTTCTGATTGTTTCAGGGCAACATGTAAAGCATAGCCAAACAGGTCCAAGTACTGAGCCTTGTGGGACTCCATAGCTAACTGTAGTGGAAACAAAGGGGTGACCATTTACAATAACAACCTGGTATTTATCAGATAAATAAGATTTAAACTATTAAAGGGCAGATCCTTTGATCTCTAAGTCCTATTCTAATCTTTGAAGTAAAATGCTGTTGTCAACAGTGTCACGGTGCAGCCTTTGATGTTAGCAATAGAAAATGTCAATGTCAGTTTATTTGCAGGTTTACAAAAACACCAGCTGCCAAGACACCGAACTTATAAGCACATCCAACCCATGAAAGCAGATTCAAGTAGCTCCGTGAAGTTGGCCCCTCTTAAAAAATATATATAAACAAAAATTAACAAAAAATATGTCAATCGTTTGTGCTGTTTTGTGCTGTAAAAATTTTCGTTTGTGCTGTTTTATTTTTCTTTAATTTAAAGAGATAAGATTTGGACGATGACGTCATCCACCCCGCCCTTCCGCCTAAAAATGCGAGAAAACTCATAATTGGTGGCGATCGTTTTTGCTACGTTTGTGCTGTTATGTGCTGTAAAAAATTTTGTTTGTGCCATTTTAGTTTATTTAACTTATAGGAAAACGATTTGGACGATGACATAATCAAAGATGGCGACGTCCGGAAATAAATTAAAGTCTGGATGAAGTCATCGGCCAATTCGTTTTTCTTAAAATTTAAATAAACTAAAATGACACAAATGAACATTTTTACAGCACAAACGATTGACATATTTTTTGTTAATTTTTGTTTATATTTTTTTAAGGGGAGCTGATTCAAGTAACATTTAGAAAAAATAATTTGATAGATCTTCCAAACCACATTTTAATATTTTGTTGTTGTTTTGTTTTCGTTTTTTACAAAACTACATTAACATATCTTTTTTTTTTTCTTATTTTTCAGTGGAAAATGTCAGCATTACTGCAGGTAACTTCTTTTACTTTCATATTTCTGCTTCATATACAACATTTTCTATTTATATTGTACTCATTTTAGAAATCTACGCAATTTTCAAATTGCTTAAACCATTTGCAAATGGTATGGCGAGCTCCTTTTTTTCAAAGTTATTGCGACACTTTTTGGGAAACACCAAACCCTAAGCCTAACTCTAACATTTAACCCCTAATCTTTATACTTCTATGTGCAAATTGCTGAAAACAGCCCTGCGTCTCCATTTCTCGTTGAAACCTAGCCGTGTTTTGCGAACTCCAAGCAATTTGCAAATTGCTCATGCAAAATTGAAATACGTCTATATTTGCAAAAAGAGCAAGATTTCTAAAATGAGTACAACAAACATGCTGTAAATCTCACTTTTACTAAATGAAAACATATTTTGTGCGAAACTACTAAGTTCCCTGGAAAATGTTTCACACTAAGGCCCTGTCCACACGTAGCCGGGTATTTTTGAAAACGCATATCTGCCGTCCTCCATTTTAGAAAAACGCTCGCATCCACACGTAACCGTTTTCAAAATATCTGCGTCCACACGGAGCCGTATAAATACGCTTATTACCATGACAGACCACTAGTCGGCAATATTTATCTAAAAATAAGCTCTGAGCTAGAAAAGCTTATATGATGAATAATAGCCGACTGTAACGCATTTCTCCTTCTTTGCTCCTCAACAAGAAGCAAGAGCAGTTGAGAGTGGACGAAAAGGGAAGAAGAGGGTCTGCAACAGGGTCCGTGGATCCATGCTGCCCACTGTCTCTTTTTGAACAAGAACACACACGAATGACGTATGTGCATTACTTGTCGCAGGTAGTGACGCAAAAAACGCAAATTTCTGTTTTTGCGTTTGCGTGTGGATGTGCAAAAACGGAAATTTTCGTATTTTTGCGTCACTACCTGCGTAGTGCGAGTTTTCCAAAATCTTCACTTTGGTCGGAGATTTCAAAATTGTCGGTTTTGAGTGAAAAAAACCTCAGTTTTTGTTTGGACGCCAAAACGAATAAAAATATATGCGTTTTCAAAAATACCTGGCTACGTGTGAACAGGGCCTAATGGGCACGTACGCTGTTCTCTAAACTAATTGATTTCCTTGTTATTACTCATTCTTATCGATAAAGTGGTTGCATACCCCACACCTCTGCTCAACAGTGGAGTTGGAGGTAAGAAACTATCATTAAAACCAAGTCATGGATCCCTCATCTGTCAGTGAAATCATGCTCCATCAATCTTTACCAAAGTCGCCATTCAGCCTGCTTCGATGAATTTTCATTCTGTCATCAGTTTGTCTCCGTTAATGTGTCGTCTCGGTTAATTCTCAGAGACAGCCACCCGTTCAGTCATTAATGCGTCTATTAAAGCTTTTACTTCTTGATGAGCCATCATATTTCTCTCGGCCGCAGCACGTCTCCATCAGGTGTAATTACATTGTCAAGATCTCACGCTGACATGAAGGGCCTGAGGATCTCATTAGCCCATTTAGCATTAGGCTGTGCATGCATAGCAGACAGACCGCAGCTGGAATTATATCCCTCGTCTTTTTTTTAATGTGAGCAACAGCTAGAGACAGATTTATTTGGTCAGCTGACCAGCATTTAATTCTCATAAGCTGGAGAAGTGACGTAATTTCATCTTTAACGACTCTGACGATATTGACGGTATTAATACCGTATTTTCCGGACTATAAGGAGCACCTAAAAGCCTTTAATTCTCTCAAAAGCCGACCGTGCGCCTTTTATATGGATCAAGGTTCATTGCAGCTACCAATGTTTTAATTTGAAAAGTCACCGGATTTCTTCATTATTTCCGTCAATGTAATGGAGTTATCTCGGGGTCTTGTTCACGAGTGGGGGAATGATAGAGCGGGAGATCTACAGACGGATCGGTGTGGCGTCGGCAATAACTAGGACACTATATCGATCCATCGTGGTAAAGAGAGAGCTGAGCCGAAAAGCAAAGCTCTCGATTTAGAATTCGATCTACGCTCCAACCCTCACCCACGGTCACCATCTGTGGGGGGTGACCAAAAGAATGAGATCGCGGATGGAAGCGGCCGAAATGAGCTTCCTCCATATGATGGCTGGGCTCTCACTCAGAGATTGGTGAGGAGTTCTGCCATCCTGGAGGAGCTCGGAGTAGAGCTATTGCTCCTCTGGGTTGAAAGAAGCCAGATGGAGTAGTTCGAGCATCTGGTTATGATGCCTCCTGAGCGCCTCACTGGTGAGGTGTTTTGGGCACGTCCCACTGGGAAGAGACCAAGAGGCAGGAACACCTTCCGGGTGAGCTGGAGGATCCGGGATAAGAGAAACCTGGGTTTCCCGTCTGAGGCTCTTGCCCCTGTGACCGAGCCCCAGACAAGCGGAAGACAATTGAACAAAACACTGGAAGCATTCGATGCCACGTCAACGTTGGAACTGCGTTTCGTTTTGTAGACGAACCAAAGATTAACAACTAAAGAAAGGTTTTACCTCGCTGGTTGAGTCATGAAAGCACACTGGTGTTTGTTCATCGTCATTTTTATCAAACTAAATATCAGAAGTTGTTGGGATCATTGTTTTTGTTTCATATCGCCCATCTCTACTAACCACGAGTCTTCATACACTCTGATGTTTGCAGATGACATTGTGGTTTATAATGAAAGCAGGGAACATGTAGAAGTCAGGCACAGCAGTTCATCACCCCCGTTTATTTAAACTTTTAGAGAATAATTCTTTACTGAGTGAACATTTTCCTTCTTTGTCTGCAGATAATGTAAAAGCTCAGCTGGCAGCAGATGAAAATCTCTGTCGCATTTGCATGGACGCCATCATCGACTGCGTCTTGCTGGAATGTGGTCACATGGTGACCTGCACCAAATGTGGGAAGAGGATGAACGAGTGCCCCATCTGCAGGCAGTACGTAGTCCGGGCCGTCCACGTCTTCAAATCCTAAGAACTCCACAAGCATGGGAGCACACGCGTGGCGCAGGAGCCGAGTTTCTATTTGAGGAGGAACCGCCATGCGTCACGTCTCACAGGGCCTCACGCCGCATCGGGCGAGAGGTGCTCCCTGCTTACTGGAAGCAGACAGTTGCATCTGGCCAACCATAGTTCACACCTGTCCTTCCACCAAATTCACATTCCAGTCCTGCCTCTCCTCCCTGGTCGACCATCATCAGCTGGCATTCCTGCCATCACCTCCCTCCATTTTCTGTTTGGACTCACAGGAGACCAGAGGGGGTGGTCTTGTGGAAACTGTAAGAGGATCGGCGTGTTTTTTTTGGAGAAGTGATCCAGGGTTTGTCAACATGGTTTACAAGGTCATGCCACATGATGACACTGTGTTATCTCCCTCAATGTTCTTTAGGATGTGCAATATCAGAAATAAAGAAATGTGTTTTTAGAAAAATATCTATATCAGTCTGAACAGTACACACACACACACACAGGAGCATGGACGGTGCCGAACATCTTGCCTTCAGTGGATATTTGGTTCAAATGTCACTTTATGCATCGTATTTCCAGCAGGCTTTGTGTGTTCGTCACTTAAGTTTTTTTTTTTTATTATTATTTTATTCTTTTGCAACAGAATTTTAAGAATTCTTGATGTAAACCTTTAAACACTGTGTGAAGGATGGGATTGTATTTTCATTTTCTTATCTGAACAAATACAATCTTGTTTTTCTTGTCAGTTTTCTCAACAAAAAGAGGTCTGTTTTTAGTTGTTTTTTTTTTTTTTCTCACGTCCCCCGTTTCTTCATTCCAACCTTATCAGCTGACATCATCAGACCTGATCGAGTCCCATAACGAACTGTTTCCCAAAATGTTGCAGCACTATGCAAATTGTGTCATCGTTTATCTGAGAGCCACGATTCCATGCGGTTTAAAGCAGATTTTCAGTATTAACGCTTATTTTTTTCACCCAGCAATACCACCTCGTGGGGTTCACGTCTTTCTTTTTTCTGTTTCTTTGTTTCGTCCTGAACTAGATAACAGGTGCTACTTCCTCGTTGTCCAGATGTTCATCTACATATCCCTCACACAGTGAGAGGCGGACGTAGCAGATTTACTTTAACCTGTTATGCAAATTTAAAAAAAATAAATAAATCACAGTTCATGATCCAGTTAAATCAGATGTCACTGAAATATCTGTGTGTTCTCTGTTGCCTGTGGTACGTTCAAACTGCAGTTGATTTGCTCCAAAGTAAATCTGATAGCTTCTATGGTTGTTTACTGATAAGTTATTAAATGTATATTTTTCCATTTGACTTGGGAAACACATGGTTTAAAGTTGTAAGTATGAAGGTTTGAAAATCAATAAAAGAAACTCTACGGTTTTCCAGAATGTATTCCAGCTGCTTTTGGCCCCGCCCCCCCTTAAACCAAAATGTACATGTTTTATTTTTCACACCTCCTTTTCATCTTCAACCCCCGCTTATTTTTATAAACTAAGCAAAATCAACTTTTTTTTAGAAGTCTTTCATCTTGTTTCAATATTATTTCTTCATCATAAACATATCTGAAGTGTTTTATATTTTATTCGTGCATGTTTGAGCAATTTGCAAGCTCACCTGTCCAGTATTTGGATACTATTCAAAGACCAAGTTGTTTATTTAGATTTTGTTCTCCACCACGCCCACATTTAACGTAAGCAGGAAACGTGGTTCAGGCATCTGGTCAGGATGCCCCTGAGCGCCTCACGGGCGAGGTGTTTGTGGCACATCCCATCGGGAGGAGACCAAGAGGCAGACCCCGGACCCGCTGGAGAGGCTATGTCTCACAGCTGGCCGGGGAACAACTTGGGATCCTTCCGGGTGAGCTGGAGGATGCAGCCAGGGTGAGAGAGGCCTGGGCTACCCATTTGCCCCCACGACCCGACCCCGGAACAAGCGGAAGATGACGGAACGGAAATGTTTTAGTGCGCATACTCTGCTCAATCTCATTCCCTCAACTCATCAGGAGGTTCCCTTTATTTTTATTTATATTGTATCATTTTATTTCATCTTCTAAGCGCTTATCCTTATCAGGGCTGTACAGGGTGCCTAGAGAGGCCCGAATAGGTCTCCAATCATTCAACCACACATTCCTTGGGGTTAATTTTGTCACGGCAAATTAACCTAACGTATGTTTTTGAAGGGTGGGAGGAAACCCACGAATACACAGGGGAAACACGCAAACTCCACACATAAAGGCCGGTGTTCCAAGCATTGCCCCCACTCCAGGACTTGAAACCCCAACCTTCTTGCTGTGAGACCATCGTGCTAACCACCGAAACCCTGTGTTTCCCTGGTGACTCCAGAAGGGTCCATTCATTGAAAATGCCTTTCTGTGCTTGCCTTGCAAGTGCATTACATTAGGGTTACTAATAGGAGGTTAATTAACCAAACTTTTGGAACTGACAAACCCAGAGTAAGTAAGTTTAGGGTTATTGACAAAGTAAACTAACCCCGCTTTCTGGAATACATCCCTGGACCCAGTTGCAGAGTTTAAAGAACAGTTGTTTCTATGACACGTTCTATTAACTTTTGCAGGTAGTAAGTAGTGTATACAACCTACACCGGCAAACTATCCATGACTAGGCAACATGGGTGAAGCGTCTTGCCCAGGGACACAGCGACAATTTAATCTCAACGGTCGTCCGACTGTGGCACCTGGGGTTCCAGCAGTCTCCCATCCAAGTACTGCCTAGGCCAAGCTTCCTTAGCTTCTGAGGTCTGACGGGATCAGGCATTGACATGCTATTTAAAGTCTATTTTGTTTTACTAGTTAAATGTAAGAAAGTATGTGTATCATTAGTTAACTAGTAAAACTTACATGTGCAACAATAGACTTTCGACCCATACTTGATACATTTTAGACTCACCAGTAAACCTGACAACCAGTAAGCGCATCGTCTTCACATGTTGACATGTAGACTGCAACTTGTTGATACTAGTTAACTAGTTTTACTTTCACAAGACAGCATGGTTACATGTGTCTTGGAAAGTGGGGGAAAATGTCTGAACCCAAGAAATCAAATAAGTTGGCATTTTAAATTTAAAGGCCTTGGTTATTTGCTTTGAGTGCAACTCGTTGAACTAGTAAGTGCTAAAATTTTTCACTGGTGCACTAGTAAAAATTTTAACAGGGATTTTCACGAGCTGAGAAAAAAGGTCTCACAAGTGTTACTAGAAAGTACTTTAGAATTCACTAGTTAACTAGTGAACCATCTTTAGTCCAACTTTTTCACTAGTATGTTGAAAATGTATATTTACAAGTTAACTAATACGCTTTTGATTAACTTGATAATAAATTTAAAATCTCTGGGTCTACTAGTGAGGTAGTGTAAGTTATTGCAAGATACTAGTTAATCAAAGAGAGAGAAAATACATTGACTTGTTAACATGTTCATATTACAAAACTCACGAGTTGTTTAGTAATACATAACAATCCACTAGGTGGCATCAAAGGCCAACTAGTGGCTTATCGCTTATTTATACTGGTTGTTCATTTATATGTAGCTAGAGTGGAAATTAACCTGACTAATGAGGCCATTGTACAAACTTGTAAGACAAAAATATCACTATCTGATGAAAAATACTAACTAGCAGAAATTTGTGTCACTAGTAAAATATAAGTGCTAGCATAATGCACACATGTTAGTGAGCTAGTAGGAACATGTTGCAAACTACAGTAGTGATAAAATTCAATACTTGCCATAGAAGCCTACATTAAAAGATGTTAATTATAACCAGTGGTGGATGAAGTACTCACTTTTTGTACTTAAGTAAAAGTACAGATAATTAGGCAAAAAATTTACTTAAGTAAAAGTAAAAGTACCAATAAAAAAAATCTACTTAAGTAAAAGTACAAAAGTACTTGGTGTAAATTGTACTTTTTAAGTAAAAAGTAAAAGTATTCGACCATAATTCAAATGTTATTTGTTGTGCTATAGGGTGTCACCATGGTAACCAGGATAAATACTCTGCAGGGGTGTGACACCCCCCCCCCTCTCCAGCCTCTTTTGGTCCACAAAAAAAAAAAAAAAAAGAAAAGAAACGGGACAAGTCAAGCTATCCCCTAGAAGGGCCAGTGAATGGGCCGCCAAAATGGAGGAAAATGACACTTATTTTTTAAAATGTTTTGGGGGGGAGGCCCCCAGTCACTATATATTGGCTTTGTCAAAGCCCCACCCCGCTTTGGAAAATTCAAGATGCGCTAAAAAACCTGTTATTTTTCAAATTCCTGAACGAAAATGTAACGAAAAATGTAAAACACACTTTGAAAAAGTAGCGAAGTAAAAGTACAGACATTTGCTCTAAAAATGTAGTGAAGTAAAAGTAAAAGTACCGGTCTTAAATTTTACTTATGTAAAGTACAGATACACAATTTTTTTACTTAAGTACAGTAACGAAGTACATTTACTTCATTACGTTCCACAACTGATTATAACTAACCTAGAACTTTGATAAGGCAACAATCTTAAGTAGAGGCTGGTTAATCGTCCACTCTAGCTGCTCTGTGCCAGGAGAATAGTGTTTAAGTTTTACACCAATGTTAGGCCAAGTCCGTACACCTGGAAAGTTGGAAAAAAAAGTTTTAAATTACCTAAAAATTGAAAATGACAGTTTTCCAATTGGAATACGTTACCAGTTTGGAATATGTTTATTTTTAATCTTTCATATAAGAAAGCATGTTTTGTTTTTTTGTTTTTTTTTGCTTAACTTAAACTTTTACACTCAATGCCATGTTCAAGAGGTACATTGAGGTACACTCCATTTGTTTTTTTTTTTATAGAGCCGTTAACCTAAAACCTAATTTCACATTTTTTGTCGATGATGTTCTGGTTTTAGTGGCAAAACCAGAACAGTTGGTTACATGTTTGAAGGGGTCAATAATTGTATTCAGTAAGTTCTCTGGTTATAAATATTTGTCTTCCTAACAGTTTCTCCCTAATGGGATTGGGGAGGCCTTGTAGCAAATCCCGGCTGATTTAAAGCAAGAGGCAGGAACAGGGTACACCCCAAAGAGGTCGCCAGTTTGTTGCAGGGCCACACACACAGACAACCAAGCACACATTCATTCCTAGAGGCATTTTTATAGTGGCCAATCAACCTAACATGCATAATTTTGGATATTTTATTTATTTATTTTTTTAATTGGACTACCGTTCATGGTCTAATCTTTTCAGGGGGTTTGAGAGTTTGTGTAAAAAGTAGGATATTCATCTAAAGACATTGTAAAAATAAAACTAAGTAACCATAAATAAATACAAGATTAAATCAGTAAACATTTTAAGAAATGTCAAGAAAGAATACATTTACAAATAATTTTTTTAAAAAAAGTACATAAGCAACATGAAAAGTAATAATCAGCGTGCTTATAAATACTTTAATGAACCATATTTATATTATAGAAATATTAAAATGTTTATTGTGATAGTTTTTTGTTAGTTTTAAAACTCCACTCTTTGTTTTTGTCTCGGTCTGATCAGCAAATATGTTTTCAATTCAATTTTCAATTCAATTTTTTTTGTATAGCACAAAATCACAGAATGTCCATCTCAATGGGCTTCACAAGAAAAAGAGGAATGTATTAACACAAATACACAACAAGAAAAATAACTAACAAATGCTAACTAAACAAGACTAGCACATTTATGCACTTAGACTCTCCTTCACGGTGAGGAAAAACTCCTAAAAAAACCCATCAGTGGGGAAAAAATAAGAAACCTCGTGGGGATCCACGTGAAAGAGAGATCCCTCCCCAGGGACGAGGGGGAGGGAAGACATTATTCTTCGTTTTGTTTGGAAATGTTCTTTAAAATTTTTATTTATTTTTTTAATAAATCAGAATGTTTTAATACATTTAATGTGCTTTCTTTCGTTTTTTTTATTTATTCTCATACAGCAGTACAAGTATTTTATTTTTTAAGAAAACTTTTTTCCCGCCTTTTTTTTTTTTTTTTTACAGGGCATGTAAAATGCTCGATTTACAAGTCGATCTACGATCCAACCCTCACCTATGGTCACCAGCTGTGGGTGGTGACCGAAAGAATGAGATCGCGGGTACAAGCGGCCGAAATGAGCTTCCTCTGCAGGGTGACTGGGCTCTCACTCAGAGATCGGGTGAGGAGCTCTGCCATCCGAGAGGAGCTCGGTGTCGAGCCGCTCCTCCTCCGGGTCGAGAGGAGCCAGATGGGGTGGTTCGGGCATATGGTCAGGATGCCCCCCGAGCGCCTCGCGGGCGAGGTGTTTTGGGCACGTCCCACCGGGAGGAGACCAAGGGGCAGACTCCGGACCCGCTGGATAGACTATGTCTCACAGCTGGCCGGGGAACGACTTGGGATCCTTCCGGGTGAGCTGGAGGATGCAGCCCAGGTGAGAGAAGACTGGGCTTCCCGTTTGAGGCTGTTGCCCCCGCAACCCGACCTCGGAACAAGCGGAAGATGACGGAACGACGAATGTAAAATGCTAACTGGACTTATCAGAAGGAAAGTTTAGGTCACAAATAATCATTTTTTAAAAATACTTCAAATTAAGTTTACAAAAAGCCTTCAGAATACAATTTTAAACAGAGTTTAAAACTTGTGACTGTGTATTTTAACCATAATGAAAAAATAAAAATTCAAGCTTTCAAAAACTCAAAATGTTCTAATTGGTGTAAAAATTCGGAGAATTTCTAACATTTAAAATACATCTAGCAATACAATGTTGTTTCTCTGTGCTTAAAAAATAATTGTATTCATGTCACAAATTTCCAAAATTCTCAAATTCAGCCTTACTAGTATCAGTTAGTTTAATTTCTTGAATATTATTTTTGTTGAAGGGCCTTTTACTGTCATATATTTAAAATAAACCTATCAAACTTCCACTTTAATAGTTGTAAAGTGTTTTTAACCTGTACACAGGTCAGTGGAAGACACCTGCATGGGTCTTTCGTCCACCCCAAATTCTGAAAAGAGTCTGTTTATGTGTGAGAATCGTGTCTTGTTTTATGTGATTACATCACACATATTTTTTTTTTACTCACGTACTGACCCTTTGTGTACATTGGGGGTAAGGGAGGGTGTTTGGTCCTGTAGTGTAGGTATTTTTTCAGAACATCCCAGCATATCTCATAATAAAAGGGGACACAAAATTTGGCGGTAACCTTTAAAAACATGAGACAAAAGGATTATAAAAAATCAAATATTAACGGGTCGAGCTCTGCTAACTTGATGAATTTTGGACTTGAGCTCAAGCAAGATTTATGACCTACAAAAAAAGGTGTACCACTTGTTTGACTGTATATTACGTAGCACCGATTTAATTATAAAAAATAAGGAGGACGAAAAGAAATAAAGTATTTAACATGAAGGGAAAAAGATTACAATATGCCATTCTTCAAAGAGATATCTGGAGACCTTGAATGAGTCCGAAAAGTCACAGAGTTCGTGTTCTGTGAGTCTTTCTTGTGCCACTCTCCCTACGCCTTCCTTTCACTCCCCTTTTGGAAGTTTCACACCAACACACACATTCATTCAGCAACTCTGAGAAGAAAACATATTGACCTTCAACTTTGCAGATTTATCGGGGTCAGTCTGCACCTGTGTCTGCTTTACTTCCAACGGATAACAACAAGCTGTCTAACTAACAGGAAGTTCCATATTTGGACAGGATTGCCAGAGACTATACAGGTTGATTCAAGGCAAGAGGCAGGGTACACCCCAAACAGGTTGATAGTTTGTCGCGGTGCCACACACACGACCATACACACACACACTCATTCCTAGGGGCAATCATGTAGTGGCCAATCAATCTAACATGCATGTCATTGGAGGGTGGGAGGAAACGAGTGAAAACCCCACACATAGACGAGGGGAACATGCAAACTCCACACAGAAAGACTATTGTTCCAAGGCTTGTCCCCACCCAGGATTCGAACCCTGACCTTCTTGCTGTAAGGCCACTGTGCCTCATTCAAAACAATTTAGTCGGTCAGACAGTCACCTTCTTATCTGTCTATCCCTTATGGCAGGGGTGGGCAAATCCGGTCCTCGAGGGCCGGTGTCCTGAAGGTTTTCCATATGTTCTTACACCTTCACACCTGATTCTGTTAATTGAGTCACTGTGCCAAATTTTATTGGCTGTTGATTTCACTTTTTGTGCATCAGCTGTATGGAACCAGGAACACAAGGAAAACCTTCAGGACACCGGCCCTCGAGGACCGGATTTGCCCACCCCTGCCTTATGGGGTCGCGGGGGATGCTGGAGCCCATCCTGGCTGATTTAAGGCGAGGGCAGGGTACACACCGAACAGGTCGCCAGTCTGTCACGGGGCTAGATACATTCAACCACACACACATTCCTAGGGGCAATTTAGCACTGGCTAATCAACTTGATGTGCACATTTTTGGAGGGTAGGAGGAAACCTGAGTACCCGGAGAAAACCCACGCAGACACGAGGAGAACATGCAAACTCCACACAGAAAAGACGGGGTTCCAAGCCTCGTCCCTGCCCGAGACTCGAACCCATGACCTTCTTGCTGTGAGGCCACTGTGCTACCCACTGCGCCTCAGCATTAAATGTATTGGAAAACACTCACACACAGATTAAACTCTGAAAAAGAAATGTGGATTTAAGAATTTAATTAAATAAAACTCGTGCAAGAAGAAAAAAAATCTGCAACTGATTTCGTGGGGTACGATTTAAATATTAGCTCTTTATTTAATTTAATTGTTTTTTGTTGTTTTTTGTAACTGCTTCTGATGTTCAAAATAAAACCGAAACCAATCAACTTGGCTTTTATAACAAGCAAAAAAACTATAAACAGAATGTAAATAAACAAGAAATTGTTGTTTACTTTTAAAAAAACGTTTTACACTCTGTTACTGTATTTTCAGCAGCTTAACAACAATAAACCTGCACGGTACGGTTCATTCAAGAGGAGTTTGTTAGCAAGAAAAAAGATATTTACACATTTAATTTATTCATTTCTTTATTTCAGACACAGGGGTGGTCCTTAGGAAAGAAAGAAAACAGCCCAACCTGGCACCCAACACAGCTTGTTCCGGGGTCGGGTCGCGGGGGCAACTGCCTCAAGCGGGCAGCCCAGGCCTCTTTCACCCCGGCTGCATCCTCCAGCTCACCCGGAAGGATCCCAAGTCGTTCCCCGGCCAGCTGTGAGACATATTCTCTCCAGTGGGTCAAGGGTCTGCCCCTTGCTCTCCTCCCGGTGGGATGTGCCCGAAACACCCCGTCCGTGAGGCACTCGGGGGGCATCCTGACCAGATGCCCGAACCACCCCATCTGGCTCCTCTCAATCTGGAGGAGGAGCGGCTCGACACCGAGCTCCTCCCACATGGCAGAGCTCCTCACCCGATCTCTGAGTGAGAGCCCAGCCACCCTGCGTTTTTTTTCCCCTGGATACTAAAGTTTTTGTATCCAGTGCTTTCTTAGAGCAGAAGTGTAACGACATGAGCTCAACACAGGATTGGTCAAACTCATTATAATAGAGTTTTTAGAGAACCCCAAATTTATATGTTAAAGGACTGTAAGCAGTCACAAACAGCTGACCAGCACTGTGTCATCGAGGCCGGCCCAACAAGAGTCTAAAGGTATCATTGTAGGCCACCATGAGCCTCTGGGTTTATAGTTCCACCACAATGGAACTGTTCATAAAGGGATGCAGCAGGCACGAAACAAAGACCAAACTTTCTCAGTAACATTTTGGCTTGACCGTACAATTTGCGACATTGCCTCTTAATGTCTCTGCATCACACCGGTCATCTGTCGGAATATGTCTCAAGTATTTGACCTTAGCGGTTTGAGTTAGAGGCTTTCCACAAAGTGTAAACACAGGAAAGTTGGAAAGTTTATCTCGTTAGATTAGGATTCCAATTTAATCTACTCAAAGAACAAAGAAAAATCATACATTACTTGTATTATTATCAAACTTTTTTAAGAAAATGAGACAGAAAAGCCAGTGTTTCAAGTCTCGTCCCCACCTGGGATTCAAACCCCGACCTTCTTGCTGTGAGGCCACCGTACAGCCAGGTGTACAAATATCATACACATTACTCATTTTATTCCGATGTATACCAAATTGTTTTTTTAAATTTGTGTGATGCTGCAAAAAGGAAAAAAATCAGTCTTTCTCAAGAGATTTTTAAGATGAAAATCAATTCCACAGCAAATAATCGTGTTGCTACCATTTTTATTCACTAGGTGGCGACACGTCAGCTAGCCATATATTCAAATCAACATTAGGAAATATTTTGCAGAATTCTTGAAAACACAAGCAAGGAAATTCAAACAAGATAAAATTATTAAAACATGTGTTGTTTTCACTTTAGCATTATTTCTATTTGTTTGTTTACACTTTATTGTCACTTTATTGGTGTATTTTTTTCAATGTTTATCTCCATGTATCCAACAACAAAAGGACATTTTTGTGAATTCTTAAACAGTCTTTCTTTTTGTTTTTGAATATTTGCTTAACATTAGAATTAGATTATGTTTAAATTGAGTTAAAACATACAAATAAGATGAAAACCCCCCACTCACAAATTAAACCTTTGATTTAAATGACCCTGGGTCAAGATGGTAGCAAGTTAGTAGCATCATACATGATGTTTGTATGTGGAGAGTTTAACAAGTACACACAAGACAGAAAAAAATGGAAGAAATGATTCAGGCTTGGAGGCTTGGAGCACTGGCCTTTCTGTGTGGAGTTTGCATGTTCTCCCCATGTATGTGTGGGTTTTCTCCGGGTACTCCGGTTTCCTCCCATCCTCCAAAAATATGCACATCAAGTTGATTGGACAGTGCTAAGATGAATCATCGGGGTCAGTCAGTCACCTTCTTAACCATCTGTCCCTTGCAGGGTTACGGGGGTACCGGAGCCCATCCTGGCTGATTCATGGCGAGGGACAGGGTACATACAACCATACTCACACGGACTCGTTCCTACGGGCAACCACATAGCGGCCAATCAACCTAACATGCGTGTTTTTGGAGGGTGGGAGGAAACTGGATTACCAGGAAAAAACCCGGTTCTAGGACATTTCAGCCACGGACATTTGAGCCAAAAAACTGCAACCTAGGATATTTGAGCCATGTGCGCACCCGAATTTAGGACATTTCCGCCACGGACATTTGGGCCAAAAACCCATTTTATGTAGAAAATTGTGATATTCTGATATTTTATGTAAAAATTTTATCGTAAATAAACAGTTGCACTACAGAAAATAATTGGTTTTAGTCATTTTTATTCCATGGCTCAAATAAAAAATTCTGATATTCTTAAAAAATTTAGATATTTTATGTAAAAATTCTGATATTTTATGTAAAAATTTTATCGTAAATAAAAAATTTAGATATTTTATGTAAAAATTCTGATATTTTATGTAAAAATTTTATCGTAAATAAACAGTTGCACTACAGAAAAATTGCTTTTAGTCTTAAAAATTTTTATCGTGCAAAAATTTTTATCGTGCTTTTAGTCATTTAAATTTTTTTTTATCGTAAATAAACAGTTGCGCCCAGGTTGCAGTTCTTCAAATGTCCAAATATTTTATCGTAAATAAACAGTTGCGCCCAGGTTGCAGTTCTTCAAATGTCCGTGGCTGAAATGTCCGAGTAACCGTGGCTCAAATATCCTAGGTTGCAGTTTTTTTGGCTCAAATGTCCATGGCTGAAATATCCGTGGCTGAAATGTCCGTTCACCAAAATGAAATGTTCGTTCACCAAAAAACCCACACATACACAAGAAGAACATGCAAACTCCACACGGAAAGGCCAGTGTTCCGAGCCTTGCCTCCACCTGAGACTCAAACCCACAGCCTTCTTGTTGTAAGGCCTCTGTGCTAAACACTGCTACCCAAATTGTTCATGTCCTTTGACATAAATTTCCACCTATAGCTAGTTAGCTTAGCTTCTATAGCTAACTAGCTGTTAGCTATGAAAGCTAACAGATGCTACAGATCAGATTCAAAACTCCTTTCCATCGTTTCTCTGAATTATTTGCCACTGCTCATTGCAGGACGACCTCATACTCATCTGTTACTTGGGTGTCACCAGACTGAGGAGACCTCTCTGTACTTGATCTACCATCTCGTTTCCATCAGCATGAAGAACGTCTACTGATTTTTACAGAAATAAAGCTGTAGAGTAGAACAAGCTAATATTTAAATAACAGTCTTAAACACATTGGATACTCGTCTCAGGGGAGGGATCTCTCTTTCGTGTGGGTCTCCATAAGGTTTCTCTATTTTTTTTTTTTCCCCCACTGCTGTTTTTTTGGAGGTTTTTTTTTTTTTTGGGGGTGGAGGGTTGGGGGGGAGGGGCAAAGATAGGAATGTGCTGAAATTGTTTAGTTAGCATTCGTTTAGTTAGCTTTTGATTGTGTATCTATATTTTTTGTTGTTGTTTTCTTTTTCAATCTACAACGTGAAGCTCATTGAGACACTAGTTTTGTGATATTGAGCAAAACAAATACAAATGAAGTCACACATAAGTCTTTGTTTTAAACAGAAATGTCACCGCATTTGATCAACTTTCTTTCCAAAATAATAATAATTTGGCTCACAGAATTATTTTTTTCAAAATAACCTGTTTATTTTAAAAGTTTTTGAACTTACCAGAAAATCTCAACAACATATTATGTGAGACCAAAATATATATATATAAATATATATATATATATATGCAATAAATATATAAACATTCAATAAATTGTTTATATCAATGCAACAATCCTCTTGATATTACATTCATCACATTCAAACTCAAAATATTTTGTTTAATGTAGCAGGTGGAGTATTTCATTGGATTGTTTTTATAGTTTTATTCTGCGTGTGTTTTTGTCTTGTCTTTATTTACTTCACCTGCTACTAAGAAGTGGTGCAGTCCCAGATTGCTACATAAGAGGCAGCTGGGGGTTGAAGAGAAGGAGCAGAGCCAGAGCAGAAGCGGCAGGAAAGACACACAATGGAGAACCCTGCTTTTGAACCATGGTCTGGTGACGTGTCAGCCGACACACCACCGTGCAGCGAGGGCTACCCCTGAAAAGAGACACGAGGTGCCCTTCACTGATCCCACCAGCGAAGAAGGTTCCGCAGTCGGCGATCCGGATGAATGGGCCCATCAGGGACGAACCCAGGTCGATGAATGGGCCCGTCAAGGGTGGACCTGGGACGGCAAATGGGCCTGTCAAGGCTGCGGACCGGGACGAGAAGGTACCGGTGGGCTAGACCCCAAAGTGTGAACTATTTTAAGGGCTGCCATTTTAATAGATGTACATAAATAATATTTAAACCTTTTTTATAGTCTGTGTCCTGCTTCCCTGGTGCTCTATACCCGATCCTGAACCGGCGGTCCGGTCACATTAAGTTAAAAAAAAAAAAAAAATCACAAATATTTCTATGATTCAAACTTTATTTCTAATTATTTAAATCTCTTGTTTAATAATTTGTTCCTGAAACACAATTTCCTTAGAAAATATCCAAATGATAACTGACCAATTTTAATCTGTATGGAGATTATGTGTCCCCACAACAGACTGGCGACCTGTTTAGGGTGTACCCTGCCTCTCGCCTGAAATGAACCGGGATAGGCTCAGAAGACGAAACCAAACGAAGCATGAAAATTACCTTTAAATTGGAGGAAGTTTTGACTTTTTGCATTTTTAAACATTCATTCATTCAATTTCTGAACCGCATATCCTGATGACGATTTAAGGCGAGAGGCAGGGTACACCCCAAACAGGTCACCAGTCAGTCGAAGAATTTTAAACATAAAAAATTAAATTTGTCAATCATACTCAAGTCAGTCATCTTCTTATCCGTCTGTCCCTTTCGGGGTTGCGGTGGGTGCCGGAGCCCATCCCGGCTAATTTAAGTCGAGAGGCAGGGTACACCCCAAAAAAGTCACCAGTGAGTCGAAGAATTTTAAACATAAAAAATTAAATTTGTTTATATTATTTTTTAAAAAATGTTTTAAAACTCATAAAAAAAATTATTCAGGGGAAATTAAATATAATTTAATTGATTAAATTGAATGAATTATTTGTTCATAATG
The DNA here is from genome assembly GCA_902685375.1 of Neostethus bicornis. NCBI lineage: Eukaryota > Metazoa > Chordata > Actinopteri > Atheriniformes > Phallostethidae > Neostethus > Neostethus bicornis. Next base: position 324,301 of record CACRXE010000004.1, on the reverse strand, counting down.
AGATTAAAAATAAAAGCTGTGCAAATCTAGCACAATTTTTTTTTTTTTTTTTTGCCCACAGTTTCCACAGTGACGGATGTTCCTTTCAGCGCGCGGGGCATTATGGGTAATTCAAGGTGCAAGCCAGTCTTTGGAGGAAATCTGTCGGTGGAGAATTAGTTTGTGTAGTTCAGTCAACAGGCGTCAGTCCATGTCTTCTTAGAGATCATAGCTCGGGGGCCACTTTTTGTGTGTGTGTGTGTGTGTGTGTGTGTATCGTGCAGCGTGCGCGTTCCTGACAGCTGGCTTTGACCGACCTGTCATTTTCTTTGTTGCTGCAACATGAGTCTGAACGAGCATTCATTGCAAGCGCTGTCTTGGAGAAAGCTGTACCTGAGCAGAGCTAAATTAAAGGCGTCCAGTCGGACATCGGCTCTACTTTCGGGATTTGCTATGGTAAAGTAATCCCGTATTTTTTGTGGATTAACCAATCCCATGACATGTGTTTAAAGTTGTCTTGTCTTGTAGGTTGCCATGGTCGAGGTGCAGCTTGATAACAGTTATCCATACCCACCTGCGCTCCTCATCGCTTTCAGTGCCTGCACCACCGTCCTCGTGGCCGTCCACCTCTTTGCTCTGATGGTCAGCACCTGTATTTTACCAAATATAGAAGCGGTCAGCAACGTGCACAATCTCAACTCCGTTAAAGAGTCTCCACACGAGCGAATGCACAGACATATCGAACTGGCGTGGGCGTTTTCTACCGTCATCGGTACTTTGCTTTTTCTCGCCGAAGTAGTTTTACTTTGTTGGGTCAAATTTTTACCGATTAAACCCAACAAATCCAATAACGTTACAGTTTCGACTGTTTCGTCCGGTGTTGCCGCTGCTATCACGTCGACATCCATTATGGTCCCTTTTGGTTTAGTTTTCATCGTCTTTGCTGTGCACTTCTATCGCTCATTGGTCAGCCACAAGACCGACAGACAGTTTCAAGAGCTCGAGGAGCTTTCCAACCTCACCAGACTTCAAAACGAGCTCGACAATCGAGGGGAATCGTCCATGTTGCAGTCTCCAAGCTCACATTTTCCGTAGAGAGGTTTTCGTGGCGGGACTCTTGACTTGAGTGTAAAGCCACAACTTACGCTTCATTTTTTTTTTTTTTTACAGGGAGGAAGTTGTATCTCACCCATAGTTGTGATATTTTTAATTTCGCAAAGAGATTTATTTTTTAAAAAGACATTTAATCAACTGTGAATTTTAAAATCTGCCGTCATGCATGTAGCCTGGAGTTCTTTAACTTAAACGTTATTGTAGCCTGATTTATCATCTGAAATCAGGAAGTTCAAATCCTGTCACGTTGCCTGCTGCATTTATCTGTTTATTTACAACTACTGTGTGTTTTTTTTTTTTTAGATTTTTTGAGAACTTCCTCAGTTCTCCTTTACCGTGATCATTAATTTCTTTTTGCACTGCTTAATTATTGCAATCAGCGACTAATAAGCTGCCATAACGACTGTATTATTTATCTGACATGTGAGGCGGTGTCGTAGTGATAGAATAAACATTTTTATTACGAGTCATTTATGATTTTTATTGACGTCGCTGATCATTCTTTCGTCTTCTGAACTGCTTATTCCCCAACGAGGCTACGTGGGGTCCCGGAGCCTATCCGGGCTGATTTAAGACAAGAGGCAGAGTACGACCAGAACAAGTCGCTAGTCTGTCGCAGGGCCACACACACATTCACCTACACACTCACAGGGGGCAATGTGGTTCTGGCCAATCAACCTAACATGTATGTTTTGGAAGGTGGGAGGAAAGATTGGGGAGATGGTGGCTCCGTGGTAGAGCGTTCGCCCGCGGACCGGAAGTTAACCGGAAGTCCACGGGTTTGATTCCCACTGAGTTCATGTTTAGGGTCTTTGGAGAAGACACCTAACCCTCCTTCCCTTACCCCCCCATTGGCGCCGGCGTGGCAGCCTGCTGCGGTGTAGTAGTGCAGCATACAAATTTCCCCGGTGAGGGATGAATAGAGTGTGTAAAAGCAAAAAAAAAAAAAACAGAATACTCTGAGAAAACCCACACATTCATGGGGAGAACTTACAACTCCATACAGAAATACAAGTGTTTCAAGCCTCGTCCAAACCGGGAATTGAACCCTCGACCTTCTTACTGTGAGCCCACTGTGCTAACCACAGCGTCGCCACTGATTTTCGTGTACCATATAATTATGAAACATTTGTGCGAACAATCGACTTTAAATTTTATCATGACTTAAAGGCGGTTTGGAAGATTTTTTAGCGCTGACAGCCCAGCCGCGCTTTGTAAAGACTGAACAAGGGTTAAGAGCCGCTTTGGCCTTTTTTTTTTGGGTTCTTCTAAGTTTGCGTCTCTAACCAATAGAAATATTTGTCGCCAAAAACCAGGAAGTGTGAGATATTGACAGGCTCTGAGCCAATGGTTTTTGTTCACCATACAAAAATGATTGAAAGTTTTTAACGTCCTACAAAAGTAATTATTGAAGCTAATGCGAAAGCTAATTTCCTAAAGCTCGTCTGTAGCGCTTTAAAGTAGCAGTTTTCACTGTTTTCTGACTAAATTAAGACTTTTCTATCTTGATTCACCACTGGAGTAATTTTATTTTATTTTGAAATTACACTGGACAGGAAATAGTTTTTTTTATTTATATAAATTAACATTAACCTGCTCAATCTGTTTATAAACTGATTGTAAGTTTTCATTAGTGTTGAGCTTGTTTTGTTTTTGTTTGTTTTTTTACAAAAAGCGAGAATACAGTGTTTGTGGATACACGTGTGCTGGTTTTTTTTTTTTTGTTTTTTTCCCAACAGGTGCTTCTACGTTAATTTTTCGATTCCAATTCGTTGAAAGCGCTTTTGTGAAATAACGAAGAAATAATTCAAGAAGGCAAGAATTTTGATGCAAATTTATTTTGACGCAGCGGGGGGTTCTCCTTCTTCTAATTCACTTCCGGATGTCGAGGGGGTAGGAGGGGTAGGAGGAGGAGTACGAGGTTCACCAAAAAATTTCCGAGTTTCCTTTAAAAGGCCATCGGGATCCGCCAGGCCGATCTTTAAATAGAAAAAAAAGTATTTTTAGTAGGCATAGAATACAAGTGTATACCAGTGGTGGAACGTAACAAAGTAAATGTACTTCGTTACTGTACTTAAGTAAAAAAATTGTGTATCTGTACTTTACTTAAGTAAAATTTAAGACCGGTACTTTTACTTTTACTTCACTACCTTTTTAGAGCAAATATCTGTACTTTTACTTCGCTATTTTTTAAAAGTGTGTTTTACATTTTTCGTTACATTTTCGTTCAGGAATTTGAAAAATACACAGGTTTTTTTTTAGCGCATCTTGAAGCTGCATCGCCAAAATCAAAATAAGCAGTTGATCGGGAGAAGAAGTAATGAATCGAGAAACATTTTAGTACAAATTAAAAAGAGTCAGAAGATCGTTGTTCGTTGTGTTTACTTCTAAATAAAAAGTTGAGCCATCATTACACAGAGCAGGGGCGGATCTAGAATTTTCCAAAGGGGGGTGGGGCTTTGACAAAGCCAATATATAGTGACTGGGGGCCTCCCCCCCAAAACATTTAAAAAAATAAGTGTCATTTTCCTCCATTTTGGCGGCCCGTTCACTGGCCCTTCTAGGCGATAGCTTGACTTGTTCCCTTTCCTTTTATTTTATTTATTTATTTATTTTGTGGACCAAAAGAGGCGGGAGAGGGGGGTCACACCCCTGCAGAGTATTTATCCTGGTTACTATGGTGACGCCCTTTGGCACAAAAAATAACATTTGAATTATGATCGAATACTTTTACTTTTTACTTAAAAAGTATAATTTACACCAACTACTTTAGTACTTTTACTTAAGTAGATTTTTTTTATTGGTACTTTTACTTTTACTTAAGTACAAAAAGTGAGTACTTCATCCACCACTGGTGTATACACAAATTTAAAAGAATCATTTATTCTACCTCGGGTATCTGGTATCTGTTTGGTGGTGAGAATTCGTCCTTTCTATATTCATACATGGTACCACATTTAGCCTGGCCGTCCACCCAAAAACCTTGATAGACCATGTTTTTTTTGATATAGTAGAATTTTCCATGTCCTTCCATCTTGCCTTTCCTCCAGCTGCCCTGGTACCAGTTTCCATTTGCTTGAACACAAATAAAAATAGGAGTTAGTGTCACTGTCAGGTGAACTGTGTTTCATTTCAAAGAATGTGTATACTCGGGGTGCCCATTACGTCGATCGCAAAGGCATTGTGGGTAGATCGCATGCCATTGGAAAAATGTGCCAATCTAGCGGCTTTTCTGCTGTTACTGGACATTTTTGGAGTCTGTGACGTGAAATCACGTAATTAAGCCTGTAATTAATAAGCAGCCCGCAGTGCTGCTGTGGCCCCTCCCCCTCGCAAAGCGCTGTGAGTGTGTGCGTGTGCGTATGTAACAAACCGTGTTGTAGGGGTAGTTACAGCCGGCTGGAAACGATCTGTGGGGGTTTGTGATGGTAACATGGGACTGGTAGATCTCAGGCGGTTTGATATTTGTAAAGTAGATCTTGGGACAAAAAAGGTTGGGCACCCCTGGTGTACGGTACACTGCGTATACTATCCGTTCCGATCAGTCATCTTCCGCTTGTTCCGGGGTCGGGTCGCGGGGGCAACAGCCTCAAACGGGTAGCCCAGGCCTCTCTCACCCTGGCTGCCTCCTCCAGCTCATCCGGAAGGATCCCAAGTCGTTCCCCAGCCAGCTGTGAGACATAGTCTCTCCAGCAGGTCCAGGGTCTGCCCCTTGGTATCCTCCCGGTGGGACGTGCCCGAAACACCTCGCCTGCGAGGCGCTCGGGGGGCATCCTGACCAGATGCCCGAACCACCCCATCTGGCTCCTCTCGACCTGGAGGAGGAGCGGCTCGACACCGGGCTCCTCCCGGATGGCAGAGGTACTCACCGAATCTCTGAGTGAGAGCCCAGCCACCCTGCGGAGGAAGCTCATTTTGGCCGCTTGTACCCGCGATCTCATTTTTGGGTGGTAACGTAGATCAGCTTTACTTTTCGGCTCAGCTCTCTCTTTACCACGACGGACCGATGCAGCGTCATAGTTATTGCTGATGCCGCACCGATCCGCCTGTCGATCTGTATATACTACTGTAAATATTTGAAAAGCAAATTTTTTTCTCACAAAATCTAAAGAGTCCTTCTCCATGATATTCATCCATCTTCCATTCCCCCTCGTACAGGTCTCCATTGGGATAGTACATCCTTCCCCATCCTGTTCGGTGGTCTGCTACCCAGTCTCCTTCATACAATTCGGTGGTGCCTTTGTAGTAGAATATCCCATGGCCCTAAGAAGTGGAAAGATCGATCACAAGTTAGGGGTGTACGTGTCCTAGAGTGAAAACTGAAAAGCATACGAGTTACGTACGTGCTTTTTCCCGTTTCGCCATGTGCCGCTGTATTGCGTTTTGTATCTCTTTGATGGTGGTTTGCGCAATACGTAGTAGGTGCCAATTCCATTACGTTTATCCCGTGCCCACTCTCCGATATACATGCCACCAGGGTTCTTTATTGTCATAGAGCCAAATCCTTAACAAAAACAAAAAACAACATGAGCAATTATTCAACCCAAACCTCTCAATGGTTAGGTATTACAAAAACTAACCAGACTTCTTGTCGTCCTTCCAGGCTCCAGTATAAAAAGACCCATCCGCAGTGAAAACTGCGTGTCGATAGTCATTTCTGTGGCCCTTAACGAACTTTGCTAAGGTGTCCGACTCAATTTTTCGGGATTTCCTCATATTCGGCATGGCTGGATGTTTGTGGGGACCTGTGAAATAGAAATAACTTTTAAAAATAATTTGTGGTCTAATCCTTGTTGTGTTAAGACATCAGGTTGGGTATGAGTTGACGTGGACTGAGTAAGTCAAGGGTGTCGAGATAGGGTCCAGGGGGGCCCTGTTCTCGGTTTTTCATGTGTTCCTGGTTCAATACACACACATACACAAAGTGATATCACCAGCTGATAAAATTTGATACAGTGACTCAATAACCTAGATCAGGTGTTTAGGGCGCGGGGGGGGGGGGGGGGGGGGGGGGGGGGCTCCTTCTAGGACCAGAGTTTGACTCCCCTGCAGTGGTGGATGAAGTACTCACTTTTTGCAATTAAGTAAAAGTACAGATAATTAGGCAAAAAATCTACTTAAGTAAAAGTAAAAGTACCAATAAAAAAAATCTACTTAAGTAAAAGTACAAAAGTAATTGGTGTAAATTATACTTTTTAAGTAAAAACTAAAAGTATTCAACCATAATTCAAATGTTATTTGTTGTGCTATAGGGTGTCACCATGGTAACCAGGATGAATACCCTGCAGGGGTGTGACCCCCCCTCTCCTGCCTCTTTTGGTCCACAAAAAAAATAAATAAATAAAATAAAAGGAAAGGGTCAAGCTTTCCCCTAGAAGGGCCAGTGAATGGGCACCAAAATGGAGGAAAATGACATTTATTTTTTAAAATGTTTTGGGGGGGAGGCCCCCAGTCACACTATATTGGCTTTGTCAAAGCCCCACCCCCCTTTGGAAAATTCTAGATCCGCCCCTGCTCTGTAAAATGATGTCTCAACTTTTTATTTAGAAGTAAACACAACGAACAACGATCTTCTGACTCTTTTTAATTTGTACTAGATTTGATGTTTGGTTTTTGGCGCTGAATGAAAATGTTCCTCGATTCATTACTTCTTCTCCCGATCAACTGCTCCTTTTGATTTTGGCGATGCAGCTTCAAGATGCGCTAAAAAAAACTGTGTATTTTTCAAATTCCTGAACGAAAATGTAACAAAAAATGTAAAACACACTTTTAAAAAGTAGAGAAGTAAAAGTACAGATATTTGCTCTAAAAAGGAGTGAAGTAAAAGTAAAAGTATCGGTCTTAAATTTTACTTAAGTAAAGTACAGATACACAATTTTCTTTTTACTTAAGTACAGTAACGAAGTACATTTACTTCGTTACGTTCCACCACTGCTCCCCTGGAGTAGGCCTAAATCTTGAATTGGAGCCAAGTAAAATTCCTTTTCACACATAAAAGTAAAACATTCAATGTAAACAAATGAGTTAAAAAGTATAAAACATTGAAAAATTTTAACAAAAAAGCCTTATGATTTTTCAGTTGCTCGGTAACTGTCTCAAAAACACAGTAACTATTTCAAGTTAGCGACTTGAAAAAAATCAAAACAAATCTTAAAAAAGGATAAATACCTCCGGATTGGGTCCTTGCAGACTACTTGATGTTACTATACCCCCTTTTGTTGGTCCATGTAACAAATTCGGTACGATTTGTTACAAGCTACCAAGCAGACATCGAGCCCCCCGCTGAGAAGTTCTTAGCCAGTTTGTTAGCTGTATCCTAGCAACAGCCAAAGCGTCAACGACACTCTTGCGCATGCGTATTTCTGTAAAAAATATAAATAAATAAACATTTTTTATTTTAATTATAAATATTTTTTAAATATATATTTTGATAGATTTTTGTTTTTTAAAGTGTCATTTTTATTTTTTGTTGTGTTGGAAAAAAAAAAAAAAAAAACATTAGCAAGTGAGCGCATGCGCAGTACGGTGGTGAGTGGGACAGCGCAGCCTGCGTGGAAAGGCATTAAAGGGTAAACTCGCGTTTGAATCTACTCTTCTTGACGTGTTTTTTCTACAACAATGTCCACGCCGAAGTTTCAGAAAGAGTGGGAAGAAATCGAGGACGAATATCAACAGTTACAGGTAATTTAAATTGTTTTCACAGCGATGTTTTAGAAAACATAGTGGCTTTAAAATCGTGCCTTGTGTTTCATTGACAGCAGACACTCAAGCAGCTATAGTAGTTTTGTTTATTTATTATTTTTACTTGTCATTTATTTTCTGTTTATTTGAAAACAACACAAAACAACACAATAACATATTATTTTAACATATAAAAATATTTATTATTTTAAAGTGTAATATTATTGAATGCTTTACCATGTTTAGCAGTCTGCTAGCAGTAGCAGCAGGTTGCTTGTTTTCTATATTTTACGCTGAAAAGCTGCTAATACACGTCTTCATTTTAATTATGTTATTGTCAATAAAAATTCCAAAAAGAATCCGATGTTTTTTATCACTTTCTCTTCATGTTTTGGTTATTATTACAAATCGGTGATCAGTAGTCACTGGGCTAGGCTAGCTCACTTAAGCTATAGTAGGCTAACTCCAGACAAGTTCATGTATTGAGCTGCATAGGCAAATGCTATAATTATATAAATGCAATTTTTGTGCTTTGATTATTTACAATTTATTGACATATAAAAAAAAAATCCGTAAACTGGAGGTGGAGTATGACATGTCATGAGATGGCAACAAAAAAATGACAATTTTTGTTAGTGGACAAAACAAACTGCATTAGTTTCTAATTCTTTCACGCTTTAATTTAAGGTTTAAATATTAAAGTTTATCTTTCTTGTTTTTATTTTACACCAAAAATTATTATCTGTTGTATTTTTAAGACACTGTCCGGTTCAAGATAAAAATAACACTTTTTTCTAGGATGAAGTAATAATATCCAAAAATATTTGGATACTTTTGTACCAAATACTAAATACTACCAATTCTAAAGAATGTTTTATTATAATACTTATTATTTATTAATTTAGTCTTTTAATACTTCACTAATGTGTGCTTTAATATTTTGGCTTGGTTTAGATTATTATCTGGGTCGATTATAACTTAGTAAGGAGTTTTGTTCAGTCGTCTTTCGCCGATCCAGGTACAAGCGGCGAGAGCAACAAAAAAAGACGGGAAACCCGGGTTTCTGTCACCTCGACTGCATCTTCTAGCTCACCTGGAAGGATCCCGAGTCGTTCCCCGGCCAGCTGTGAGACATAGTCTCTCCAGTAGGTCGGGTTTGCCTCTGAGTATCTTCCCGGTAGGACGTGCCCGAAACACCTTACCAGCGAGACGTTCGGGAGGCATCCTAACCAAATGCCCGTACCACCCCATCTACTTGTTATTTCAGTGTTTTTCTTGTTTATTGTAAAAACACATTACTAGCAGTTTACCAGATTAATTTACCAGTCGATTTAGGTTCCGACCCTCACCTATGGTCACCAGCTGTGGATGATCACTGATACAAGCGGCCGAAATGAGCTTCCTCTGCAGGGTAGCTGGGTTCTCACTTAGAGATAGGGTGAGGAGTTCTGCCATCCGAGAGGAGCTCAAAGAACAGCTGGTGCTCCTCCGGGTCAAGAGAAGTCAGATGGGGTGGTTTGGGCATATGGTTAGGGTGCCTCCCGAATGCCTCGCTGGTGAGATGTTTCAGGCCACGTCCCACCGGGAGGAAACCAAGAGGCAGACCACAGACCCGCTGGAGAGACTATGTCTCACAGCTGGCCGGGGAACAACTCTGGATTCTTCCGGGTGAGCTGGAGGATGCAGCTGGGATGAGGGAAGCCTGGGTTTCCATCTGAGACTGTTGGCCCTGTGACCGAGCCCCAGACAAGTTGAAGACGACGGAACTCGTTACTAACTTGTGCTAATGATGTACACTTCAGCATCGTAAAATTCATCCAGGTATTAGTCTAAAACAAGTCAAAATAATAAAGCACACATTGGTAAAATATTATCAACAAAATATGTGTAGCATAATAAAACATCCTTTAGATGCAAACCAAATATTGGTTTAGTGGAATAGATACGTCACGTTGGATAAAATGGCTGACTTTTCGGCCTCATCAACTCATTTAACAGCTTGTTATTGAAATGCTTTCTCTTGATGGTTGAAAGACATTTTCTAATTTTGGTTTTGTTTTTATTCCAGGATACCCATAAGCTATACAGACAGAAACTAGATGAACTTACAAATCTCCAGACATCGTGCAGCAGTGCCATCAGTAAACAAAGAAAATGCCTGAAAAATCTGCGCTACAACTTGAATAAGTACGTAGGAAAAAATTGAAAATTGAATCTTGAAATTGGAAATTTTTACAACTAAATTTCAGTAAAATAGTAGGTGTGTGTATGCGTGTGTGTTTTTTAACGTTATTTGGAAGACGATTAATATTGCTTTTAAAACAAAAAATATTGAAAAATGGAATTCAAAATTCAAAACGGCTGGGATGGTAATTAGCGCCTCCAAATCCGAGACCATGGTCCTCGCCCGGAAAAGGGTGGAGTGTCCCCTGCGGGTCAGGGACAGGGTCCTGCCCCAAGTGGTGGAGTTTAAGTATCTCGGGGTCTTGTTCACGAGTGGGGGAAGGATGGAGCGGGAGATCGACAGGCGGATCGGTGCGGCATCAGCAATAACTAGGACGCTGCATCGGTCCGTCGTGATAAAGAGAGAGCTGAGCCAAAAAGTAAAGCTCTCGATTTACAAGTCGATCTACGTTCCTACCCTCACCTATGGTCACCAGCTGTGGGTGGTGACCGAAAGAATGAGATCACGGATACAAGCGGCCGAAATGAGCTTCCTCCACAGGGTGGCTGGGCTCTCACTCAGAGATCGGGTGAGGAGCTCTGCCATCCGGGAGGAGCTCGGTGTCAAGCCACTCCTCCTCCAGGTCGAGAGGAGCCAAATGGGGTGATTCGGGCATCTGGTCAGGCTGCCCCCCGAGCACCTCGCAGGCGAGGTGTTTCGGAAACGTCCCACCGGGAGGAGACCAACGGGCAGACCCCGGACCCGCTGGAGAGACTATGTCTCACAGCTGGCCGGGGAACGACTTGGGATCCTTCCAGGTGAGCTGGAGGATGCAGATGGGGTGAGAGAGGCCTGGGCTACCCGTTTGAGGCTGTTGCCCCCGGCGACCCGACCCCGGAACAAGCGGAAGATGATGGATCGGAACGTTATTTGGATGATCTAAAACTCGACTCATACAGTTTTTCTTTTTTTCTAGATGTGCAAAAACTTGCAACGAGAAAGAGCAGCTACTAATACAAGACATAAAAACACAAATCAAAGATAAAGAGAATGTTTTCTTTGATATGGAAGCTTATTTGCCAAAGAAGAACGGGTATGTGGGATTTTAGGTCTTTAAAACTGGTCAATCTGTCTTTTTTTTTTTTTTTTTTTTTTTATGTTGATTTGCTTCTTGAATCTTCTTTTTTTTCTAGACTGTACTTGAGTTTAGTTCTGGGCAACGTCAACGTAACACTCCTCAGTAACCAGGCGAAGTATGTCGTAAGATTGTTCGGAAAATGTAGTTTTTTTTATAAAACTTCTTTGTTTGATTCCCATTTTCAACTCGTGTCGTAACAGATTCGCCTACAAGGATGAGTATGAGAAATTTAAGCTTTATATGACAATAATCTTGATGTTCGGAGCGATAACCTGTCTGTTCTTCCTCAACTGTCGGTGAGAACTTTTCTCATTAGGTCTTATTGTTTTTCCTCGAGTGGGAAAAAAAAATGGTACTTTTTTTTTTCTTTCTTTTGTAGAGTCACTGATGAAATCTTTAACTTTTTACTGGTGTGGTACTACTGCACGCTGACCATAAGGGAAAGCATCCTCATGAGCAATGGATCAAGGTGAGATTATTTATTATTCCACGTGTTGTTTTGCTTTTCGGCTCAGCTCTCTCTTTACCACGACGGACCGATGCAGCGTCCTAGTTATTGCTGATGCTGCACCGATCCGCCTGTCGATCTCCCGCTCCATCCTTCCCCCACTCATGAACAAGACCCCAAGATAAACACCTCCACTTGGGGCAGGACCGTGTCCCTGACCCGTAGTGGGCATTCCAAATTTTCCAGGCGAGGACCATGGTCTTGGATTTGGAGGCGCTAATTCCCATCCCGGTCGCTTCACACTCGGCAGCACATCGATCCAGCGAGGTGAAGAGTGAGGAGGAGCTGTGACATCCGGGAGGAGCTCGGTGTCGAGCCGCTCCGTGTCGAGCCGCTCCTCCTCCAGGTCGAGAGGAGCCAGATGGGGTGGTTTGGGCATCTGGTCAGGATGCCCGCCTGGCGCCTCGCGGTCGTGGTGGTTCGGGCACGTCCCCCCGGGAGGAGACCAAGGGGCAGACCCCGGACCCGCTGAAGAGACTATGTCTCACAGCTGGCCGGGGAACGACTTGGGATCCTTCCAGGTGAGCTAGAGGATGCAGCCGGGGTGAGAGAGGCCTGGGCTGCCCGCTTGAGGCTGTTACCCCCGCGACCCGACCCCGGAACAAGCGGAAGATGACGGAACGGAACGTGTCGTTTTGTTTGTTTTTTCTAAAATGTACTTTTAATTGCAGTTGACTATTTTGACTTTTTGTTTGTGTCTGTGTCTGTTTGTTTGTATTTTTTAGGATCAAAGGCTGGTGGGTATCTCACCACTATGTGTCTACGTTTCTGTCAGGTGTAATGCTTACCTGGTAAGTCTGTCTCTGGTCATTGGGTCGTTTTTACCTTCGAATTTAAAAAAAAACTAGAAAGTTATTTAATTTTTTTTTTTATTTTTTATTCTGACCTGTCCGGCGTTGTGATAGGTAGAACGGTGAGCTACTATAAGTCAAGTATCGCTGGACAGAATTGCTCCACCAGGGTCAGCAACATGTGCCGACCCTGGTAAGCCTTATTTAATTTGAATTGTAATAGCTTTACATCTAAAATATCTGTGCTTTCGTTGGTTTATTTTTGCCGGACTTGACGGAATACTGGGGAGAGAGAGAGAGGGGGTAAAAGAAGAGTGATAGGGTACAGAAGTAGAAGAGATAGGGAGAGATAATTTGTTCCGTTCTGTTCCGTCATCTTCCACTGGGGGTCGGGTCGCGGGGGCAAGAGCCTCAAACGGGGAGCCCAGGCCTCTCTCACCCCGGCTGCATCCTCCAGCTCACCCGGAAGGATTCCAAGTCGTTCCCCGGCCAGCTGTGAGACATAGTCTCTCCAGCGGGTCCAGGGTCTGCCCCTTGGTCTCCTCCAGGGGGGACATGCTCAAAACACCTCGCCCGCGGGGCGCTCGGAGGCATCTTGAGCAGATTCCTGAACCACCCGATTTTGCTCCTCTCGACCTGGAGGAGGAGCGGCTTGACACCGAGCTCCTCCCGGATGGCAGAGCTCCTCACCCAATCTCTGAGTCAGAGCCCAGCCACCCTGCGGAGGAAGCTCATTTCAGCTGCTTGTATCCGTGATCTCATTCTTACGGTCACCACCCACAGCTGGTGACCATAGGTGAGGGTTGGAACGTAGATCGACTTGTAAATCAAGAGCTTTGCTTTTCGGCTCAGCTCTCTCTTTACCACGACGGACCGATCCAGCGTCCTAGTTATTGCTTATAATAATAATAATAATTTGTAGTTACACTATTTAGCGTCACTCCCAACCTGTTGGATTATCTGGAAAAAAAAAACCCAAACAAACAAGAGTTTAAACCAGAGATGAAGTTGAAACACACAACAAAACCTTCTATAACAAATTATATAGAACGCAAACCCATGTTCCTAAAGCTATACTAATATTGGTTGGGAGCAAGGAACATAGCGGACAGTGAACAGTGTGGTAAAGTTTGTGAAAGTACCTACATGCTGCTGGTGTAATTAATGTGCCTATTTATGCATTACCCATCCCCAAAAAATTTTGTAAATCTCACCTAATCTTTGTTTTCTATTCCTCAGGCCAGAGGGACAGATGTATCAGCTGTTCCGGAGCCAGTTTCTTGCATTTTCAATTTATCAGAGTAAGTATTATTTGTAACTCGTTTTTGCATCATTTTTAGTTCCCTGGTCTTTACACGTGGTGACATTTTTTAGATAAACCAACAAGGGAATTATATTTAATTATTCTCATTAAACAACCCATAAAGCCATAGAACTAATGTCAAAAGTAAAACATGGCAAAAAACGTAAATCAGTGCGGACAAAATTTACGGTCAAGGCTCTACCTCCAACTGTACTTTTAGAAATCCTAGGAACCACTAACAGCGCTGCATTTTGTGAGCGGAGTGTTCTGATTGGTTGATAAGGTACTATAAGTTCACTAATGTAAGATGGAGCCATGCCGTTTAGGGCCTTGTAGGTTAGCAAGAGGATTTTAAACTTGATTCTATATTCAACAAGGTGCCAAAGGAGAGGCGCTAGCACGGGAGTAATATGATCTCTTCTATGAGTTCCTGCTAATAGTCTTGCTGCTGCATTTTGAACCAGCTGAAGACTTTTTAGGGAAGACTTAGGGCATGCTACGAGCAAAGCGTTACAATAATCCTAATCTCGATGTAACAAATGCATGGATGAGTTTTTCAGCATCACTTTTACATCAAATATTTCGGATTCCAGAAATGTTGCGAGGGTGAAAGAATGCAGTTTTACAAGTCTGTGCTATGTGAGCTTTAAATGATAAATCTGGATCAAATAAAACTCCTAGGTTTCTAACGGTGAGGCCAGAGGTCACAGTTACTTCGTTACTGGTCGTTAAAAACATCTCTCAGATTTTTAGGACCTACTATAATAACTTAAGTCTTATCTGAGTTTAAAAGGAGTTAATTGATTGTCATCCAAGTCTTTATGTCCCTGATACAGGTATTAAGTTTTTCTATATGGTCACTCTGGTCAGGTTTGACTGATAAGTACAGTTGTGTATCATCTGCATAACAGTGGAACTTAATGCAGGGTTTTCTGATTGTTTCAGGGCAACATGTAATTCATAGCCAAACAGGTCCAAGTACTGAGCCTTGTGGGACTCCATAGCTAACTGTAGTGGAAACAAAGGGGTGACCATTTACAATAACAACCTGGTATTTATTGGTCACTCTGGTCAGGTTTGACTGATAAGTGCAATTGTGTATCATCTGCTTAACAGTGAAAATTAATACTTTTTTCTAATTGTGTTTTCCAAGGATAGCATGTAGAACAGGGATCCCCAAAGTTTTTCCTATCGGGGCCACATAAGTTTTCCGTTCTCTTATGTGGCCGATGGTCATCTGTCATTCTTGAGCTCAAAGGAGTTTTCACCAGTTTCATGTGTGAAAAGATTTGCTCGCAGATATACGTGCCGCAGAAAAGTGTGGAGCGTGCTTTCTGATGTTGGGGTACGTGTCATTTTGGGAGAGCGGCATAGAAGTCGTAGCCTTAAACACGTCTTTCAGAACACGTGAAAGACGTGAAAGTTGGTGTTACTACACTAACTCAAACTAATAACAAGGCCGAACTGTGTTAATGTCAGCAGCAAACGGATTCTGGTACTTGAAAAAGACGTCTGACGAATTTCTTTGGCATAAACACGTAGTTCACACAATCGCCCACTAAACTTTCAGCATTTCCAGTGCTTCCACAAATTTTTTAGTAGGAAACGGGACCGCTCGATTCTCTGCAGAGAGGTTTTGTTTTGTAAGGAGATGGACAAAGCTGGGCTTTTTCCCTTGTCATAAAAGCAGCTTGTTTCACCTGAAATGCTTCCTTGTGGGACTACATGTCGCTAGTGTGTGTTAAAAATATGAGGTGCCGTTTCCAATCTGGGTCGATTAGCCCGTGCACCGTTATGATTTGTGAATTTAATTTCAGGTAGCAGCTCGTAAAAGTGGTTAGGTCAGTGGCCTCACAGCAAGAAAGTCAGGGTTTGACTCCCGGGTGGGACGAGGCTTGTCTCTCGCCTGAAATCAGCTGGGATAGGCTCCGGCACCCCCCGCGTTCTCGTTGGAGATAAGCTGTTCAGAAGACGAAACAAAACAAATAAATCTTACTCAACATTTATCTCTAATCTCAACTTTTCAATAAATATTTAACAATATTTTTCCACGCTTTCAAATTAATCCTAACGTTTTAAACTCTGATCACAACATTTTTCCGAAATATTGACCATTCAAATGTATCCATTAAACCTAACTGTAGAAGAGGGAGAAACTAGATTTTGATCAAATTTATTGGAATGGGAATATGTTTATAAAAACAGAGACAAATAAAAACAAAATGTATTTAAAGCCTGACCGACACCAAAATAAAAATGGTTTAATTTGATCCAATTTTAGTTACACACAATTCTCCTGTAAGTCATTTTGCGATTCTACTGATAGCTTTATATCAGTGAATGTTTCTAAGAGTTTGTCTCTTGCATTCTCGACACATGTTTTGCTGTTAATTTGTTAAACATTGAGTTAAAAGTAGTCAGTTTAAACAGAAAAACATTCTCTCTGGTAGGAATACTTTGGATGTTGCACATTGAGCGATAAGAATTTTCTTTTATGAATGTACGAGAGAAGAGCGTGAAATTCGGAATGAAACATCAAGCCCAAAATTGATAAGCGAATGTCAAAGGCGAGTGGGAGAGGAGACACGATGTCCTTCACTTTTTACCATTTAGTGAGGAGGGATCGTGCTTTCATGTGGTTACAATTTTTATCTCAGAACATAGATAAAAATTGTAGCTTTTTGTTTGCTCAGAAATGCGATATTCACTGGAGAAAAAGCTCGTAATAAACACAGGGAGTAAAAAAAAAGTATTTGATGTCCTTCTGATTTTGTTGGTTTGTCCACTAATTAAAACGTGATCATTCTATACTTTTAATGATATACTTTCACTGAGATATATTCCAAAGAATATATCTCAGTGAATATATCGTCGTCCGAAAGACGATATATTCACTGAGGTAAATATGGGTGTTTGATCCCGTAGTATGCGTTAGGAGTTCTTGCTTTCACACCTGTTCACGGAATCGGATTCTAAACTCCGTTTTGTCGTCTTCCGCTTATCGGGGTCGGAACGCGGGGGCAACAGCCTCAGATGTGAAGCCCAGGCTTCTCTCATCCCAGCTGGATCCTCCAGCTCACCCGTGAGGATCCTGAGTCGTTCCCCAGCCAGCTGTGAGACATAGTCTTTTCAGCGGGTCCAGGGTCTGCCTTTACTGTAGTCATCCCTCATAGGGATTGCACCACAGCAGGCAACCATGACGGGACCATTGGTGGGATTAACTGGAGGTTAGGTGTGTTTCCCAAGGACACTTAGGTATGAGCCCAGTAGGAATCAAACAGGTTCTCACGGTCCAAGGTCGGAGATTCTACGACTGAGCCAACTTCTCATCCAAACAGAAAGTTTCAAATCAAACCCCCTTCCACACTGTGACCAAATCGCCTACAATTTGATCCCAGCCTTACAATTTAAGTGCCCTATGTGACACAGTACCAGCAAAATTACATAGAGCTTATTCTACAAGTTTAATATCCATGGTCAGTGTCCATGGGCTTGTTGCCATGACAGGCAGTTTTAAGAACTAATGCACAGTTTCATCTGCAGACATAATAAGCCAGAAAATTAAGTTTTGATGTCACTCATAAATCGGAGACTGAGTGAGTTGCTCTTTCCGTCCACTGCTCCACTGTCTTTTAGTGCATAGGTCCTGATTTTATGTTACTGTTGTTGTCTGTCTTTTTTTGACTAGATTACAAGTCTGTAGTGAAATTGATTGCAGTTATATTTTTGGGTTTACGTGAAATGTAACGACGTTGCAGCCAACCCGCCAACAGTGCTGCTTCTACAGTGCAGTGTATCTACAATTTACCGATTGTCAAGTTTCTCACGTAAAATAAAGCTTCATTTTGATACAGCGATGCTGAAAAAAGATTTTCCAAAAAAATGAAAATTTACTAAGAACTACAAAATGGAGAAACTTAAATTCCTGTTCAAACTTTTTCAGATAATAAGCGGATGATATCCTCTAAGGGAGGGAAATTATTGCAACACAAGATCATTTCTAGTTGTGTTACACACTTTATTTCAAAAGATATATTGGAGGATGCACTGTCATCTGATTTTTTTTTTTCTCCAGGTTTTGTCCAATTCCTGCAGTATTACTACCAGAGTGGTTGCCTTTACAGGCTGCGTGCTCTAGGAGAGCGAAATCAACTGGATCTCACAGTGGGTGAGTTGTAAGCTATTTTTGGTGCGAGCCATTTAAATCGCTTGAACTTTCAAGCCATCTGCAACTCCGTGTCTGGAGAAGTGGGGTAAAGGTGAGAAACGGAGACAGCTGTTGGGATAGACATACTGGGATGCAGATGTCGGGCAAGTCACGAGAGAAACCAGACCTGATTTCTTAAAGCACTCTTTAAATTTCAAAACGTCTCAATCAGCACAATCAGTTGTGTACTGAGTTGTGTCATTCCACTTTTGTGTCTGTGCAGAGGGATTCCAATCCTGGATGTGGAGAGGACTCACTTTTCTTTTACCCTTCTTGTTTTTTGGCCATGTAAGTCATAACTCTTGTGGTTTTTCACCATCCTCATCAAAGATGCAACAGCATCATTTCTTTGCAGTAATTCAAACAATTGCACATGAACTGATAAAGTAACATTTTTCTATTGTCATCTGTCATTTTTCCGGATTAAACAGGAAGAAAGGTTCAAATAATAGCTTGTAACTGGAGAGAATTTTAAGACATTACAAAAGCTGACTCGTCTTTTGTCTTTGCAGTTTTGGCAGCTGCACAACTCCGTGACTCTGTTCCACTTAGCGGTACACGTGGACTGTAAAGAGTGGCAGGTAAGGATCGAATCCACAAAATCAAAGTGAATGGATTTTTTTAACAAAAAAAAAGAGAAGTAACACTAAAACCACAGTGACATACTCATCAGTGAAGGACTGAAATTTGTGTTCCAAGAATCCCTTCCCCTTTTTTGTTAGTAAACATAATTTCTGTGTATTCAGCTGCTGGGAGACAATCTCAAGGAGAGCTTCAGATGTTTCGAAGATCAAAGGGTTTCTGTTTTGAATTGAACAGCAAATTATTGTCACCAATGCTTTGCATAATAATCTAGAACTTTTGACAAAACTCCCAAAGGTTTTTAAGCATTAAAACAAATTCAAAGACAAAAGGAGAAATGGAAACAATCATGAACTTTGGCCTGAAGTGTGATTTTGTTTGTGTCAAACCGTTTTTATCACTGATTTGTTTCATTTTTGAGAAAGTATTACAAATTAAGGACAAACAGTTTGTTCTAAATTGTAAGATTGCGTTTGTTTCAGAATTGATACATTTGCACAACAGGGAGCCTTAAATTTTAATGCCAGCTAGGACAGGGGTGTGCAAACTTTTTTGACTCTGAGAAAAGGGTTGGAGGGGTGAGCCCCCTCCAGGTCCACAAAAAAAGTGTTCTTACTATTTTAATTATTCTAAACTTTGGTTAAAATATGCACCAAAATGCAGAAAAATGACTTATTTTTCAAAAAGGTTCCGGGGGGATTTTGTGCGTTTTGTGCCCCCTCCCCTTTTAGAAAATTCTTGATTCGCCCCTGGGAACAGGATCAGATGGATGGCATGCTTTGGTAACCACTAGACTAGAACAATAGAATGGTGCACAAGATTTTAAACAAGCGCGTTAATTGTTACATCAAGAGCGTTAAATTTCATATCTAGCAGCGCTAGGTTTGAAATCTAAGCGCTTGATGTAACATTTTGTTTGTTTTAACATCTAACACGCTTGTTTACGTGTGTGTATTGGCCCCGATGGCTTTCCATGTCTGTGCACACTGTTTATTTTGAAGGTGTGCGCATCATGGAGACACACACATTCAAAGCAGTGTTGTATTTTAGCGCCATCTAGTGACGAACGTCAGAATTGCAGAAAAATCAAACTAACATGGTTTATTTTTTTAATTTCTTGTAGTTCGGCGGGCCGGATTAAAACGTTTAACGGGCCGCATGTGGCCCGCGGGCTATAGATATGCTTAGTTTCAGACAATGAGCCTTTCAGAGGATTTACCCACAATGCTGGAGAAACTTTTTTCTCTTGAATATCTCGCAGAAAATGTGAGATTTAATTAGAATCCACAAGTTTTCTGCTTTAAAACACAACCTAAATTTTCTCAAAATGTCTCAAAAACATGTAGAAAATACAATCCACTAGGTGGGGTAGTTTTTGGGGAGGGATGGACAGCAGTATGCTACATAAAAGCAGAGAAGAAGAGTGAGTTGCTATGGTTACAGGACAGCCTTACCTGTCTCTAAATAAAATAAGATTTCAAAACGGTTTAAAATAAATAAACTTTTTTTACACAAACACAATGAGATCAACCAAAAAATCATTGGGAGCTACCAGCAGATCCCGATCACCGTATGAGGTGATATAGTACACCTGACGATCTCTCTCTTGAAAAATGCTGGTTTAGATTTACGTTGAGCTTTAACACTCTTTTGGAACTTCCTAGTATGTTGGAACTTTATTCCGCATCAGAAACAAACCTGAAGTTGTCTTCTATTTTAACTATGCATGTTTGAGTCATATAAAAGTGCTCGGATACTAAAGTTCGGATACTATTTGAACACCAGGTTGTTCTTTGCCAGGTATTTTGTTCTCCACCAACATAACCACTTTATTTATTTATTAAGATTTTTTTTTTTTCCTAGTGATACCTTCCTTTCTTTCTTTTTTAATTCCAGTTCTACTTCCTCTCCTTCCAGGTATTCATGTTGGCGCTCACATTCCTCGTCCTCTTCCTGGGAAACTTTCTCACCACCTTAAAAGTCGTCCACCAAAAATTTCAAAAGAACCAGAAGGCCGTACAAAAGAGTGACTGAGGACAAACAACTTTTTATTTTAATATGGTCAGTAACCACTGAGCAAAACACGCACAGCAGCCAAACGAGCACCAACAATCGGACCGAACCCCACCGTTTCTACTCAGGCTTCGAAGACAGCCAAAGGATCCGGCGATCGTGCTCTTACACGCTAATGATTTCCTGTTGCCACAAGGACTGAGGACGGACAATTTGTTGCTTTATCTCGTGTACATAAGGCGTGAGTGGAAAGAATGTGTGACTTGTGTTGGTGCATGAGTGTAATCAGAGAGCTTTTTGGTCAAATCATATGCAACCGAACAAAGCCGGGCAGCAGAAAAGAACGAAGTTTGCCCCTTAAGACCAAGCATCTTAGCATGTGCACACTTCTGTGAAGTAGTGATGGTCAAACTTTTTTTGGCTCGCGTTCACTTTGGCATCAGTGTTTGTCATGAGCCGCCAAATTTTAAAATCACACATTTTTCTCCACTTAGTCACACGTTACAGTCGATCCCATCCAAGAAATGACAATGTCACTCCTTTGCTTTGTAGTTTACAAAGGGAAAAATTATTTTCTTTAGACGCAAAGTTGTTTTTGATTGTTTGTTTTTGTAAGAAAAAAGGAGTTTGTGCTACAGTTTAAGGGAATGCAAAGTTGTTTCTGTCAATTGGAAGTTGTTACAAAGCTTTTTATAACTTATTAGCATCAACCATCTTTTGAAATGATTATGAGATGAAAATGTTTCGATGGTAGAGTTAAACCAACATGTTACTAACGTTATGACACGAACCAGTGAAGTGTTATACTGATGGTCTTAAACTCGTCGGGTTTAAACAATTTCTTACAAAAAAATTTTTATTTATTTTTTTTTTTTTTTGCAGAAACTATCAAATGCTGCCGTTTAAATAGACTGTTCGATCATAATCTGACTTAAAGTGCTGAAATATTTTTCTAGTCGTTATCATGGAACCAGGATGCTGTACAATTATGTCTTAATTGTTCATCCGATTTGTCCTCGTAGTTCTCTGTAGTTTTGTCTCATCTGTGATTTCATCATGTTGGTCACAAGGCTCAGGTTCAAAATGCCTTATAAAAATCTCATTGAAATTTTTGAAAAAAAAACAACTTGTTTTTAAAAAATTATGCTCTTTAAAAGATTTACATGAATTACATAAATTATTGTTTTTTTTTTTTCCGAAGGAGAAAATTGATGTTAAAAACATACTAAAAGCTGCCGGAATGTACAATGTGATGTCTTCAATTTTCCTAATGTAGCCCTTCATTTCAAGTTTCCACGTTCGGATTGTTGTACAAACAATAAATGCCTCAATTAAAAAAAAAAAAAAAAACAATAGATATGCAAAATGATCATGTGCGCTGGCACGAGCGGGATTTTATTTCAGTTTTCTTACAAATTGTGGCCTTTATGAATGTTGCAACAGTTTATTTCATCCACAGCTAGTGGGCGCTGTAAGAAAACTAAGAAGCTCAGAATACTGTGATGGCAAACATTTTTAGTCGACATAGATCTGAAAGTTGTTAAAGGTCCATTTTTTGGGTGCGGAATTCCAAACTGAAGTTTGTTTTTTTTTTTTCCAATCACATTAATTTTTCAACTAAAATGCTTCTCAGAAATGTGCTTGTAAAAAGAAAAAAAAAGAGTTGTAATAAAATATTAAAGCATCAGGCATGACAGAATTGTTTGATACTGTTTTTTACAAATCTAATATGTACAAATTGACTATGAAAAAAAAACAAAAAAAAAAAAACAAGGTGGTACGAAAAACGAATTGCAATTTTGGAGTCTAACTCTGCAAAAAAACGAATTGTTCCCAAGTGTTTCAAAGTTTTACAAAGCTAGAGTCTCCTAACGGGTGATGGGAACTTTATATCATCAGGTTTAACATGCTTTTTATTTATTTGTCTTCTGAGCCGCCCAACCCTAACGGGATTGCGGGGGTGCTGGAGCCTATCCCGGCCAATACAGACTCATTCCTAGGGGCAATTTCATATCGGCCAATCAACCTAACATGCATGTTTTTGGAGGTTGGGAGGAAACTGGATGACTCTTAGAAAACCCATGCATACACATGGAGAACATGCAAACTCCACACAGAAAGGCCAGTGTTCCAAGCCTCGTCTAACCCAGGACTCGAACCTCCGACCTTCTTGCTGTGAGGCCACTGTGTTGCCCATGCGTTTGATTATTAAAGAAAAAAATCTAAGTCAAAATTGAAATTGTCCATCCCGGCTGATCCAAGGCGAGGGGCAGGGTACACCCCAAACAGGTCGCCAGTCTGTCATGGGGCCATACACACACACTCATTTCTAGGGGTAATTTGGCACCGGCCAATCAACCTAACATGCATGTTTTTGGAGGGTGGGGGAAACCCACACATACATGGGGAGAAAGGCCAGTGTTCCAAGCCTCATCTCACCCAGGACTCGAACCCCTGACCCTCTTGCTGTGAGGCCACTGTGCTACCCATGCTTTTTATTATTCAAGAAAATCAAAATTGAAGTTGTAAAGAGTAAAAAGTGCGACATTTTCAAGTAAAAGCCTAAAAGATGACATTCACGTAACTGACTTCTAAAGAAAAAAAGTTTTGGGTTTTTTTTGCCGATATCATCAAAAACAGTCATTCTTCTTGCGTCATTTCTCATTCAGTTGCAACATTTACAAAACCCCAATGATGGTTGAAGCAAGGCCTGAATGTCCATGAACGGGTGGCGTTTCCAACTTATGTTTGCATTTAAGAAAATGAACCCAGCCCTGCTGATTGCAAGAATCCTGGAAACTTCTGTCCTCTTTTTCTGACTTACAAAAAAACACATTTCCTTCTCCTCTTCTTGTTTCTCAGTTTGCGTTTAAAAGTCAGAGCTCTTTTAGTTGCCTCTTTAAAAACGTCCTCTACATTCTCTTGATATTTTGCTGAACACTCCAGGTAGAGTTGTGCGTTCATCTGCTGCCGGGTCTCTTCCCCCTACAACCAAGAAACAGTCTGTGAATGAGGGGAACCACTTTCGACCTCTCTCAAAACGTAACTGAGTAATGTAACTGTAATTCTAAAACCTCAAAGATATTTCAGATAAAAATAACCTGTTCTATTTTCCAAAACGTTTCTATTTATTTTAAATCTACAAACTGTAGTTTAATAAAAATATTTTGTCAAACATTAGTCGAGATTTTGATAATACGTTTTACAATTTGGAATGCCCCCTGCGGGTCAGGGACAGGGTCCTGCCCCAAATGGAGGAGTTTAAGTATCTCGGGGTCTTGTTCACGAGTGGGGGAAGGATGGAGCGGGAGATCGACAGGCAGATCACTGCGACGTCAGCAATAACTAGGACGCTGCATCGGTCCGTCGTGGTAAAGAGAGAGCAAAACCGAAAAGCAAAGCTCTCGATTTACAAGTCGATCTACGTTCCAACCCTCACCTATGGTCACCAGCTGTGTGTGGTGACCGAAAGAATGAGATCGCGGGTACAAGCGGCCGAAATGAGCTTCCTCTGCAGGGTGGCTGGGCTCTCACTCAGAGATCGGGTGAGGAGCTCTGCCATCCAGGAGGAGCTCGGTGTTGAGCCCCTCCTCCTCCAGGTCGAGAGGAGCCAGATGGGGTGGTTTGGGCATCTGGTCAGGATGACCCCCGAGCGCCTCATGGGCGAGGTGTTTCGGGCACATTCCACCGGGAGAAGACCAAGGGGTAGACCCCGGACCTGCTGGAGAGACTATGTCTCACAGCTGGCCGGGGAACGACTTGGGATCCTTCCGGGTGAGCTGGAGGATGCAGCCGGGGAGAGAGAGGCCTGGGCTGCCCGTTTGAGGCTGTTGCCCCCGCGACCCGACCCCGCAACAAGCGGAAGATGACGGAACGGAACATTTTACAAAAACGTATAGCGTTTTCACAGGATAACGCTACCATCTGAAAAGTATCATGTCTTATAACTGTAGAACGTTGTTCCAGTTGTTTTCTGGACGGTATATTTACGATCGAGACGTTTCGACTCCAACAATCTGGTTGATTTCAATCAGATTGAAAATAATTCCTGGATTGAAGTTGAAACATCTCCTGAGGCCTATGATTTCTCTGGATGGGTGGGGTAATGAGCAATAGTCAGGCTTTTACACTTCCTATATAAATCCATAACATTACATATCTATCGTGAAATTAAGTTTGTGAATCCTAAACGTGCGTAAGATACGATGAGAAAATAGTTATTTTGCATGAGATGGGAACTTTAAATAAATTGGTGTAAATCCCTGATTTTAGATCTCCGTTAATGACCCAGACTAATCTGGTTGTTCTTACCTGTATGTAAGTAATGGGAGCCTGATTCATGGCCTTCAACTTTCTTGCACACTCTTTATCTTTCCTCAGATCAGTCTTGCAGCCAATCAAGATGACTGGTATCTCTCTGCAGAAGTGCTTCACCTCTGGATACCACTGGATAAACATTCAAGACAATCAAAAACGTGCTTTTACAATTTCAAATCAGGCATTGTTGCACTCTAGGCTGAACTATCTAACGCCGTTGCTTTCTATTTGTTTTTGCGGCACTAAACAGTTTACATGGGATCAATGTCCATTGAGCGTTGAGTTAATCACGACTAAAAAATGCAGCCGTGCCAACAAAGTAAACTCTGTTTATCATTAACCAACTTAACTTGAACAGCAAGCCTGAAACTCCGCCTGTTGGCATGAAAACACGTTTGATTCTTTGTGCTCAACTTGGTACGAAGAGATATGTACCTTTATCATGACATTTTCAAAGCTGGTGGGGTTGGTTACATCGAAGCAGACAATAACCAGATTTGCTTCTTGGTAGGAAAGTGGTCTCAATCTGTCGTAGTCGTCCTGCCCTGAGGGAACAAAAGCAGGAGTTACCTGATGAATAACACTGTCTACATGCCAACATACTCAGAGATAATAAAAAAATGTGTGTGAATGAACTGAAGGGTTTAAAAAAAAAACCCAATGGCTTTACTTTGAATTCTAAAGTCTGAAAAGCAAGAGATGATGTATGTGTGAAAGCTAAAGGGCTAAACGCATAAAACCACATCCTGACTTTGGCTTCCTCCTCCACTGATGCAAGGCGCTCTGTCTTTAAATGATAAGTTTCAGCACAGGCTGTCATGACCTTTTTCCTGAAAATGAAATGATTTTAGATATTGTCTATTCCTGACATAAAAAACAATGAGAGGAGGAGTTCGGCTTCACATTTTGTCTTGACTTAAGTTATTTTGTCGTATAAGTCGTAGATATTTGTCGTATATATTTGTCGTATATTCTGTCGTTTAAGTCTTAAGTTATTTTGTCTCCAATTGTAAATTTGAAACTCCAATCGGTCTTTAAAAAAAAACAACAAAGCGGAAATATTTGGGCTAAAATAAATTTTTACAACAAGGCAGAATTGATCTAAGTTCGATGTAAACGATAAAAAATGTTTAAACAGCAAATATTTGAATTGTTATGAATAAAAGGAGATATGTCCATTTTTTAAGAAAACAAACTTATTCAAGGTGAAACGTTTGAACTCTGAATTAGTCAATTATCTAGTTTATTTTCAAAATAAATGATCAAATAGATGACATTGAGGTTTTCTTGATAAGAATATTAATAATAATAAAAATTCCGAAGCGCCTTTGAAAACCCTCAAGGTCGCTTTACAATCAAATATATAAGATACATGTCACATAATATTAATAACATTAATACATATTGACGTTCAACTGCTTCTTATGTGTCTCTTACTTTCAAAATAACGACATAAAGACAAAAAAACTTCCAACTTAGTTTGAAAACAAAATTATAGAAGCATTTTAAACTGCTGAGAGTTTGTCCGGGTCTGGTTTCTGCTGTCCAATATATCATGATTTTTGAAATTCCACACGTTCAAACAACAAATTGATTTTTTTTTCTCTTACCAGCTGTGTCGTACAGGTTGAGCTTTATCTGTTTTCCTCCCAGAGAAATAGTCGTAACATATTTTTCAAACACTGATGGTGCGTATTTCTGTATTTGAAACAAATAGAAAGACATCAGTTTAATGTAAAGTTCTTGGGATTTCTTCGTCTGTTCTACTTGCTTTTTTTCTGTATCAAACTTACTGATTCCAACGTTAGTATTTTTATATTTCCTCTTACCTCTGGAAAGTCACCTTTGGCATAAACCATCAGAAGTGAAGTTTTCCCACAGCCTCCATCTCCCACAATCACAATTTTCAGTTCCTCTGCCTTTTTGATGGTACCATTACCAATCTCAGCACCGTTTTGTGTCATTTTTTTTGCCTCCCAAACAAGTCAAAGAGGTACCAAGCAGAATGAAACAGATGATGCTCCTTCCAGATTTAAGTTAAATTCATGACTGAGCCTCTTGAACCCACATATGGAATGTGTGAGATGGCTTACAGACAGAATGGAGAGAGAGGTAGAGACCTGCCTCATGTTTCACCAGGTACCTCGCCGCTTCCTCTTCCTGTCACTCTGACGTTGTTTTCAATTGACCCCCTACACTTTCTTTCTGTGGCATCATCAGGCTGCTTTCTGAGCACATAGAACACATGAAGCTCCACTTCCTCTTTTCTATGCATTTGCTCATTTCAGTCACTGGGTGTGTACTCATACCGAGGTACAGCCTCCACTGTATGTAGAACATCAGAGATAACAGGAAAAATATGTTGACAAAAAGACCAAATACTGTCGTCGGGGATGTGGGAAGTGGTCACGCTCTTGATAGCAGTGAAGGGTCGGGCTCCTTATTGTCTGGATTTAATCTTACAGCTTTTTTTTTTAAGCGAACAAACGTGTGATTCCAAGTGGTAATTTCACTGTGATGTACACACCTTCGAGAGATGGGTAGGATTAGGATCGCACAAGTGCAAAACCTGATTTATCTCTTCTTTTTAACTGGAATGGACATGAATTTTTAAAGACAATTTATGTTCCATTGATTCAGCTTCGATGGAATAACAGTAGATTATGGTAAATATCCATTTGCTTGTGTGGAGAGTCTATTGTCCCATCTAGCACATTAAATCAGCAGCAGGAGGAGGATTCAAAGCCAAAGAAGACCCATGACAGACTGCTCGGAGACACGAGGAGTGTATTATCAGTTTATAAATGAGATAAGCCACAGATCAGGGTGAAATGCTGCCAAATCGCACTAAAAACACTCAACCAGATGTCTTCCCATCCGAAGGACCTAAAAGGTCTGGACTATTTTTAAGGCTTTTAAGAAACATGGGGTGTGTGTTAGGGATGACAATGCAAATTCCCACAATTAGATCAATCATGGAAAAGAAAAAAGGAGGAATCGTTTAGCATTAACACACTCAATACCCTTAATATTAATCCATTTTAAAAAAATAGGTCAAAGGGTTTCTATTGTTTTACTTCAACAGTAATCCATTAAAGAGAATTTATATCGTGATTTTTTTCAATTATTCGTGTTCATGTCGAATTCAGAAAATGATGAAACATGTAAATTTGATTTTTAACATTTTTTTGTAAATGTTTAGAACTATATTTAAAACAGGCCTAAATATTTTCTAGAACAATTTTAAACTATTTGCTTCATTCGATACAAAAGAATAATAAAAATAAAAAACACTTGGAATAGGATTGAAGTGAAGGCCATTTATTTAAAAAAATAAATGTGACATTGTTACAAACATGCATGCAAACATTTTTACAGCAAAAAACAGGACAGATTTGGAAACAAATACAATACCGAAATTTGAAAGAAATCCTTTAAGAAAAACTCCAAAGATGTCTGAATTGATTCAGAAGACAAATCCATAAGAAAAAAAAAGCTCTAAAGTACAAAGATCATGTTACTGTGTTTGTCTGCTTCCACCGGAAACAGTAAACCGACGGGTTTGGTATGCCTCACATTTGACAATAAGTCGTGTTTTATATACAAATATCTATAAACACATAATAGTTCTTTTTAAAAAAACAAAATACATATAAAAATATAAATAGAAAAAAGTGCTTGCTTGACTTACGGAAGTCTCACATAAAGAATATTAAATGTGTCCTACAGAATGTCCACACGCCTCTGATCACTCAACAAGGACCAATTGTTCATTTGTTTTTCTCTGTCCGTGCAAGAGACAGCTGTCCTTTGGAAGAGGACAATCCCCTGTGTGGAATATTCCAGTTTGTCAGCAGTATAAAGCTGATCGGTGCAAGGGGGGGGATGAGTCTCTCTCGCTCTCTCTTTTTCCATCTCTCTCCACAAAACAAAAAGACCTATAAATAACCTGATTGGTGGACTGATCTGAAGTTACAGTTATAAATGTGTTATATAGGAGGTATTAACGACGACAAAAATCAAATGGGCTATGCAAGTCTCGTGACATTTGAGGCTAGGCTAGAAAATTGAGAACAGGAAATGTGCGGCCTTTTCGCTTGCTTGTTGTGAAATCTGTGCATCCTAATAGGATCTGAACACACGAAGCAGATTAGCTTTTTTTTTTTATAAACGCCTACACCTAAAGGAAACCCACTCCTCTTTTTCAAATCATGCAAAAATAAAAAACAAGACCCACCCACCTATATTTTTTTAACTCCTTCATTGAAAAAAAATGAAAAATGAGAATTGCATCGGATTTTTCCTTTAGACGCTTAAAACGAAGTGACAGCATAACGCATGCGCGTTAGCTACACGCACCCTTCACCCAGAACCAGACACACAAGTGGATTCCTGATGACCTTATATGGCAGTGTGGGGGAGCAGAATGCTGCCATGGCAACCATCCAGGAGATCTCAGATTAAACGCAGTTACCAGAGCAAAACGGCCATAGCAACAGACATCCTGATCGTCTTGCTCGTACTTGACAAAATAAAAACAATTTTTTTTTTTGCTCCTCTTTCATTTTCTTTGTCAAACATACACTTCAACTCACACCTCCAAGAATGCTTGTTTGATGGATCCAACTCCATCCTCCCCCCTTCAACGAGTCTGGTTGAAATACGAGCGACGTCCTCAGGGGGGGGGGGGAAGAAAGAAAGAACGGCTCGCTGAGGAGCCTCACCCAGTTATGGCGCAGCAACATTTCAACGCACAGTGCTCCCTTTGTCTGTAAAGAAGCCATTTTGAAACAGAAACAGGAGAGAATCTGAGCAAGAGCAACTTTACCTTCCACCCAAACGTGTTTTTGGATAAAAAGGAAGCAGTGATAATTAAAAAAAAAAACCTAAAAAATCCTTTCATTTTAGACTATTTGGATTCCTTGTTTTGAGTACTGACTGTAAGTTTCTTATATAAATCAAACAATTAAAAAATGTGGATTGCAGTTGTGTTTGTTTAATTTGTAATAAACTAGCCTTTTGTTCTTTTTTAAAAAAAAATAAGTTAACTATTTGGTAAATTTGGTGAAAAAAGCTCAAATTCCTTTACCTTTCCCTCAAAATTTTTCCTTGAAGTTTTATATGTTGCTGCTCTGTTAGAAATGGACGAGGTTGTATCGACTGCAATCCTGTCTTGAAGAAGAGAGAAGAGATGGTTTTGCATATTGCCCACACAGATGAGATGCTTGAAAGCTGCATATTCGCTGGCTGGAAAGGGGAATGCAAGCACTCATTTAAAAAAAAAAATTCTTAAGAGCTTGTCGTGTTAATGGATTCTTTTTCCTTTTCAGGGGACGCTTTCCTGACCTTTATAAAATGCCATTAATAGAGGATCCGAAGATGGAGCCAAAAGCAGTCCTCATGTCCCTGCTTTTAGGCCTGTTAACTGCTTTCCACCAACATACTGAGGTAAATATCTTCACAAACAGTTTTCCCTCCATCTGCTTCCACTTAAATTCGATTGATCTATTATTTAAATTGTCGTAGGAAATGTAATTTTTCTTTAAAGTAAAAAAAAAAGAGCAAAAAAAAGCTACCTGAAGGGGTTTCTTTAGATATTCAAATATGCCCTTGGCGCAAGGTCAAACTGCCGTTTGCTCTTTGGACGGCACAAACTTTAATCGTGCTTGACGTTGTTCTCTCCACAGGACACAAACCTTCTTGCTGCTGTGAGAGAAAAGTATTTAAAGACGTTAATAAAAAATGGTTTATCATTCACCAGTCAAAACTTAAAAACACATTGAAGTAGAAGAAAGATTTCATTTGTTTATTCATGGCCTAATTTTGGAGATTTTATACACCAACATGCAGTGAACATTATGTACAAAAAAAAATCCAGAACAGTTGAACAAAAAATATCTACATAAATAACAATTACTGCATGCCTCACACTTCACATTACTCAAATATTAAAACAATATTATAACAAAAGAATTTTAACTTACTTATTTGTTACTAATTTCCTACAAGGCCATAAAGGGCATAGCCAATTTTTTTTTTACATTCAAAACTGTGGATTTTGCCTATCTTACGTTTTCCAAAATTATAAAGCTGTTTTATTCACAATATTTGGTTTCTACACCTCTTTTTTTTTTAAACATAAGAAATATAAATGCTATTATATGGGTGTGCCATGACCTAGTTAAGACAAAAGTGGTTTCCAAGGCAGAGGAAAAAAGATTCAAAATGTCACAAGGGTATTACATCCACTTCCATCTTCTCAATCCTTTAAAAGGAGCAATCATAGTTTTTATCATAGTCCATAAGAGATGAGGAAATCAAGTGTAAGATCCCTTTTGGAACAAAGGAAACCCCATAAAGGCCATTGAGTCCTGTTTAAGGAAAATGGCTGCCAGAGTTCTCAGCCCCCTCTCCCTGTTCTCTGTGTGTGTTGAAGGACTTGTGAGCTGTGCCTCTAATAGCAGACAGATCCACTGCTGCTGCCATCTCATTGGCTCTCAGAGACTACCGTCGTTAACCAGCCAATTGCCTGATCCCAGCAAACAACAGACAATGTCAAACAAAACCTACTTCAATTTTAATTTCATTTATTCAGACATAAAATAACAAGAAAATTAATTAACGGTACAAATAAAAATACACAGTGTGAAAAAGGAATAGGCAGAAGTGAAGTGCTTGTAAGCGCCTATCCCCACTTCGATCGACTAATACGTGAAAAAAAAAAAAAATAGGAGAAGAAAAAAATGAAAACATAAATCCGCATAAAAAATGAAAAATAAAAATGAAAACATAAATTTCGGTTCTTTTTGGTGATTTATTAAAAAAAAAAATTATTTTTTTTTTTTTACATTAGGTAGAAAAAAAAATTTATTTTTCAATTTTTACATGATTATAAATTCAATTTTTCGCGTGTATAAAAAAAAAAAATAGGAGAAGAAAAAAAACAAACAAACATAAATTCCCGTCCTTTTTTTGTGATTTATTAAAAAAAAAAAAATTTGAAAAAAATTGAAAAAAAAATTATTTATTTTTTTTTACATTAAGTAAAAACAATTCTTATTTTTCATTTTTTTTGCGTGTATTGAAAAACAAAATAGAAGAAAAAAAAAAGAAAACATCAATTCCCGTCATTTTTGGTGATTTATTTAAAAAAATAAATAAATAATTTTTTTTTTTACATTAAATAGAAACCATTTTTATTTTTCAATTTTTACACGATTATAAATTTAATTTTTCGCATGTATTGAAAAAAAAATAAATAAAGCTAACAACAAATCTAACATTAGCATCATAAGTGATCATTTTTGCTCCTAAAATAACCAAATTTCATTTTAATTCTCAGAAATTAACTCTTGCACCGCCTCATTTAACCTGTTGGCTTTTTTTAAACAACAAAAAATATATTTTTAATGTTAAAAACAAAAAAAAAAATTGTAAAATATTAATGCTAAGCTAATAACATGCTAAGCTAACATTAGCTTAGCATGCTAAGCTAAGCCAAGAAAATGCTAACGGCAGATTCCACAGAGAAACGGTCGGAAATCATTTTTTAAAAAAAACATTAATTCTTAACGGTTATGATTTAAAAATAAGTTTTATAAAACTCTATAAAATAATTTAACCTTGAATTTCATTTTTATTTTTAAATTAAAGAACGATTAGAGAGCTAACGGTAGTTTGCGTGGAAAGTACGATGTGGGAGGGCAGAAGCCAAGCGGTGTATTGTGGGAGATCCACCAGCGCACACACTATGTACTAGTGAAAAGGAGCCATGTCTTAAACCATGGAAATGCAGACGGACGAAAGCATTTAGCTTCACATTTTTTCTTTCGTCAGGTAAAGAAGAAGAAATCTCATTGTAAAAATGTCCAAAGAGAAGAACAGGTTGAACGAGGACCACGGGAGAAAGAATTCCAGTAAGCTTCATTTTTTTCCCTCTTAAACCCAACGTCTATTTTTCCGAAAGTAGGATTCATGCTTCTCCACGTTTTTTTTAGCTTATTTTATTTATTTTTTTTTGCTATTGGAGGGTTTCCTTCCAGCATGGAAGCAAACAGCAAACATGTGCGCCGATTTTTCAAAGTGTTGGGGGCTGGTAAGAGAACCGTGTTTAGCTTCGGTTGCCGTTAACGCGCTCCGCTTTTCTCCTTTTCAGGTTTGGGGAACGGTATGGACAGTCATCCGATGTGTGGCAACACCGAGAAGAAAAGCCACCACTGGAGGACCTATAAACTGATCATCGACCCAGCGTTAAAGAAGGGTCAACACAAGCTGTATAGATACGATGGACAATTTTTTAGCATGCCCGTAAGTGTGCCGCCTTGACGCAGCTGTATCCACAACAACGATAATCGACTAATCGACCTCCATGATATGTTTGCCCCTCTTTTCCTGGACATCCACAGCATCTTTTTCTTCCTACTCCAAGTTTTTTCGTTGGATTTTACGGGAATACGTTTAAAGCAAACTAGCTGTATCTTAAGTTGACAAATATCGATCGATAACGTGATTGTTTCCCCCTCTTTTTTTTTTTTATCCACAGAACCCTGGGATTCCACCAGTTGAGACAGTTCGTGATCCACGGATCGGTCGTCTCTGGACTAAATATAAAGAGACAGACCTTCCGGTTCCAAAATTTAAGGTATCTTTTAAATCCTAACGTTAATTTTTATTTTTCTTTCCAGTGAAGTCGATGTCATGTCAGAAAGTTGCAGACACACCCCCCTCCGTGCTAACTTTCGCGATTATTTTAGAAGTGTTTGGAGTACCCGCTCAGACCAACGATCACACTTATTCAAAACATAACAAGCTTCCTTATTTTATTTTTATTTATTTATTTTTTGGGACAATTTAAGCTAAATCAACAATTAATCCTCTCTTTTTTTTTTTCTAAAAACCAGATCGACGACTGGTACATCGGTCCAGTTCCTCCGAAAGAGGTGACTTTCGCGAAATTGAACGACAATATAAGAGAAGGATTTTTATTAGACATGTGCAAAAAATTTGGAGAGATCGAGGAGGTTGAAATTTTGTACAACCCGAAGACCAAAAAGCACTTGGGAATAGCTAAAGTTGTGTTTGAGCTCGTGAAATCCGCCAAAGAGGCCGTACATTCTCTTCACAACACGTCCGTGATGGGAAACATTATCCACGTGGAGCTGGACCCAAAAGGTAAACAGTGATTCATTCATTCAGACCTTTCTAGCTGCATGTGCGCAGATCTGCTGAACAGATAAATGTTAGCATTTAACTCCTTCCGTTTTGAGTTGTTTTCTTTTGGTTTTTTTTTTGAGGATGATAACACTCGACTAGCTCAGATTTACATCGGTTGCCTGGTAACCGGTGATAATTGAATTTCATTGAAAATGAGCGTGTTCCCATAAGCCCAGAGCTGACAGTCCTGTGTGCTCCCACTGTGCATAATTTCCGACATGCAAACAAAAACAAACATGTCCTCGGTTTGTATCGGTAACAATACCGGAAAAAAAAAAAATGTAGCAGGAAAGCTCCGGATCACGTAGATACTGAGTGCCATGTTTGAATTTTTCTGATATGCCCCCTGCGGGTCAGGGACAGGGTCCTGCCCCGAGTGAAGGAGTTTAAATCTTGGGGTCTTGTTCACGAGTGAGAAGGATGGAGCGGGAGATCGACAGGTCGATCGGTGCAGCGTCAGCAATAACTAGGACGCTGCATCGATCCGTCGTGGTAAAGAGAGAGCTGAGCCGAAAAGCAAAGCTCTTGATTTACAAGTCGATCTACGTTCCTACCCTCACCGGTCACCACCCACAGCTGGTGACCGAAAAAATGACATCACGGATACAAGCGGCCGAAATGAGCTTCCTCCGCAGGTAGGCTGGGCTCTCACTGAGTTGCTCTGCCATCCGGGAGGAGCTTGGTGTCGAGCCGCTCCTCCTCCAGGTTGAGAGGAGCCAGATGGGGTGGTTCTGGCATCTGGTCAGGATGCCCCCCGAGCGGCTCGCTGGTGAGGTGTTTTGGGCACGTCCCACCGGGAGGAGACCAAGAGGCAGACCCGGACCCGCTGAAGAGACTATGTCTCACAGCTGGACGGGGAATGACTTGGGATCCTTCCGGGTGAGCTGGAGGATGCAGCCGGGGTGAGAGAAGCCTGGGCTTCCCGTCTGAGGCTGTTGCCCCCGTGACCCAGCCGACGGAACAAAACGCTTCTATGTTACACACGTGTACTTTGGCATTACATCGAAAGCTCTTCAAGCACTTTTTTTTTAACACTCTTCTGCAGGTGAGAATCGCCTCCGATACTTTCAGCTATTGATGAACGGCAGCTACACCCCCCGGACACTGCCTGTCGGTGGAGGAGACGAAACCAAAGAGGTGTCACCGCTGACCCTGGCCGAAGCATTACTGGTAAGTAACAATAATACCCCGCATTTTGTTGTGAATTTAGGTTTTATAATTAATTATGTTATCGGTACGGTTAACGGATAGCTATTAGAGCCCGACCAAAATCGGAAGCGTCTTTTGTTAAGCTATGCGTTTGACCGTGTCGCATTGTTGGTAATCTAAAGAATGTCGCTAAATATTTTGAAGACATTTGTTTGGCTGACATGTTGTTTGAAAGGAATATTTTTTGTTTTAAATTTGAGTTTTTCAAACTAAACAGTGTTTACACGAAACAACGTGACTGTGTGTGTGTGTTTCTTGGCAGGCCTGTCAACCCATTCGTATTCGCCACTTGTCCGCTATGGGAGCAGTGTTGCCCCCCAGCGTCTGCTCAACCCCTCAGAGCCTGGAGACGGGCTACTCCAGTTTAAGGCAAGACACGCCCCAGTCCCTGGGAACCCCACTCACACCGCGTCCGACCAGTACGCCTTTTTCCCAGGACTCTAGTTACTCCAGTCGCCAGTCCACGCCTGGGTATCAGTCCAGCCGTCCCGAAAGCTCCGGAGGCTACAAGTCCCGCCGACACGAGAGCAGGTTTCAAGACGCGTACAACCGCAGGCCCGAGCGGCCTCAATATCGTAGCATCGCGCATCGGCGCGCAGCGACAGAACTATCCTCTAGTTTTAAGCTACAGCAGCTCACCCCTCCTGAGCCTCCGCTTCCGACCTCTCCGTTCAGCTACACAGCTCTCAAGACGACACCCAGTTTTAAATCGACGTTCCCACCATACCAGGCTCCTTTGCCCCCTGCTTTCCCGCCATCGGAGCCCGCGTTCCATCACTCGGTCCACAGGGAGGAGGAGTACCCACGGCCGCCACAGCCAACAACTCCCATCAAGGAGCGACCAGAAACCCCTCCTATCCCGGAACCACCACCAGAACCGATGTCCCATCCGATCACATCCCCTCCAGAAGGCTGCCAGTCACCGACGATGGACGCTGAGCGCAACAGCCTTGATTCTCGTATTGAAATGTTATTGAAAGAGAAGCGTACAAAGCTGCTGCCATTCCTGGAGGAACGCGACTCGGACACAGAGGTGCGAATGGAAGGAAGTCCCATTTCCTCTTCGTCCTCACAGCTATCCCCCATAGCTCCTTATACCGGCAACCAGCCAAACTCGCGTCCCGCTAGCACCGGCTTGGAAGACGTCAGCCCGACCCCACTGCCAGACTCGGACGACGATGAACCAACTCTCGTATCGGCCACATCGGTAAAAAGACCAAGCTCTCCTGCCCGTGACAAATCGAACACCAACGACCACAAGGAGGGAGCTTTCCGTGGCCACACACCGACCGATCAACTGGACACGGTAAGCTAAACAAACCTGAATGAAATCCTCTAGCTCACCCGGAAGGATGAGCTGGAGGATGGATCGTTCCCCAGCCAGCTGTGAGACATAATCTCTCCAGCGAGTCCGGGGTCTGCCTCTCGGTCTCCTCCCGGTGGGACGTGCCCAAAACACCTCCCGGGTGGCAGAGCTCCTAAGCCGATTTCTGAGTGAGAGCCCAGCCACCCTGCGGAGTAAGCTCATTTCGGCCGCTTGTATCCATGATCTCATTCTTTCGGTCACCACCCACAGCTGATGACCATAGGTGAGGGTAGGAACGTAGATCGACTTGTAAATCGAGAGCTTTGCTTTTCGGCTCAGCTCTCTCTTTACCATGACGAATCGATGCAGCGTCCTAGTTATTGCTGACGCTGCACTGATGTTTGCAGTTCAAGTTTTTGGATTTAGACAATTTTAAAAACAACAAAACGGAAAACATAAAATGACATGGGTTAGTTATAAACAGTTGGCGTAAACAAGGTGTGCTGACTTGTCACAATAAAAGCACGTTGATGAAATGCTCATCAAGGCCCGCATCATGACACTCACATTGTGTTTTGATCATTTGTTTGTTTGTTTGTTTTTCGGAAATTTAACCAACAAAACTGCAAATATATCTTTTTTTTTTTTTTTTAACGTTGTTTATGAAAGAATTCTGGCAAATTTTGACTTTCACTTGACTTTTACTTGATTTTTACTCGATTTTCTTGATTTTTTTCTAGACTTTTACTTGATTTTTTTCTAGACTTTTACTTGATTTTTACTTGAATTACTTGACTTTTACTTGACTTTTATTTGATTTTTTTAATTGACTTTTACTTGATTTTTTACTTGACTTTTACTTAATTTTTGCTTGACTTTTACTTGATTTTCTTGATTTTTACCTGACTTTTACTTTGTTAAATGTGGAATTACTAGTTGTTGGTTTTAGATTACAAACCAGTTAATCTCCTCTTAACCAATCAGTTATGGAGTATTTGCACATTTTACTTTGAAAGGAGAAATACGAGTCATTCTGCTGTTGCAGAACGAAGGGCTATTGTTTCCTCTTTCCAACACTTATTACACACACACACACACACACACATACACGCAAAAAGGAAAACAGAGTTTGGCTGTTGGCCCCATTCAGTTGCTCAGTTCCTGGTTTGGTTGAGCCTGACGGGCAGGATCACGTCTCTCTTCTCATATTCAAAGTTATCACAAAGCAAACAGTGTAAGCGGGTCATCGAGGTGGCGATGCTCCTCCTACGCTCACTTCACTTTGACTTTGTTTGATTACTCCCAGACGGTTTTTGGATTTTAAGTCTCACTTTTTAAGACTTAAAAGCAAAAAAATTTGAGGTTCTTAAAAATGTAGCTTACAGTGTGAAACCTGTCTGAACAGAGACGGGAAAAAAAAGTCCGGTTGTGTAACCAGACAAGCTGCTCACAGTCATCTTACTAGACCCATTCCTAGAACGCAAGTCTGTGATGTTCAGAGCTGTAACTTTATTGAACAAACTACCTCTTAACATCACCGATACCCCAAAAAAGCAACATTCAAGACCCTCTTGAAACAAATGTTGTTAAAACGTGGATGGTTTTGAGTCCATAAAGTGTAATCACGGACGATTGGCCGCTCCCCTATATAAGCCGCACCTGTTTTTTTGTTTGTTTTTTTCTGTTCCGTCATCTTCCGCTCATCCGGGGCCGGGTTGCAGGGGCAACAGCCTCAGACGGTAAGCCGAGGCTTCTCTCACCCCGGCTGCATCCTCCAGCTCACCCGGAGGGATTCCAAGTCGTTCCCTGGCCAGCTGTGAGACATAATCTCTCCAGCAGGTTTGGGGTCTGCCTCTTGGTCTCCTCCCGGTTGGACGTGCCCAAAACACCTCACAGCGAGGCGCTCTGGGGGCATCCTAATCAGATGCCCGAACTACCCCATATGGCTCCTCTCGACCTGGAGAAGGAACAGCTTGACACCGAGCTCCGCCCATTTGCTTGTAACACACATTATTTTCAGTGCAGCAGAGAGGGGGAGATATATCGTCTTCTAGAGACAAACGGAAAATAAAAAAATTGCGCGCGACGTGTTTGCTCTCTCGTTCCGCCTCTCCATGAATACCGTTAAGAATACTATTAAGGCTGAAAGTTGTCGGTCCGGTAAAAAAAAATGCTAATCACGTAACAGCGCCAAACGATATCGGTATCTCATCCCTAGATGGGAGGGATAGTACTACCTGAGGGGAGGGGCCAAGCATCAGCTGCTGTAAAAAAGGTGTAAAGTGAAAGAGAACAAAATCCATGCCCAAGAGCAAACTGGCATTTGAATAGAGTTTGCTAGTTACTCAGACATACATGAACAAAAGAAAAAATCACCAAGCATGTTTTTTGATTTGTGATTAAGGCTCAAAAATGGTAGAAATGTTCCCACGGAGAAACACGGTAAGTATCTCTCCCTTTTCCCCCTTTTACCTGTAATTTTTAGCGGCCATGTTTGGACTGTGCCTGAACAGTCCAAACATGGCTGTTCGGACGCTACGTTGGACGCTTCGTCCAGGGCAGCATCTAATGTCTTCCGTGTTTACAGTCTCGTCAATCGTCGGGAGAAGACATGGAAATCTCCGACGACGAGATAACCAGCGGAGAGTGCGGCAAGGGGATAGTGGTAAACTCTGCTGTGTCCCCGATGCACACCATATCCATCCACCCGACGGGGTATCACCCCTTACAACATCAAGGAGGTTTTCCCATCCCACTTCCTCATATGGCTGTGTCGGGGCATCCTCACCTGGGCGGTCACCCCGGAGTGCCTCACCCGATGCTTTCACAATTGGGCCCGTACTCCACGGGCATGATGTCTTTAATGCAAATGGAACTAATGAACTGTCTGCAGTGGGAGAACTGGAGCACGGTTCCCATGTCCTTCCAAATGCAGCAGCAAATGCTCAGTAGAATGGCTCAAACTCGAGGATTCTACCCCATACCGCACTACGTAGACTGTACAACTGGACCTTTCGGGGGCCCTTACTTGCCTCTGTCGATGGGGACCCAACCCAACGCAGGTATGCCCGGCCAGCAGTGGCAACAATCCACCGTACCACAGTTTAACCCCACGGTTCCACCACCCGGCTACGAGACCAAGAAGGAGGACCCTCACAAGGCCACCATAGATGGTGTGCTGCTGGTCATTGTGAAGGAGCTGAAGGCCATCATGAAGAGAGATCTCAACCGCAAAATGGTGGAGGTGGTGGCTTTCAGAGGGTTTGACGAGTGGTGGGAGAAGAAAGAAAATTCAGCTAAGGTAAGTTAAAAAATAGTGGTCCCAGGGGGCGTCGGCCTAGTAGCAGAGATGCCGTCTTTCGACCGGGAGAACCTGGTTCGATTCCCTCCCTGGGGCTGATCACACTCCAACGCAATACAACTGAAACACACACAAAAAAAAAATGTCAGTTGTGAGCTGATTTGCTTCGAACATGATCGACGTCTAAGAGTTTTGACTGATTAGAACACCTGTAGCGCACGTCCTGTTCCCGCCAAAAAGAATTTATCTCCACCGACTTGTCTACTGGCAAATAATGCAAATATGGTGGAGATGAGTGGCTCGTTAGTCATTAAAGCAGCGCTTACAGAGTTACACTCAGGTGTTCCTGATCCAACTCAATCATACCCGTGAATACAAACTTGTCAGGGTGTGAGCGCGATGACGATCTGAGCAATAAGATGATCTTCAGGCTCACCAGCAAGGCGCTCGGGGGTCCTGACTGGACACCCGAACCAGCCCATCTGGCTTCTCTTGACCTAGAGAAGCAGCGACTTGACACCGAGCTCCTCCCGAATGCCAGAGCTCCAATATCTGAAAGAAAGCCCAGCTACCCTGCAGAGGATGCTCATTTCAGCCGCTTGTATCCGTAATCTCATTCTTTTGGTCACCAGCTAGGTGAGGGTAGGAATGTAGATCGACTTGTAAATCGAGAGCTTTGCTTTTCGGCTCAGCTCTCTCTTTACCACGACGGACCGATGCAGCGTCCTAATTATTCCTGATGCCGCACCGATCCGCCTGTCGATCTCCCGCTCCATCCTTCCCCCACTCGTGAACAAGACCCCGAGATACTTAAACTCCTCCACTTGGGGCAGGACCCTGTTCCTGACCCGCAGGGGACATTCCACCCTTTTCCGACCAAGAAACGGTCTCTGATTTGGAACAAAAACACCATGAGATTAATTGAAAACAATCTGTGGGCGATACTGGTAGGTCCCGATCACCGTATGAGGTGGTTGAAAAGCGCTGCTCCAGGTCTATGGTCGATGTTTTCAATGCCCGACAGAGTTTATCAAAAGTATTCAATCGTCCAAGTTCGCCCACTTGAAAAGACGTGAGACGGGATTTTAAAAGAATTTTGTGGTGAATGTGATCAATTTATAAAGTTCACTTTTAAAATAAACCCTTTCTTTTTACAGGTATCTTTCACTCCCATGAAAGGCGCACAAGAAAGGTTTGACGTACGACCGAAACCTATTGAGATGACCGGTTCAAGTTTACTTGAAAACTTGAACAAGGGCGAAGGGCTCGGCTATGAGGGGATGGGCCTGGGTATTGGCCTACGAGGGGCCATCCGCCTGCCATCATTTAAGGTCAGATGGAAGTTTTGTCTTTACTAAATGAGTGGCATGTTTGTGAATACGGGGGCTGAGGTTGTTTTTGGGCTTTCTGTGAGTAGGTAAAGAGGAAGGATCGACCTGAATCTACGGTGACTGGGGACAGCAAACGACCCAGACCATCTACCTCGGTGGACGACGAACTGGAAGAGGAAGGTAGTAACAAGAAAAAAAGGAAAAATGAAAAAAAAAAAAAAAAAAAAAAAGAAAGATAGGTGCTTAAATTTTAAGCAATTGAAAAACTAAGTAAAACAATAGTCCCCGCCCCACCCACGCCCTAGCCCCACCCTTGCCCATATCCCACCCATTTCATTTTTTTTTTTTTTTTACGTTTTTCTATGTAAGTTGATAAAGCACCTCTGTACACGCACTGTTTTCTATAAATAAGATCGGGAGAGAGACCCATCCGAACTCCCACTGGAAAATACCAAACTGGACTCTACCTCCGCAAAGCGGCGCCACGCGCGGCCACTGGAGCTAGACAGTGAAGCAGAGGCAGATGTACTATCTGACCGAGAAGACGAGAAGGTACACAAAGTAAATGCCGAAGAGCCGATGGAGAAGGTCAGCAGACAAACTGTTTTCAGCTTTTTGTCTGTGTAGTAAGCTCCTTGATAACGGCTCTGGTCAAATCATAGGAGCTCAGTGAAGTAGAGAGCGACAGGGAGGTGGAAAGAGACTCGTCCAGCGCCTCGTCAGAGTCCTCTGATGACGGTATGTCCGGCATAAGCGGTCCCCCCTCTACTTCCCCCTTCGTTTCTGACAGTCTCTCCTGCAGAAGCCAGTTCGTCGTCCTCCAAACCCGGCTCAGATTCCTCCTCGTCTGACTCCTCATCGGAGAGCTCCTCGTCCGAGTACGAGTCCAGCTCGGAAGAGGAAGCTGAGGAAGAAGAGGGTTTGATCGTAAAGGAGGACAGCAGACACAGAACATCTTCGTCGTCTTCTACTTCCTCCTCGTCGTCATCCTCTGATGACGAGGAACGAGTCGTTGCCAGCAAACCCTCTACTCCTCCAGCCATTGCGGTGAGGGAAGAGCCGGCGGAGCTGGTTAGCAGGTCTAACCTCAGACCGCTGAGTCCAATGGAGGAGATTAATCCACCATCACCTAAAGCTCTCCTTGGTGAGTCTTTACCGTTTGTCTGAAAACGTTTCGGTTCTAAAATAAAAATGAACGATTTCTTTTTGGGTCAAAGGGCGCGCCAGGGGTGATGGGAAAACCAGTGGAGCAGCGGAGCATCTCCGGGAAGCTCTGCCCCCAGCTGATGGAGGTAAAGCAGAGCGTGATGGGATCCCCAGCACGACTTCCCAGTTAGACCCCAAATCCTCCTTAATGCAACTCCCTCTCCCTCCTCACCCTGCATTACTGCACCCCCCCACCAACTCCGACTTCACCAAGCGGCCTCGACTACCCACAGAAGAGGACACGCCCTGTACTCCGGGCAGGGACTTGACAGAGCGTGCCCGGAGTCTGGGCAAGTCTCAGAGCACCGACACCGTGCCTGTTACACCTGGTGGCGATGCCCCGCTGACTGGTAGCAGTCTGCTCCTCAGCTCCCCGCACATCCCTAGCAGTCCCTTCTCCTACCCCTCACAGTCCCCCGTGCTCAGCGCCGGGGTCCCTCGTACTCCAGGGAGAGACTTAACCTTCACCCCTGTTTTCCCAGACCCCACAGCACTTAATAGAAATATCTCCTCGGAGAGCCTCGATGAAAGGCCGCTGTTTAAAGAGCCAACCACCAACCTGCCCCTCTCTACTGGCACCGAGCACACTGCTGGCCTTCTCCCGGCCGAAATTGCCGAGACGTCACATACCACTGGGTTGAAGAAAAAACCAGGGCGACCCAGAGGCAAAAAGAACCCCTGTGTTGTAATACACGATGATTGTTTAGACATCTGCCCCGATTCCCCTCCGATCTCTCAAGAAGGACA
This sequence comes from Neostethus bicornis, assembly GCA_902685375.1. Lineage (NCBI taxonomy): Eukaryota > Metazoa > Chordata > Actinopteri > Atheriniformes > Phallostethidae > Neostethus > Neostethus bicornis. The sequence continues at coordinate 281,192 of CACRXE010000004.1, read as the reverse complement.
TTTAGGAGATTTGTCGACTTTGTCGGCAAAGTCCCCCAAACACAGTAGCTTAGATTTCCGAGGAGATCCGAGGGCGAATTTAATCGCTGAAGACGGTTTCCAATCCTACGACGAAACATCACCTGTTGCCGTGAGACCGACGCGACGGTCGCGACGATCCTGGGAAGAGATTCTCCTGGAAGGTCTGTCGCCTGTAACGACGCCCCCTCGGTCACACTTCACTCAACGCTCGGAGTTCGAGGAGATGACCATCTTGTACGACATCTGGAACGACGGCATAGACGAGGAAGACGTCCGACTTCTTCAAGTCACCTACGAACAGATGCTGCAGGAGGACAACGGCAACGACTGGCTGAACGACACGCTTTGGGTCAATCATCCTCATATCCTTTATGAAGTATGGGGGTGGGGGCGGGGTTCTAATTTTTAAAGCTCTTATAGGCTGTTAAATCCTGTCCACAGATCAGAGACTTTTCTCAGTCTGTTTTACGTTTTCACACTTTGATCTCTTCAAAGACTCAAAGTTCAAACCTTCACGGACAAATATTTAATGTACAGAAAGAAACAAAAAAAAAAGAAGCTCTTTTCAACTTCAAAGCTTGTTTAACAAAACAAAATAATCACTTATTTACCAGAAAAATTTGAATGTTCCACCTGGACAGATAATGAATTCCTATTGGCCGACTAAAAAGTGATCAAAGTACGTCGTTATTTCAGTTCTTTTTGTCATAAAAGCTCGATCGGCATTCGTCTTGCCACCAATCTGGACGCAGAAACTAATGTGGAGTCGAAAAATCAAATAGCACTTAAACCTGTGAAGTAGATTGGCCGCATCATAGCGAGGGGCCACTTTGTTGTTAAACTAGCCGAGCAGCGTCCCCTGGTGGGCAAAACCAGGAACTTTTTCAAAACTGAGCATCAAAAGTTTTTCTCCCTAACTGCCGCCCCGCACCCACCAATATACCTAACGTTAAAAAGAAAAGAAGGGACGACGGCTTGAGAGACCACGCTACCGGCTGTGCACGGAGCGAGGGATACTACAAAATTGATAAGAAGGACAAGATCAAGTACCTGCAGAGCACCCGGCTGATGTTAGATGAGACGCCGTTGGATACGCAGGTGGGAAAGCAGACATGTTGTTAAGGACTCGAGAAACATATAAAAACCAACGGTAAATGATTTGTTGACCTTGCTAATGCTAGCTGACGTGTCTACCCCGTCTCCATGTTTGTAGGGTATGAGCATTCCCGCACAAGTACATGCCTCCACCAGAGCTGGATCGGAGCGTCGCTCGGAGCAGAGACGCCTGTTGTCCTCCTTCGCGTGCGACAGCGACCTGCTTAAATTTAATCAATTAAAGGTAAACGTCACGCCTGAGAAAACATCCGGCACGGTTTGTGATTTTTAATTCATTGGTAAACTTTAATGTTTCCTCCAGTTCCGTAAGAAGAAAATTCGATTCTGTAAGTCCAGCATCCACGAGTGGGGTCTGTTTGCTATGGAGCCCATTGCCGCGGATGAGATGGTGATAGAATACGTGGGCCAGAATATCCGACAAGTAAGAAAACAAACGACTGAAGCACTTTTTTTGTTTTTCGTTTGCTACCAAACGATTTTATCCTGCAAAACGTGAGCTCAGCGGCTCCGCCTTTAACGTTGACATAACAAATATTCTTTCCCTGGCAGGTGATCGCAGACATGCGAGAGAAGCGCTACGAGGAGAAAGGCATCGGGAGCAGCTACATGTTCCGCGTTGACCACGACACTATTATTGACGCCACCAAGTGTGGCAACTTCGCACGCTTTATTAACCATAGTTGTAACGTAAGGACACGTTTGTACCATTTTTAAAAGAAATTTGGGAGAAAAAAGTTTCTAATTTCTTTTTTTTTATGTTTGTTCTTTCAGCCCAATTGTTACGCAAAAGTCATAACCGTCGAGTCCCAGAAGAAGATTGTCATCTACTCTAAGCAACAAATCAACGTCAATGAAGAGATCACGTATGATTACAAGTTCCCCATCGAAGAGGAGAAGATTCCCTGTTTGTGCGGTGCAGAGAACTGTAGGGGAACGCTTAATTAGGTCAGACCGGCTCATTACGAAGGTGACCGAAATGGAACTCTTGAATAGAAGTCTGTTTATTAATTCTGGTGCTCTTAAAAGGATGAAACAGGTCTTTTTTTTTTTTTGGTCGGCGTAAACACAAGTTCCTGTTTCTCCAGACGCAGTATTTCAGCTCACATTTATTTTGGATAGTAACCTTTTTTTTTTTTTTCATTTGTCCAATAAGCTGTCACCGCAATTCACGCGGTTGACGAAAAAATTTAAGCTGCTTACAAACACCAACGAGACGCACAAACTTCCAGTAGGTGTCGGTCGAATAGCTGGAAAAAAATCCAAAGTCGATTTATTCACTCGCTCCATTATTTGCCGAGGAAAAAAATCCCAATTATTTAACAGTCAGGTGCTGAGGTCCGCATTAATTATTTTTTTTGTTTAATCAAGTTTTATCCTAAGTTGTAATTTTTTTGTTAAAACACTATGGGGTGCTTCAATCAATTGAATTTTAGTTGGCAGCAATGCCACCCCCTATTGACTTGGAGTATAATTGCTCCCAAAAAAAATAAAGTTGAAATCAGTTTTGAGAAGTTGTAATAAAAAATCCAGAGTTCCGTAACACGGTCTTAAGGTAACAAGATTTTAAGTGCCATAATAATCAAAAAGTTTAATCTTGCTGCAATTTTATTTTTTGTTTTTTGATACTTTTTATTATTATTTGCACCAGGGATGCTTTTTCATTTCATTTTGTCAAATTTTCTATAAACTTTTCACATCAAGTTGGATAATAAAAAAAAGAATTCCTGCAATTTTATTTTTTCTTAAAAAATTATTAAATAAAAGACACAGCATGCACTTGTTATTCCTCTTAACTTGTTCAGTTCCTTCTGTAAGACCAAGCCAGGTTGTGCTTTTTTTTTTTTTGTTTTGCCGCTCTTCGTTGTTCATTATTGTAAATGATCACATGTTCAGAAAGAGCTAAGACTTTTTAAAAACACTTTTTAAACATGTTTTTTTTTTTGTTTGTTTTTTTTGTGCTTGTATGCGTGTGTTTTTTTAAAAACAAGACTGAGTATTTATAGTATTTTTTGAAGAATCTGTAAAAGATTCGAATGTTTAAAAAAAACAACAAACGGTTATTTAAAGAGAACTGTTTGAACGGAAACAAAAAAAATCTCCAGCTCTTTTTTTTTTTTGAGAGATTGTTTCTTGTAGAAACGTCTTCATTTTTTGTTTGTTTCTATCATGCCTCACTTGCTTTCTAATTTCTGTTTAAGTGTGTAACTATACACAACTGTGAATATTATATAAAATAAGTATATACAAAGTTCTATTTTTGTTTCTAGGGTTTGCTAAGCGAACACAGCTCGGATGTTCAAGAGCTGACAACGGAAAAAATTCAGCTTGTGTCAAGCTTTTGGTTTTTTTGTTCTGTTATATTTTGAGTTCTTTTTTCTAAAACGAAAAAATTTATGAATTATGTTAATGATTTAAAAAATTAAAAGGTTTGCAGTGTGGCAAAATAAATTTGATTTAATCAGGTTCTCGTCTTTATTTATTTCATGACAAATGTATAGAAGAAGAAAATTGAAATAAACTTTTTTTCTTTTTTCATATGAACATTGACACAACTTTTGCCTCTTTGTTTTTTTTGTCTGGTAATTAAAGGGAATGGACATACGTAAGGGTACGAAAACACACCTGGCCTAAAATTGATGTTCATTTCCGTTCCGTCGTCTTCTGCTTCTTCCATGTGCCAGGTTGTGGGGGCAACAGCCTCAGACGGGATGCCCAGGCTTCTCTCACCCTGGCTGCATCCTCCAGCTCACCTGGAAGTATCCAGAGTCGTTCTCCGGCCAGCTGTGAGACATAATCTCTTCAGAGAGTCCGGGGTCTGCCTCTTGGTCTCCTCCCAGTGGGACGTGCCTGAAACACCTCGCCCGCGAGCACGGGGGCATCCTGACCAGATGCCCGAACCACCCCATCTGGCTCCCCTCGACCTGGAGGAGGAGCAGCTCGACACCGAGGTCCTCCCGGATGTCAGAGCTCCTCACCCGATCTGAGTGAGAGCCCAGTCATTCTGCGGAGAAAGCTCATTTTGGCCGCTTGTATCCGTGATCTCATTCTTTCGGTCACCACCCACAGCTGGTGACCATAGGTGAGGATTGGAACGTAGATTGACTTGTAAATCGAGAGCTTTGCTTTTCGGCTCAGCTTTACCACGATGGATCAATGCAGCGTCCTAGTTATTGCTGATGCTGCACCGATCCGCCTGTCAGCCCGTACTATTTATTTCTATATTTCTATAAATGATTTTTATAAGAAGCACTTCTGGAGGAGACGGTGGCCGCGTGGTTAGAGCGTTCGCGCGCGGACCGGAAGGTCGCGGGTTCGCGTCCCACGGAGAGCACGTCTAGGGTCCTTGGAGAAGACACCTAACCCCTGCTTCTCCCACCATTGGTGCCGTTGAAGGGCAGCCTGCTGCGGTGTAAGGAGTGCAGCAAACAAATTTCCCCCCGGTGAGGGATGAATAGAGTAATTCTTCTTCTTTAAAGCGGGAGGCATCGCTTTGTGGTAGAATCGCCATCTTTGAACCAAAGAGTTGCTCATTGGATTCCTGATGAGCGCATGCCCAAGTGTCCCTGGAGAAGAAGAAATACACTGTATTCATCCCTCAACGGGGAAATTTGTGTGCTGCATTACACCGCAGCAGGCTGCCATGACGGCGCCAATGGTGGGAGAAACAGGGGATTAGGTGTCTTCTTCAAGGACACCTATAGACGTGAGCTGTGTGGAATTCGATCCCACGGACTTCCGGTCCAAGGGCGAACGTTCTACCTCTAAGCTATCGCCTTCCACCTTATTTAAAAAGAAGACACCTAACAGTCCGTGAGGTCCCTCATTCATCCAGGAGTGATCCATAGTAGAAAAAGTATCAAAAAAGTCCTCTGAACAGTTTAATTCTTGATCGAGACGTTAGCAGGAATTTCTATTCACTAGGCTTTTAGCATTTTTATAATAGGGTCGTTTACTGGTCTGTGGCTACAATAGGAGCCATTCACGGCCATCATAGGTAACACAGGCTCATTGGTCGAGCCCTTCTTACTATTTTTTTTTTTTACCTTTTACTCAGGTTAGTATAAATAGATCCAGTTTTCAGTCCATTTCATTCAGATTGAAAATGATTTCCGGATGAAAGTCGAAACGTCTCGATCAAGAATTAAACTGTCCAGAAGACTTTTTTGAAACTTTTTCTACTAAAGACACCTAACACCCAGTTTCTCCCATCGTTGGCGCCGTCATGACTGCCTGCTGTGGTGCAATCCAGCAAAAGTAATTCCCCTACAAAGGATGAATAAAGTACGATTATTTTTATGTGTTTTTATTCTATTTTCAACGAGATAGCTTCGAACTGAGATGAATAAAGTCATTCATGTTCTGGCCCGCCTATCTCAGCTGATTTCAAGCGAGAGACAGGGTACACCCCGAATAAGTCGCCAGTCTGTTGCAGGGTCACACTCACAGACGACCATCCACACATACACTAATAACTACAGACACTGGTCACAGTGACCAGTTAACCCAACATGAATGTTCGAGGAAGCAGGAGTGCCTGGAGAAAAATCCCATGCATGGGTAGAACATGCAAACTCCACACAAAAGGCCAGTAATTCAAGCCTTGCCCCACTCGGGAGTTGAACCCTCATTCTTTTTGCTGTGAGGTCAATCGGTCAGTCGCCTTCTTAACCGTCTATCCCTTTCGGAGTTGCAGGGGGTGCCGGAGCCCATCCCGGCTGATTCGAGGTGCCCCGAACAGATACCAGTCTGTTGCGGGGCCACACACACTCATTCCTGGGGGAAATTTGGTACCGGCCAGTCAACCTAGCATGCATGTCTATGGAGGGTGGGAGGAAACCGGAGTACCTGGAGGAAACTGTCAGGAGAGTAGTCTGTTCCCCCTCTGTGTCCTGCTTTCCCCCTCCCTCTTGTCTGTTTGTGTGCAACAAGTCACACCTGAAACTAATCCACTCATCTGCTGCAGCATAAATGGAACAGTTTCTCACACACTCTTCACCAGACCGTTGTTGTTCTCCAGTTTTTGGCTCCAGCTCTTTCATTAGAACCTGCCTAGTTTATCTGTTTTGTCTTCTTTATTTGGACTTTTTATCTGTCTAATAAATCTGCTTGTGATTTTTTTCATCTGAGCCTGTCTGTTGTGTCAAGGGTATATTTTTGGCCTCAGCTCCACACTATGGCCATAACATGGACCCTACTGACACAAACCCAGACCAGAGAGTTATCCATAATGCTGTTTCTCACCCACACATGCATGGGGAGAACATGCAAACTCCACACAGAAAGCCAAGGGTTTCAATCATCTGCCACAGTCGATGTCTCAAAACCCAACCTTCTTGCTGTGAGGCCACTGTGCTACCCACTGTGCCACCGTGCTGCCCTTGCTGTGAGGTGTGGTAGGAAATTTAAGATTAATATTCACTTCAAAAACAACTTCATGGCAACGGGTGTCCTTAATCAACCTGTTGTACAGGAACAAGGCATCCAACTCACATCCATGGTGTGAGAATACTTTTGCTGCCTGTTCATACAGACTCCAAACCGCTCAAGGACAAGCAAAGATACATTTTACATCCTGAATCCGAACAATGCAGCCTCTGTCCAGCAAGTTCCAGGTGCAAGATAACAACATATTAAGTTTGTTCAACCCACTGATAAATTATTAGACTATCATTCATAATGTTCAGCCCAACAAGAATGAGACATCTAGCCGAGCAACAGAGAAGCCCACCCTAACAATGAAGGTCCTTAAAACATGGGGGTTTGCTCAAATCGTTGAACTTCTGCAGATCAAACTTTGGTTTGCATGACCTTCCAATGCTGCAGAATTTAATCTGTTTTACTTCAATAAATTCTATTTTTCTTTTTCTTTTCAAGTGAAACTTTCTAAATGAAATTAAGAAGCTGGTTTGATTTGTTTATTTCAAAAAGGAAAGTGCAATTTAATAAAACACACACAAAAAAAAAAATATGAGTAAAAAAGCCAGAAATACCCAAAAGCCTACTTTTCTGGATCTGTAGTCCCCTGGCCAAGGTGTAAAAAAGAAAAACAAAGTTAAGAATAAACAACAATAATACTGTTTACAAATATCTACAGTACACATTAAACTCCAGGTGCGGCTAGTTTTTAATGTTGACAGGTGCTTGTATGAACCAGCCACTCCGTGGTGTTTAGAATGTTTAAATTGTTGTTTTACCTCTTTGGGTAAAGAGCTCAACTCTCTGGCTCCTCTCACAGACCAGGTCGATTGACTTTAGGTGGTAAAGAGCTCAACTCTTTGGCTCCTCTCACAGACCAGGTCGATTGACTTTAGGTGGTAAAGAGCTCAACTCTCTAGCTCCTCTCATAGAACATGTCGACTGACTTCAAGAGGTAAAGAGCTCAACTCTCTCGCTCGTCTCACAAAACAGGCCGACTGACTAACGGTGGTAAAGAGCTCAACTTTCTGGCTCCTCTCAGAACAGGCCGACAGGCCAACTGATTTTAGTTGGTAAAGAGCTCAACTCTCTAGCTCCTCTCACAGAACATGTCGACTGACTTCAAGTGGTAAAGAACTCAACTCTCTGGCTCCTCTCACAGAACATGTTAACTAAAGGTGTTGAAGAGCTCAACTCTTTGGCTCCTCTCATAGCACATGCCAACCACTTAAGGCGGTAAAGAGCTCAACTCTCTAGCTCCTCTTACAGAACATGTCGACTGACTTCAAGTGGTAAAGAACTCAACTCTCTGGCTCCTCTCACAGAACATGTTAACTAAAGGTGTTGAAGAGCTCAACTCTTTGGCTCCTCTCATAGCACATGCCAACCACTTAAGGCGGTAAAGAGCTCAACTCTCTAGCTCCTCTTACAGAACATGTCGACTGACTTCAAGTGGTAAAGAGCTCAACTCTCTGGCTCCTCTCACAGAACATGTTAACTAAAGGTGTTGAAGAGCTCAACTCTTTGGCTCCTCTCATAGCACATGCCAACCACTTAAGGCGGTAAAGAGCTCAACTCTCTAGCTCCTCTTACAGAACATGTCGACTGACTTCAAGTGGTAAAGAACTCAACTCTCTGGCTCCTCTCACAGAACATGTTAACTAAAGGTGTTGAAGAGCTCAACTCTTTGGCTCCTCTCATAGCACATGCCAACCACTTAAGGCGGTAAAGAGCTCAACTCTCTAGCTCCTCTTACAGAACATGTCGACTGACTTCAAGTGGTAAAGAGCTCAACTGTCTGGCTCCTCTCAAAACAGGCCAACATACTTTAGGCAGTAAAGAGCTCAACTCTCTGGCTCCTCTCACAGACCAGGTCGATTGACTCTAGGTGGTAAAGAGCTCAACTCTCTGGCTCCTCTCACAGACCAGGTCGATTGACTCTAGGTGGTAAAGAGCTCAACTCTCTAGCTCGTCTCACAGAACAGGCCGACTGACTAACGGTGTTGAAGAGCTCAACTCTCTGGCTCCTCTCAAAACAGGCCGACATACTTTAGGCAGTAAAGAGCTCAACTCTCTAGCTCATCTCACGGAACAGGCTGACTGACTAAAGGTGGCAAAGAGCTCGACTCTCTAGCTTCTCTCACAGAACATGTCGACTGACTTCAAGTGGTAAAGAGCTCAACTGTCTGGCTCCTCTCAAAACAGACCGGCATACTTTAGGGGGTAAAGAGCTCAACTCTCTGGCTCCTCTCAGAACAGGTTGACTGACTTAAGGTGGTAAAGAGCTCAACTCTCTAGTTCCTCTCATAGAGCATACCGACTGGCTTCAAGTGGTAAAGAGTTCAACTCTCTGGCTCCTCTCACAGAACAGGTTGACTGACTTAAGGTGGTAAAGAGCTCAACTCTCTAGCTCCTCTCAGAACAGGCTGACTGACTTTACTGACTTGAGGTGGTAAAGAGCTCATTTCTCTAGCTCCTCTCACAGAATAGGCCAACTGTTGAGTTGAGCCGAGTTGGGTGACTGTGATTTCTTCAGAGTGATCACAGTCACCTCTCACAGCTCGTCTAGTGAGACGACCTCTACTGGTTTTTTGGCTCATGAAACTTGCCAGTAGAACTGGAGCATATCATGCAAAGTTTTGTACAACAACGTAAATCACCATATTTGAGAAAGTCTGAGCAGCTTAACCCATACTTTTTATAAATTGTAAAATGGTGGTAATGTTTTGCTTCTTTTTTCGTCCCAAACTTTGATGGCTTGTTTGTACAAGGCTTCCAATGATCAAGTACTGAAACAAAATGTAAGAAATACAACTTTTTGGATATAGTTTCATTTTTTTTACGATCAAACTTTTATACAAACAACCAGTTGTGGAAAATCTCCTCTGTTTGGAAAAAAACCCATTCAGACACGAAGATAAGTCACACTGAGGTCTGTGTGTGTGCTCTGAGGCCGTGACAGGAGCAGGATGGTGTGACCACAATTCCCACTCGTCTCACACATCACCAAAGCAGCACACGCCTCCACGGCGAGCTATCCGATCTACTGGCCAGTTTAGTTTAAAACATGATGTCATCTCACCAGTGAGCCTTTCATCCACCTGTTGATGTCCATGCAAAGGTTGCCCACACCTCAACCTCACATTTACAACTCCCAGCCTCTTTTGCATAATTATTATTTACCTCATCCAACAGGGAAATACAGTTTAATCACTGACAAAAAGAAAACGTCACAGTCGTGGTGTCGATTTAGAACACACAAATTACCACAGTAACCAGCCAGGATAAGATCCGGCACCACGTCGACCCAGACTGGGATAAAATGGTACAGAAGATGAATAGATGAATCAGACAAAAACTAGTCAAAAATATATACTTCAGCATAAAAGTCAGTGAATTAAATAAATGAAGCAATTATTTACTCCTTTATGTTTTTTATCCCATTTAAAAAAAAAAAAATCTATCTGTATACTTGAAACTTTTTGTGATGTTGGAGGTTTCTGGTATTAAGCCGTCTTTCACTCCATGGAAACAGTCTGACCTCACAGCGTTGGGGTTTCTTTCCTACAGAAAGAGGGGGTACGTTTTTGCTTTAACCAATCACTGCTCTCTGGTCGATTCAATTCAATTCAATTTTAAATTGTATAGCCCAAAATCACAGAATTTCCGTCTCAATGGGCTTCACAAGAAAAAGAGGAATGTATTAACACAGATACACAGCATGAAAAATAACTAACAAATGCTAACTAAACAAGACTAGCACATTTATGCACTTAGACTCTCCTTCACGGTGAGGAAAAACTCCTAAAAAACCCATCAGTGGGGAAAAAATAAGAAACCTCGTGGGGATCCACATGAAAGAGAGATCCCTATAGAAAGCCTGGGGTTTAGGGTAGAGGGTTGGAGTAGGGGGTAAGGGGAAAGAGCCAAGGCAGTCTGGCAGAGAATAGTAGATAGAATTAGAGGACAGAACCCCAATGTACCATACTTTCCCCAGTCAGTACCGGACTTGACGTGTCTGGTCCGCTAATGCAGACAAATAAAATATTTCCCCTAAATTTAAACTTTTAACAGCAGAGAAATGACATATTTCTCCTGAATAAAACTTTAAAAATGGTCTTTGTTCTGGTTTTAAATTCTCAGTTTAAAGTCAACGTATAGCTTGGTCGACTTCCGTCTTTGGCTATCGAGCAACAAACAGATAGACGTTTTTACATTTGATGTCATAACATCTCCATTTACTGATTGGCTGACTGATTTCAGAGGTTCTATCGTAAGCGAATGTGTGGTACCTGACCTAGTGGCTGAAGTTAAGCAGAGATACCACCCTGGCCAGTGCTAAAGTCCAACTTTTACATGTGTTTCTTCAGCAATAAAAAAAAAAAAGCCAACAATAAAATAATAAAAAAAGAAAACAAAACACAATGTCCGACAAAATTCATTTTTAATACATTATCATTTCTCTTTTGTTTGAACAACACATTGAGACAATTTATTCAAGTTTTCACTTTAAAAGACTTTTAATCCGAGACGTTTTGTGAGTATTTCTACTTTTTCTAAGACGCAAACGGTTAAAGACAGATATGAAGCAAACATTTGACGTCACAGAGAGTTAGCAAAGCACCAAAACATTTCAACAACTACAAAAACATTTACAGTACTTTCTTCACATTTGTTGGTGTCATTTAAACAATAAACTACCGATCCTATAAAACATCTAAACACACTTTTTCGGGTTATAAAACTCCCCTCCATCGTCTCCAGTTTAGTACGTTCCTAAGAGGTTTTTATATTTTACCTTAATGGAGCGTCACACTCCGAAACCTATGAACGAAGACAGCTTAGCTCTCTCTGAGCAGAAGGACACATTGTACCTAGTTGCTGTGGTTTCTTACGGCGCTAAAGTCCGTTGATGACATGTCCCATCAGGAAGACTTGAAGCAGGGACGCTGCTGACTTGAGGGGTTGACTCGATGACCCTCTGGGGAGTTTGGCATCTTTAGAGGCCGCCACGGATCGACTGAAAGTTGGATGAATGTGTCTGAAGTTGTTTTGTAAAGGAGTCACCTGCTCTGCGTCTTCCTCAGTAGAGAAAATCTGAGAGGTAAACTGAGCCAGCTGAGGAGGGAAATGAAAAGGATTTCAATTGAATTTACAAAGTCAATTAAAAATGACAGACTGGGTTTGATAAAAGGCTGCACGTCCAGACAGAAGTGTAGGCTAATTGAAAAAAAGGGACCAAACTCATGAGTAAACTTACTTGGGACCATGAGATGTAGATGGGAACTTCGTACAAAGTCCAGAGAACAGCTTGAGAACAAGGCGGTGTGGTCAGGCTTCCATAATACTGGTAATACTGGCTCATGTTGTTTTTTGGTAGAAGACTCATCAGTGGAAAGGGTTTGACTTTAGTAATTTGCCCTTTAGCAAAGCAAGCATAACCAACAGTGAGAACACGGTTGAAGACACCGGCTAGATTTTCTTTGTCTCTTCTGACCTTTATAAGCCACAGAAGATAGTTTTTGGGAAATGTGTTCGAAGTGAACATTGCTTGCATAAACAACCTGCGAAATAAAAAAAAAATGAACTCACAAGAAATCCGTGTAATCGCTCATTCGTCCAGGAGTGATCCATTGTCTAAAAGGCTTTAAAGTTGTCTTCTGGACAGGGTGGTAGAAGATGTCTTTATCAAGTTCTTAATACGTCTTGATCAAAACAGTTCTTGATACACCTTGATCAAGACAGTTTTTGATACGTCTTGATCAATACAGTTCTCGATATGTCTTGATACGTCCTGATCAAGACAGTTCTTGATACGTCTTGGTCACGATAGTTCTTGATACACCTTGATCAAGATAGTTCTTGATACACCTTGATCAAGACAGTTCTTGATAGGTCTTGATCAAGACAGTTCTTGATAGGTCTTGATCAAGACAGTTCTTGATGCATCCTGATCGAGACAGTTCTTGACATGTCTTGATCAAGACAGTTCTTGATGCGTCTTGATCGAGACAGTTCTTGACATGTCTTGATCGAGACAGTTCTTGATACGTCTTGATCAAGACAGTTCTTGATACACCTTGATCAAGACAGTTCTTGACATGTCTTGAAATGTCTTGATCAAGACAGTTCTTGATGCACCTTGATCAAGACAGTTCTTGACATGTCTTGAAATGTCTTGATCAAGACAGTTCTTGATGCACCTTGATCAAGACAGTTCTTGACATGTCTTGATCGAGACAGTTCTTGAGGTCTTGATACACCTTGATCGAGCAGTTCTTGACATGTCTTGATTGAGAAGGTTCTTGATACATCTTGATCAAGACAGTTCTTGATACGTCTTGATCAAGACAGTTCTTGAGGTCTTGATACACCTTGATCGAGCAGTTCTTGACATGTCTTGATTGAGAAGGTTCTTGATACATCTTGATCAAGACAGTTCTTGATACGTCTTGATCGAGACAGTTCTTGATACGTCTTGATCAAGACAGTTCTTGATATATCTTGACATGTCTTTTTCAAGACATTTGGAATCTCTTGATCTTCTACCACACTCTCCAGAAGACAACGTTGAAGCTTTTTTCGACCAACTCACAAAAAAGTAAAAACATTTTGAAGAGCAAACAAACTCACATCAATGAAGAAGCCAAGAACTGCCAGTCCGGTGGGATCCTCTAATGCAGCTGAGATGTTTGGATGGATGGATTTCATGTTGACTATGTGCATCTAGGAAGAAGATGGATTAAAGACATTAGGGTGGATCCCAGTCAGACAAACCAGTTGCCCTAACCCTAAAACTGACCATACTGACCATACTGTACCTCCATTGGGTATCTCCGTCTGTCCACAGTGTGTTCAGAACCGTTTGTAGCTGGGTCTCCCCAGTGGAAGTGGAGCTGGATGGTGAAATATGTATCTGGAAGCCCTCCCCCACTAACAGCCATGCCGCTGCCGACCTGCAGCAGAACTGGGAGCAGAAACCAATTCAGGTTCAACAGAAAGACAGATACGTCCTCTATTATCATCCCATTCGGTAGGTGCGGTCACCTGTGTGTCCATCGTTGGTGAGCGTCCAGTGGCCTGATTGGATCGCATCAAACCCCTCCAGATGTAGTGGCCCCAGCGAGTCGTTCCGGATCATGTCATGGTCCAGGTTGATGGGAGAGTGATGGAGTTCAAGCAAAGGATGACAGGCAGGGAAAGAGTCTCCCCAAGCAAAAGGGTCTCAATATGGAAACAAACAGAAATGCAGGGCTGTCAGGACCACGTCAAGAAGACCAGACCAAAACTTTGTACAACTCCAAATGTTTAGCTTTGTTATTTCAGTGGGTTATGTTTATACCTCTGATCACTCACCGCTAACGATCAACGTTACTATGTACACTACTCACTACAACACGACGTTTTCTGGTGAAAGTTACAGATGGTGAAATGAGACGGCGCTCCGGAGTATGTCTCAAAGTGTATTGAGACTTCGTCTCGAAGCTCCTGACGTCACTAAGGGATTAAAGTTTTGCCCCGCCCCCTTGTGCTTTCATCTCCGTGTCAATGACGTCACTGTACGTATAGAAGCACAGTCTTCAGGTCGACCAAGCATTTCCGGTTTTTAGAAGCACTAAACTTAAAAACTTGTTACAGATGCTTCTGTACCTGTTAAACATGTTGGTTTTTTTGGACTAGGAGGAGGATTGGGAGACGTTTGTGGGGATTTTGGTAACTTTTGGCTTTAGTTTAAGTGAACAAGTAGAAAAAAGGATCCATGTTTGAGAATTCCGTTCCGTCGTCTTCCGCTGATCCAGGGCCGGGTCATGGGGGCAACAGCGTCAGACGGGAAGCCCAGGCTTCTGTCATCCCGGCTGCATCCTCCAGCTTACCCGGAAGGATCCCGAGTCGTTCTTCATCCAGCTGTGAGACATAGTCTCTCCAGCAGGTCCGGGGTCTGCCTCTTGGTCTCCTACCGGTGGGACGTGCCCGAAACACCTCACCAGCGAGGCGCTCGGGCGAACCACCCCATCTGGCCCCTCTCGACCTAGAGGAGGAGCGGCTCGACACTAGTTCCTCCCGGATGGCAGAGCTCCTCACCCAATCTCTCATTGAGAGCCCAGCCACCCTGTGGTTGAAGCTCATTTCGGCCGCTTGTAACCACAATCTCATTCTTTCGGTCACCACCTACAGCTGGTGACCATAGGTGAGGGTTGGAACGTAGATCGACTTGTAAATCGAGAGCTTTGCTTTTCGGCTCAGCTCTTTCTTTACGACGACGGACCGATGCAGCGTCCTAGTTATTGCTCACGCTGCACCGATCCACCTGTCGAGCTCTTGCTCCATCCTTCCCCCACTCGTGAGCAAGACCCCAAGATATTGAAAATCTTTTGATTATCTCTGATTGAGAATCTCTGATTAAATCTTACTTAATATTTAAGATATTTTATGATTTACATGTTTTTTATGTTTCTTCAAAGATATTTTAAACCAGAGGAACATATTTTCTTCATTAAAACTTGCTTTTAAAAAGATCTATGACAGATATCACCTTTTATCAGATTTGAAAACATTTACTTATTGTGAACACCTTCAAATTTTATTAAAGCATGTCCAGTATTTTTTAAATTCTGAGCCACTTTTGATCAGATCATCATTCTGACCAGAACCAGTGGTCCACCTCGGGTCCTGCAGAAGTGACATCTTTCTAACTGTAGCTTCTATATTCATTTAAATCATACTACCATGATTTATAGAACTGGTCATCAGTATGAAGTTCAGTTCAGGCATCACATACAGTATGAACTCACTTCTGTTTCAGAGTCCAAACCGAAGATGCTGGATGAGGCCATTGCTTATTGTTTGGCATATTTTTTTAGATACTTGAAGGAACAACATATTCCCAGATGTGAGGCTCCCATAGAATATTTGAATCTTATAAAACACAGTCTCTTCATCTTTAGAGAAGAGACTACTGCCTCCTACTGCCTCAGAAATATCTTTGCACACCAGCATCCTCTGTTCCATGTGAAGGGATTTTATCCAAAGCTGATGAATTTATAAACCAAATCTGAAGTAAAACTAAAGACTTCAACTGTTAAAAAACTTCTATTTCTGAATAAAAACATGTGAGATACAAATTGTGTTAATATTCTCACTATTCAATGTAGAATACATTTCTATGTCTGACTAGAAAATAGTTTTGGGTTCCTAAATTATGAGTCATACGCCGGTTTGCAGTGATTTAATTTGTCCACTAGAGATCATAGTTTTTCTGAGTCCTCTGAGACTTCAAAGCATTTGATACACTTTTGCTTCAAAGGTGTCGATGCTTCAAAATGATTCATTTTCACATCTCTATGGAAAATAGATAAAATATGCAAAAATTGCCTGCAGTCTGCACTTTAACCCCAAATTTTGCAGTGATGCAGACTTTTTCTTTGTCAACAGTGAGATTATAAATCCCAGAATCAGAGAGCATATGCTCCAGATCTGAGGATGTTGCAAGAAAATGAAAATTTATTGGGTTTTTTTTCATGCTTTTTCCATAGTTTTTTTCTTTTACATCCTCTGGGATTTTCCTCTACAAGGTTAGGGCCTAAAGAGACTATTTCGAGGGCCAAATTCTGCCAGCGAGCCATGCGTTTAGACTTAAAATGATGTTCTTCATTAAAAAAAAAAAAGACAATTATAAAAGTAAATTATTACATAGTAAATGTTTTTTTCGACTAGACGCCATTTTTTTAATTGATATTTTAAAAATTAAGATTTTTTTCAAATAAATCTACAGAAAATCTTCCATCTTTTTTTCCATTTCTTCTGATGCCACATAAACGTGACCTACGAACCCACAAAATTAAAAATAATCATTTTAACAGCTTGAAAAACTTACCGCAGTGAGGTTTGTTATAACAATAATCCGCTGCAACATGAAAAAAAAAATCCCATAAGTTTAACTTCCAACATTGGAATAACAAAAAAAAAACATCCCAGAAAGCCTGAGATCTCACCTGCAGCCGCCTGCAGAGCACCAAGCATCAGGAGAACAGTGGTGGAAACCATGACTGGACGGGCAGGTGGACTAAAATAATAAAAATGTCTCAAATGTCCTGCTTAAGTAGGAAAAAGGAGGTGAAAGCTGAGTTTTATTTTCTCCTGCGCTGATCAGTGAACTGTGTCATTACCAGTCTAGTGGTCTTTTCTGATCAACAGGCTCATTGATGCAGGGACAGCAACCCCCCCCCACCTCCCCTACCCCACACCAGAGAGATGCCCTCTCACTAACAAGAGCCATTCATCTCATGAGAAACTCAGAGGATGTACAAACAAGCTGAACAGAATAAGAATGACTTACAACCGATAAACGATTCGATTTATAGTTTGATTTCATTTTCAGGCAAAAATTCCATCTTTTTTTTCCCAACATATTAAAACTGAAAACGAATAATTTTTTTTAATTTAGTTTGGAAATCAAAAGTGTTAAAACTTTTGAACTCAAGAAATTTTTCATGTATTTTATTTAATCGTCAATTCCTCGAATGTTTACATTTGGTTCCGTCTCTTCCATCCAAGAGAACCTCAAACCCGAACAAAGCGTCTTTTCTTCTCCATCAGCTGGGGATCACCGACTCCTCCTCGCCTGAGTCACCGTGAGGTGCCACATATCTGCTTCCTTCAAATCATCTGAATCGTTTGATGCTTGTGGATTGGATTTTCCGTTTCGCTGATGGTCGGATGGGGGTATTTCCCCAGGTCCCTCCATAATCCTCTTTTGACATTTGCTCTTTTTAAAAAAAGAAAAAGGCGAAGGAATTTCCTCAACGGAGACCCTCTAAGTGGCTAAATGTCATGGAGTTTAGGGACACACGAGCCCACCCTCAACCTCCTTAATTAAATGAACATTGACTCCATTGACCTCCCAAAGAAGCATTTTCTTTTTTTATTTAAAGGCTATCAAAGAAAAGACAATGAAATGTAGCATTAGTTGTATCACATTTAAAACATTTCAAACCCCCCCCCCCCTCTTGTACCAAAAAAAACAAGTTCTCACACTGCGGTGGTCTGGCACGTCCACTGCGGCGAGTTTGAGATGGACGTTTCACACAGATATGAAACTCAATGCAGAAAGTCTATGAGCCTAATGTACACTGTTCACATAAAAAAAAAAAAACCTCTCAGCATGCCGAAAGATAAAAACATGCACCCAAACGTTGTAGAATTAGGCTGAAACCCGCCCAAAAAAAACAAAAACATAAGAGCGAATAATCCATTGTGGATTGTCAACGCCAAATAAGAATAATTTAAAAAAAAAGAAGCGGGTTTTAAAGACGAGCAGGAATTAAATCATGTTTTACATTCAGACAGATTCACTAGCGGGACGGACGAACCCGGATGCTGCTGGTGGACAAACTCCTCCCCCTCGTCCGACATTTACGCCTCTAGAGAAAAGATCGATTGTCGCCTCGATCGTCCCAAATAGACGATTTAACACTCGTCTTTTAACGAACGCGCTCACATTCACACACAACACCGTCACACATCTGAGACGTCTCCGTTAGTGCACAAAAGCTTCCGGTACTCAAGACGCTAGTGAAGGTTGGCACCGAGACGTCGTTTGGATTTACTGTCGGATCACGTCGTTGTGATGTCGAGTTCTGCAAATAAATCTCAGTTTTTCTCAGATTTAATGTTTTAAAACAACTAAAATGATCAAAATAGCGATTTAATAAATAATATTTATATTCTTTTCAAACTTCAGAGAGTCAACCAATCAGAACGCAGGAAATCTGTGAAGCCCAACCCCCAAATTTTAAAGTTTAAAAACATCTTTTTTTTTTTTTCTTCTGACATCCGAAAACTCTCAGTAAAATGTTCCCAACTCCACAGCAGGAAACAAACTGGGAATTACAAAACTTCCTTTTCCGCAGAGTTTTTGTACAAAATCCGGACGACAAATTATGGTGACGTTAAAAAAAAACAAAAAAACTGGGATGCGGGTTTGGGCTCATGCTGTGGCGCAAACTGGATGGTTTTAGATCGTTTGATTTTGTCTCGCCCTGCAACAAAGAGGCGACCTGTTCAGGGTATACCCTGCCGAGAAAGCTTCTCGCCCGGCATTATCGCGCCCTGGTTGGGAGAAGCAGTTCAGAAGAAGACGGACTGAGTTCCGTTGACTGTAAAGATGAGACAAAAAAAAAAAATGCAACCCCAAAAAAACCCCAAACTGATTTCATTGTCTTTGAGAAAAGTTTGGATGCGGGGACGAGGGGGTATTTACAGCGGGGTATTATCTCCACCTTCAGGCGGGTTGTCCCAGGATGCCGCCCCTCGGATACCAGTGTGTAGAAGAAAACAAATGGAAGGAGGAGTGTTTTCAGAGAGACTTCATTTCTCTGCATCGTTCTTTAAAAATGACACAGTCTAGTTGCGAGGAGGACACGCCCACACCTCCTCCTATACCACAGTGCTGAGAGAGGGGGCGGTGCCATCTGTGGGCGTGTCAGGTCCCACCAGGAGGGTGCTGCTATCTATGGAGTCCTCTCTCTCCTGAGGCGGTGGTCCCGGTTCCGGCGCAGGGCCGGTGATGGGCGGAGCTTCGGGTTGCAGCTCGTCTACGACTGTGTTCATCTGGCTCGGCACCATGGACACGCCTCTGTGCCCTACGAGAGAAAAACGGAAGACGTGAGCGACGTTGATCTGATGAAAAGAGAGGGAGGAAAGAGGGGTGCACCCACCGAGGTCCACGAAGAGGAGGCTGTCTGGGTTAATGGAAGCTTCGTAAGGAGGAGGGGGATCGTCCGGGTGGTGAATGTCGGGGTATTTGTAGGCAGCGTACGGAGGAGGCGGCTCCTGGAAATGGAAAGCCCCGCCCTCACCATCATCGGACAGATGCAGAGGTGTGAGACCAGTACCAAAGGCGTCGGGGCCGTAGTCGAAGCCGGGGACCCGTCGGCCCAGGTTAAAGTGGTGCACTGGGGGGAAAGACAACGACGGTTACGACAGAGGAGCGAGACACGCTAACACACACTCAGACGGAGAGGGGTGCTTACGATTTCCTCCGATCAAGGTCTCGATGCGTTCGCGTCGTCTTTGCCTGAGTCGGTGTACCATGAAGAGGAGCAGCGAGAGGATGAGGAAAGACGAGATGCAGCTAACAATCAGCCTCATCCCGCTCGCCATCGAGTCGAACAGATTGTTCCCGTCTGATTGAAACAGAAAATAAAACATTAAGCTGTTGCATTCTGGGTAAATGAGTCCGTTCCCTTTTTGTAGCGTTCGCACCGGGGTCCAGGCAGGTGAACTTGCAGCATTCTTTGGGGTCCTTGCGGAAGTGCTGGCAGCCCTGCGGTCGCTCACACAGCGCCGCCACACACATCTCCGGCTCTCCGTCGTGGCACGTGCAGCTCAAACATGGATCATCTCCCTTTGGCGTGAAGTAGTACCCCTCGTTTACCACGTTGTCTTTGATATCCACACACGTCTGCCCTGTGAATTAAAAAAAAAAATGAAACGGTGTTCCCGAACGAAACCGTGTAAGCTACCGAATGTGGACGTACTCCTCTTGCATAGAAACGGAAAGTTCTTCTCGCAGTCCTCGGCGTGCCAGCTGTGCAGGCCTTGCTTGTTCATGCTTTCAATTTGAACGCGCTGGAGCTGCGCGCAGAAGATGTTATCCTGCGAGGCGGAGTTCTCTCCGATCTTTGGCAGATTTTCAGGAGGCAGGAACACCTGAACGGGGCCTTTATCGCCCCCAAAGAAAAACTTACTTTATTTAAAAAACAAACAAACAAAAAGTTGTTTGTTTTTTTTTTTACCTTTGTAGGCAACTTCCCAATGTCCTTTCAAAGAGTGGCTTTGATTGGTGATCACGTAGTGGTAACCAACCCAAAACCTGAAAAAAGAAAACATTATTGGTCACTTCCTGGTTGTCTCAGCACCTCTCACCAGCAGATGGCACCCTACAGGAACAACATTCCTCCCTGACCGCTGGTTCACTCACTCTCTGACGTCAACGAGCCACATGAGTTTGATAAGACGGAGAATAAACCGATCTTTTTTTTAACCCGACCTTTATGCTCACGAGAAGAAACTCGACTTTACTTCAGCCTGATGACTGGATTTACCCAGAATTTACCCAGAATTCATAAAAATGTTTTTTCTTTTTAATATTTTGTAGAAAATGTGAGGTTTCATTAGAATTCAGATTTTTTCTGCTCTAAAAACGGAGCTTGAATTTTCTCATAACGTCTCAAAACCATGTTGAAAATATCATCCACTAGGTGGGGTAGTTTTTGGGAGGAATGGACAACAGCATGTAACACAAAAGCAGAGAAGAAGAGTGGGTTGCTATGGTTACAATAAACCAATCCCAGTAGTCTCTAAATAAAATGTGAAATTGATAAACATAAATAAAAACGCTTTAATTAATTGGAGGCGAAAAATACCCCCTGCAGGTCAGGGACAGGGACCAAGATGGGACTCTCGTTCCAGCAAAACAAACTCAAAACTCCGATTGATCTAGTCCAGACATGGACAAACTACGGCTCGCGGGCCACATGCAGCCCGTTAAACGTTTTAATCCGGCCCGCTGAACTAGAAAAAGTTTAAATAAATAAACCATGTTAGTTTGATTTTTCTGCAATTCTGAAAAATACAATAACACTGCTCCCATTAAAATGTGTGTGTCTTTGTGATGCGCACACTTTCAAAATAAACAGTGTTCACAGATATGGAAAGCCATCGGGGCCAATACACACACGTAAACAAGTGTGTTAGATGTTAAAACAAGCAAAATGTTACGTCAAGCGCTTAGATTTCAATCCTAGCGCTGCTAAATGCATGTTTTTAAGCGCTATCGCACTAGATTTCAGACCTAGCACCGATAGATTTGAAATTTAACGCTCTTGATGTAACATTTAGTGCTTGTTTAAAATCTAGCGCAATTCTATTGGTCTAATCTAGAGGTTACCAAAGCATGCCATCCATCTGATCCTGTTCCCAGGGGCGAATACAGGATTTTCTAAAGGTGGCTGGGGGGTGCGGGGTACAAAACAAGCACCTGTGATGCTTGCCAGTGTAGCGGGTCTGGGGCATTCCCCCAAGAACCTTTTTGAAAAATAAGTAATTTTCCGCGTTTTTCTGCATATTTTAACCGAAGTTTACAATAATTAAAGTACTAAGAACAATTTTTTTTTGTGGACCTAGAAAAAAGCTAAGCCCCTCCCCCTCCTGGTTCCAGCCCACGAGTCAAAAAGTTTGCCCACCCCGATCTAGTCTTACTGGGAGGAGCCTGACTTGTATTTTTATTCACTTTGTTTTTGTCATGTGTCCGGCAAAGAAAGAAAGCTTCTAACTTGATTTAAATTGCCCACCGATTGTTTAAAGACACTTCTTAAAGATTCCGACCTCTCATATTTGGAGAAGAGCAACGCCTAAAAAGAAGCGAGCTCTCACGCTACCGTCCTCCCTTTCAACCCATAACAGAGCGACAGTATATGGCGATCCCGGTACCAAAACATCAGTCATGTTTGAATTCTGGTAAGCCAAGACCTCCTTCCAACTTGGATTTTTTTTTTGCTGTTTAGGCCGATTTCGACACAATGATACAGACACTGGGCTGAGATCTGATATCAAAACGTTGTGGTATTTAGATTTTGTAATCTGTGAAATAAGATTAGAGCTGGTTAAAAATAGTCTATCCGACTAGAAGATTTGTACACGTTGAAAAAGAAGGAAATAATCTTTATCTGTGTGCTGCTTCAAGTATCCACTTCAGGAGGAAGGCGCGAAGACAAGCGGTTGAGGAAACGTTCGAAATCTTCTTCTTTCAGCATTATCCTTCAGGGGGCGCCACAGCAAGTCAGTTTCTTCCATCTAACCCTATCTCCTGCATCTTCTTCGGTCACACCAACTATCTTCATGTCTTCCTTCACTGTATCCATGGACCTCCTCTTTGGTCTTCCTCTAGTCCTCTTTCCTGGTGGTTCCAAATCCAGCATCCTTCCTCTGATGTACTCTGTCTCTCTTCTCTGTACATGTCCAAACCATCTCAGTCTGGCCTCTCTGACTTTATCTCCAAAACCTCTAACATGTGCTGTTCCTCTGATCCTGTCCACACTGGTCACTCCCAGAGAGATCCTCAGCATCTTCATCTCTGCTTCCTGTCTTTTCCTCAGTGCCACTGTCTTTAGACCAATCAGCATGGCCGCTCTCACCATGGTTTTCTACACATTTTCTTTCATTTTAGCTGAAACTCTTCTATCACACGTCACACCTGATACTTTTCTCCACCCGTTACAGCCTGCCTGCACACGCCTCTTCACCTCTTTTCCACACTCTCCATTGCTCTGGACTGAAACGTTCTAAATAGCAGCTCCAATCTCTTGATATTATGTTAGCGCCAATAATTTTATAAAAAACGTCGAAGCATCTCTGTTTGGGTCGTAATACAAGAAATCCGGGAATCAAGAACTATTTATCGGCATTGTCAATAAAAATTCACAGGAAAGGAACTGTCGATACACCTAGGAAGTTTTTTGTAAAGGAATCTATTAATTTTTTTTATTAATTTTTTTTTTTTTTACTCACTCTATTCATCCCTTTCCGGGGAAATTTGTGTGCTGTACTCCTACACCACAGCAGGCTGCCCATGACGGCGCCAATAGTGGGAGAAACGAGGGGTTAGGTGTCTTCTTCAAGGACCCTAGACGTGCACTCAGTGGGATGCGAACCTGCGAACTTTTGGTTGAGTTCTGGTCCGCGGGTGAACGCTCTAACCACTGAGCCACCGCCTCCCCAATATCAAGGCGGATATTGTAAATCTGGGGTCAGTTTGCACGTCAATTGCATGTCAATTGAAAAGAGACCTTATTTTCTAAATTAAATGACAAACACTCATAGTGGTGTTAATGTTGCCTTGGAAAAAAATGACTATTTAACACTAGAACTACCAAGGCAGTCAATTTGACAGTTCTCAGAAGTTGACGTCTAATTACTGTTGTTACGTTGATCTTAAACGTTACTGAGCTTTTGACATTTCTACATTTTTTTGTATATTGTTGTAATTTAACTGAAACAAAACACTAAAAATGATTTCTGAGTAATTCCTCCTCTAACTCCCACACCCGTCATTTTGACGCCTCTAGTAAGTAACTTTCCCGCGCCTGACCGTGGCGCGGTTACTGTTGTTTAGTAACCTGTGGCGCCACTCAGGTGAAATCTAGGTGAGCAAAAATGATTTTGAGAAGACGTTTGTCAGTCACTGAGGCGCTTCTTTGTAGGACGTCATCACCATAGCGCTAAACACCGAATTGACAGCCACGGGAGTTCTAGTTGTTCTAGAATTCTGGTAGTACTTGTGTTACGAGCGGCAGTAATGTAACACAGAAAAAGAATAATGCAATTTGCGCACTTGAACCACAGAATGAGAAAAAACAACAGTTTTCCTGTGGTACACTAACGTCTTCACTGCTAGCGCTAGCTGTAGCAGCACCTTGTGTTGATTTGGTTTACTAAACTTAAGCCGATTCGGTGGTAAACAAACTTTTTTCTACAAAGATGGAATATTAACTTTACTTTTGTCGGTATCATCAAGGCTTTTTCTTTTTTCTTTTTTTTTTAATACTTTATTAATCCCTCACAGGAAATTATTGTGCTGCATTTCACCGCAGCAGGCTGCCACCTATGACGGCGCCAATGGTGGGAGAAACGAGGGGTTAGGGTCTTCTCCAAGGACCCTAGATGTGCACTCAGTGGGATGCGAACCTGCGAACTTCCGGATTGCGGGCGAACGCTCTACCCACTGAGCCCGTTCATTAATCCAACAACAGCCAACGTTTTAGACGAACACTCACTTGCACTGGTCTTTCCGCTCACAGACTTTATCGTCGAAATCCACCTTGATCTTCAGAATGAACTGGAGCTCCTCGTTGGTCACAAATGTAGCCAAAGAACCGTTGACCTTCTGACACGTGTCCCTCGCCTGCCAGTAGTTCTCGTTACGCAGGTAGACTTTGTAACAGCTGGCTGTCTTCTCATAGTGGTGCCATCCACTCGGGCATTTCTCTACGGACAGAGAGCAAAACCCGCTCAGCTGTTGTGTAAAATCAGCAGATGTGAAGCTGCAGAATTAAACTTACTGTTGAAACGGTCGGGCTGAGCCACTCCGATAACATCTTCCTGGTCGTACCCGTTAGCCAAACGATATCTTTCTTCCTTTATGGCTTTTAGGGAGGGAAAAAAAAATGTCAGCCCTAAAATGAAGGTTTCAAAAACTTTCTTTGAACTTATTTAAATGTGAAACAATATCCTTTAGATGTTCAGGTAAACATAAACACATGTTGAAAGAGACGAAAATGTAACTATTATTGTTATTGAGACTAAATTTCAAACGTCTCCTCGTGTGCCTCACAGGTGTATTTAGTAGCGCCGTGTTGCTAGCTCCCCTTAAAAAAAATATATAAACAAAAAATATGTCAAGCGTTTGTGCTGTAAAAAATTTTTAAAAAATATTCACGATTCTTTTATCGGTCAATCTGAGGTCATCCAGCCCCTCATTTTGCTTAAAAACGCGAGAAAACTCCTAAAAATGGTGTAAATTGTTTGTGCTATGTTTGGGCTGCTATGTGTTGTAAAAAAAATTTGTTTGTGCCGTTTTAGTTTTTATTTATTTTAAGAAATACGATTTAGACGATGACATCATCCAGCCCCTCATTCAACCAAAAAATGCGAGAAAACTCCTAAAAATGGTGTCACTACTTTATGCTACGTTTGTGATGCTATGCGTTCTAAAAATGTTTGTGTTCTTTTAGTTTTTTTTTTTTTTTTATTTTAAGAAATACAATTTGGACAATGACGTCGTCAAAGATGGCGACGCCCGGAAATAAATCACGGTCTGAAGTACGACATCGTCCAAATCGTATTTCTTAAAATAAATAAAAACTAAAACAGCACAAACAAAATTTTTACAGCACATCACAATCGTAGCACAAACTATTGACATAATTTTTGGGAGTTTTCTCGCATTTTTAAGAAAAATGAGGGGCTGGATGACGTCATATTGACCTAAAAAAGAATCGTAAATATCTAAAAAAATAAAATAGCACAAACAAACATTTTTACAGCACAAACAATTTTTTTATTCATTTTTGTTTATATATATTTTTTAAGAAGGGTCAGCTTCACGGAGCTGTATTTAATGAATAAAGTGTCTCAACATAGGATGGAAAAAAATCACTCCAGCAAAGATCCACCATTAAACCTGAGCTGTAATTAAAACTTTTTTATTGCTGTTGAATTTAATGGAAACCTCCATGAGGCCGAGAAGATCCCCAAAGAGGAGCTTTATGGATGTATTCAATTCAACTATTTGTTGTGTAGCCCGGAGCGTCTCAAAAAGTAGGGCACGGCAGTTCGATGCCAGGGGGATGCGTGTGACCACAGGGAACATGTTTTTTTTTTGTTGTGTTTTTGCCTATTGTTGGGGTGTCCAAATTCGGTCCTCGAGGGCTGGTCTCCTGATGTGTAGACGCAAAAACGTATGGAAAACCATCAGGACACCGGCCGTTGAGAACTGGATTTGGACACCCCTGGCGTACTGGAACAAAGGGTAATTGCACATCCACTACAGTAGTTGGCAGTGGTGCTCTGATTGTCAGAGTGTGCACAGGGAGTATTAGGGTCATTTTCAAATTTCTTTCCATTTTAGCTGGTGAAAAAATAAAATATAAGTATATCCACAGGTTCCTACTCTCTTTTGTTTTTGATAAAGGATTGATTTAGAGACCCAAATTTGCCGATGGCCCATTTTTTTTTATTTTTTTTTTTTACAGATGTACTTTTAATTACAATTAAATTTAAGTTTGGCCATTCACCTCTTTGTGTCCACTATGTTACACACCTGATTGGAGTCATTTACAATAACAATATAAGAACTGTTTCAGTAACAGAGTGGACAAATTTTGTTTCTTCTGTTCACTACAGCTAGGAAAGTTGATGTATTATCAGTCACATTACATCATTTAAAACTATTTCACAAATATTATCACCAGTAAATGGCATTTCTCTTATATTCTAGATAATCTATATATTATGCTGGTAACAGAGAAGACATTTCAAAATGAACCTTAACCTTTTTAAGATTTGAAACCTTCATAAACTTTAGCCAAAATACTTTAGCCACATGGCTTCTTCTCCAAAAGTTACTTCCTGTCTGCAGCAGTGAATCCTGATGGCAGTTGTTGGAACTTGATGAACATTATGATGTACAATATGGTAACAGAGTTAAAGTAACAGAGTGGACATCATATCGAGGGACAGGTCTTTTTGCGTGTATTATGTCATTTTTTGGTGACATTTTCATGCAAACAGTTAATAGGGTCTTTAACCTTAGATGACCTTGTTTATTTAAGGCAAAAAATGAATATTTTTTATTACAGAAAAGATTCTTGATATGCTACTGAAAGATAAGCATTTTATTGAGGGACATTGAAATTTGGCTGGGTAGAGATTTTTGATCATTACAAAGTGAATAAAATATTTATCCTATGACAGTTTTAAATAAATGTGTTTGCAACATTATAGTAGCAGACTTAGAATTAACAGTGAAATCAACTTTTCAATCATTTAGATAACTGAAACTTTGCCCTTTCAGGCTAGGACACAAAACGGAAAGAAATTTGAAATTGACCCATTAACTCTATGACAGGGGTGTCAAAGTCCGGTCTTTGAGGGCCAGTGTTCTGAAGGTTTTTATTAGGTTCCTGGTTCAACACAGCTGATACACGTGAAGTGAAATCAACAGCCAGTAAAATTTGGCACAATGAGACTTACTGACCTGGATCAGGCCAATATCACGACGCTCTCAACGGGCATCACACAGTAAAACGAACTAAAAGTACATCGAAAGATAAACAATATCTAATTGTTAAACTAAATTTGACAAACCCAGGACATCCCTGATCAAAGACCCTCCTTCTCTGTGAGGGAAAACTCATTAAAAAAAACGCATAAGAGGATAAACAAAAATAAACCACCGACAAACAGCTTGGTACGTACTGGGTATCAAAGTTGGTACTGAGTAACTGTAGGCAGTTTTATTCAAATCCCTTCAGTGATTTGGGAGATATTGCAGTCACAAAGTGTTGGTGAAATATAAGCTAATCAAACTCTTGAACTATATGTTTGAATAATTTAGCAGATGGACTACATCCTGACAGAATGGCGACCTGTTCAAGTTGTACCCTGCCGCTTGCCTCGAATCAGCCAGGATGGGCCCCGGCATCCCCCACAACTCCGTAAGGGATGGACGGTCAATAAGTCAATAAGAAGAGTCTATACTAAAGACAGGGCTAGCCCAGTGGCGGATCGTGAATGCCTTCAAAGCCTTCCCTGCAGGCCTAAAAAAAAAAAAATTCTTCTTCACAACCTGCTGTTAAAATATAATTCTGCAAGTAATATGTATAAAATATTTCAGTCTGAGTGTTTTTTTCTGATAGCTGAGCTGCTTTCAGATGTGTTTTCACGTCTGCCAGTATTTGTTGCCAGGTAGGTTAAAATCAGCAGAGATTCCATAACGGCCTTCAGAGTGCGTTCTGATCAGTGGTGGAACGTAACGAAGTAAATGTACTTCGTTACTGTACTTAAGTAAAAAAATTGTGTATCTGTACTTTACTTAAGTAAAATTTAAGACCTGTACTTTTACTTTTACTTCACTACATTTTTAGAGCAAATATCTGTACTTTTACTTCGCTACTTTTTAAAAGTGTGTTTTACGTTTTTTGTTACATTTTCGTTCAAGAATTTGAAAAATACACAGGTTTTTTTTTAAGCGCATCTTGAAGCCGCATCGCCAAAATCAAAAGAAGCAGTTGATCGGGAGAAGAAGTAATGAATCGAGGAACATTTTCCGCATTCATTCAGCGCCAAAAACCTAACATCAAGTATAGTACAAATTAAAAAGGGTCAGAAGATCGTTGTTCGTTGTGTTTACTTCTAAATAAAAAGTTGAGCCGTCATTACACAGAGCAGGGGCGGATCTAGAATTTTCCAAAGGGGGGTGCGGCTTTGAGAAAAAAATAAGTGTCATTTTCCTCCATTTTGGCGGCCCATTCACTGGCCCTCTTAGGGGATAGCTTGACTTGTCCCATTTTCTTGTCTTTTATTTATTTATTTTTTTTGTGGACCAAAAGAGGCAGGATGGGGGGGTAGGTCACACCCCTGCAGAGTATTTATCCTGGTTACCATGGTGACACCCTATACCACAAAAAATAACATTTGAATTATTGTCGAATACTTTTACTTTTTACTTAAAAAGTACAATTTACACCAATTACTTTTGTACTTTTACTTAAGTAGTTTTTTTTTTATTGGTACTTTTACTTTTACTTAAGTAATTTTTTTACCTAATTATCTGTACTTTTACTTAAGTACAAAAAGTGAGTACTTCATCCACCACTGGTTCTGATGCACAAAGTGAACGGCAATAAAACTTTTGCTTCAACCAATCAAATTTTTAGCTGATCTCTTCGAACCTTCTGGATACATCACGTCGTTTTCAGTCGGATGGCATTCTGGGTAATTTGCATAAAGAGGTCAGTAGCAGAATACGTGAATGGAAATATTGTTTTGTGAATCTTGTGAACCGCTTATCCCTAGTGGGGTCACGGGAGATGCCTGAGCCTATCCTAGCTGTTTACAGCCGAGAGGCAGGGTAGACCCCAGCCAGGTCACCAGTCTGTTGCGAGGTCAGACACACACATACACCACTCAATCCGAGAAGCAATTTTCCTTACAGTCAACCAACCTAACGTGCATGTTTTTGGAGGGCGGGAAAAAAACGGAGTAAACCCACACAGAGTTTGTACGGGCAGAACATGCAAACTCTACACAGAAAGGCCAGTGATTCAGGCCTCAATCCACCTGGGACATGGAAAAAAAAAAAAAGTTTGTCGTTCTTTTTGTTTATCCCGAATATTTTAAGAAAACAGGACAAAGTTTTTTGTGGGACAGCAATGTTGTTGTTTTTGGCATCTGACTCTTAGTTTCTCACTCACTGAAGAATTTGTATTTATTTTACTTTGTTTGATGTTTTGCGCAAATTAAAGCTCAGCAGAGTTTTTTTTTTTTAAACAAATAACCTGCATCATTCTCAGTAATAAACAGTGGTGGATGAAGTACTCACTTTTTGTACTTAAGTAAAAGTACAGATAATTAGGCAAAAAAAAAATACTTAAAAAAAGTAAAAGTAAAAGTACCAATAAAAAAATCTACTCAAGTAAAAGTACAAAAGTAATTGGTGTAAATTGTACTTTTTAAGTAAAAAGTAAAAGTATTCGACCATAATTCAAATGTTATTTTTTGTGCTATAGGGTGTCACCATGGTAACAAGGATAAATACTCTGCAGGGGTGTGACCCCCCTTTCCCGCCTCTTTTGGTCCACAAAAAATAAATAAATAAATAAATAAAATAAAAGGAAAGGGGACAATCAAGCTATCCTCTAGAAGGGCCAGTGAATGGGCACCAAAATGGAGGAAAATGACACTTATTTTTTAAAATGTTTTGGGGGGGAGGCCCCCAGTCACTATATATTGGCTTTGTCAAAGCCCCACCCCTCTTTAGAAAATTCTAGATCCGCCCCTGCTCTGTGTAATGATGGCTCAACTTTTTATTTAGAAGTAAACACAACAAACAACAATCTTCTGACTCTTTTTAATTTGTATTTGATGTTAGGTTTTTGAATGAATGCGGAAAATGTTTCTCGATTCATTACTTCTTCTCCCGATCAACTGCTTTTTTGATTTTGGCGATGCGGCTTCAAGATGCGCTAAAAAAAACTGTGTATTTCTTAAATTCCTGTACATAAATGTAACGAAAAATGTAAAACACACTTTTAAAAAGTAGCGAAGTAGAAGTAAAAGTACCGGTCTTAAATTTTACTTAAGTAAAGTACAGACACACAATTTTTTTACTTAAGTACAGTAACGAAGTACATTTACTTCGTTATGTTCCACCACTGGTAATAAAGACACGATTGTTAAAGTTTATTCATATCGGGCTGGCCTCTCACATTCCACCCTATTGGAGGGGTTCCCTCTCCTAGCTGACCAGGGAACACCTCGGTACTCCTCTGACATACAGGGAGGAAAATGAGTTTTGTTTTTTTTGTTTTGACTCTTCACTCGTTACTTCAGCCAAGGGAACGGATTCGGATAGTTTCCCCTCTTTTATGTGTATTTTTTCAAAGAATTCATCCCAAACAAAAACACTAATTGTCACGCATGCTTTTGGGATAAGAAAACGCCGGGACCGAGACGGATCAAGTCTTTTTTTTTTTCGTGGTAGGGTTTACCTTTCCCTCAGTAGAACTGCAGCTTCTGTTCTCGTTACGAGCTGGAAAATCACTTTCAGCTTCAAGCTGTTTGTATGAATAAACAAAGAAAGCAGGAAGTTTCTTCTTTAGCAGCCCGAGGCCGCCGGCCTGCCAAATAACTGCAGTAAATCAGCTGTGGGTCAATAGAAACACCAGCTAGGACTCCAGGATGGAGGTCACATGCTGGACTCAATCCTTCCAATAATTCCCATTACGCGGTCAGAGATCTGGGGATAAGTCTTCTAGATGCAAGACAAAGGGATTTCACTGGGAAGGCTTAGCACCAGAACATCCATACCCTGACCTGGAAATCATTTGTTTGTAAATAAAAATAGAGACGAATATCGAGCTAATGTCTGGAACACGTGAGCTGGTCCAGTCTGGTTTTCCAACTTTTTCTAAGACTTAAAAACTACCTTTGGTGAAACCAGATTAGCTAAACTGGGTTATGTTCTGAATAAGAAGAGAGACCGTACGGGGCGATCGGGCTGGAGGCTCGAACAGTGACTAGTTCAGGCATGGGCAAACTACAGCCCGCGGGCCATATGCGGCCCGTTTAACGGTTTAATCCGGCCCGCCAAACTCTAAAAAAATAAA
The DNA here is from genome assembly GCA_902685375.1 of Neostethus bicornis. NCBI lineage: Eukaryota > Metazoa > Chordata > Actinopteri > Atheriniformes > Phallostethidae > Neostethus > Neostethus bicornis. The sequence continues at coordinate 249,693 of CACRXE010000004.1, read as the reverse complement.
AATAAATCAACCATGTTAGTTTGATTTTTCTTGATTTTTTAATGTTTGTCACTAGATGGCGCCAAAAATACAACAACACTGCTCCCATTATAATTTGTGTGTTTCCGTGATGCGCACACTTTCAAAATAAACAGTGTGTAAAGATATGGAAAACCATCGGGCCCAATACACACAGATAAACAAGCGTGTTAGATGTTAAAACAAGCAAAATGTTACATCAAGCGCTTAGATTCCAAACCTAGCGACACTAAACGCACGTTTTTAAGTGCTATCGCACCAGATTTCAGACCTAGCGCCGCTGGATTTGAAATTTAACGCTCTTGATGTAACATTTAGCGCTTGTTTAAAATCTAGCGCACCATTCCTATCGGTCTAATCTAGTGGTTACCAAAGCATGCCATCCATCTGCTACTGTTCCCAGGGGCGAATACAGGATTTTGTAAATGAGGGGGAAGGGGTCCCAAAACGACCCCCCCTTTTTTTTGTTTTTTTACCTTTTTGACAAATAAGTAATTTTTCTGCATTTTGGTGCATATTTTAACCGAAGTTTACAAGTAGTAGTTAAAGTAGTAAGAAGTAGTAAGAACAATTTTTTTGTCAACCTAGAGAGGGGGGGGGTCACACCCCTCCCCCTCCTGGGTTCGGCCCACTTGTCAAATGTTAGAACTCAATGTGGTCCGCGAGTCAAAAAGTTTGCCCACCCCTTACTAGTTCAATCTAGTTCTGTTCTTTCAGGAACTGCAAACCAGTGTGTAGAGGGAGCTTTACTCACAGGGACAGTCCAGCTCGTCACTCTTGTCCTCGCACGCGATCCATCCATCGCACTGCCAGGTCATCGGGATACACTGCATCTTCCCGCTACGACAAGCGAACTGCCCCGCGTTGCAGCGCGGCTCTGAAACACAAAAGAAAAAAAAACATGCACATGATTTCAGGCCTTTTCCAAACTTTGAAGCGGCTCAAGTGAAGCCACGTGAACTCCGGACGCATCGGTAACCTGAGACGCAGAAAGGATGGCACGAGGTTTCTGTGATAAAAACAGATGCAAACTGAATCAGCATCTAGGCTGCACGACATTGCAGTTATTAAGATTTATCTACATATGTCCTCATGCAAACCAGGAAAGTCGCCCCGTCAGCAGAAAACACACTTCCTACAAACTGTGGCACCAAAAGAAGGAAAATGGAACAAAACATAGCGAGTCAGGGAGATCCAGAGGGGCATTAAATTTGGTCTAATCTGATCTGGAACGGACAGAAATGGACTTCTTTGGAGCTGAATGTTTCAAAGTGCCTTTCAGAGAGATACATCAGTGTCCATGTGACCGCGCCGGACAATGAAGGACCCACTCTGCTTCCGTTAACATATTATCCAGCTCAGTCATAAAGACCCCTTGGATGCTACAGCCTCGGGGTCTCAAGCTGACCCAATGTTACCATCTAGTTTGTCCTTCAAGAACACTCACACACATTTCGAAACCACTCAAGACTTTTTCAAATGATGTAACACCAACTCCATCAGCAAGGAATTCATTCAAGGGAGAAAATAAATTATCAAAGCTAATTTTAAAACGATTATTAACACTACAAATATTTCACTATTTTAACATCTTTTTAGAGTCTTGACGATTATCGTTTTGTCGCTAAAATTTGTTTTACGTGTTTTTTTTTTCTATAGAAAGATTCTACGCTAAGAAAGCGAGCTGCTTCCTTACCTGGATATGTTCTTCCCAGAGCTAGCAGAGGACCTGAAAGAACAAAAAAATTAAAAATAAAATGACAACTTGGATCCTGTTTGTCAAAACAGTTTGAATGCGATCTCAGACCTGACTAAACGAACCCAGAGTGATGAATAATTACAAATGGAGATTGAGTTTTGTGGCGTGCAGCGAGGAGGGAAAAAAAAAAGAAAAAAAATCTACTGTTGATAACGTCAACAGCTCCCTGGCATCTGTCAGTGATTCATCCACTGCAACGCCTGAAATAGGAGCATCTGTTTGGGAGGATACAGGTGGTTTTTCGGAGCTTACGGTAGAGCGGACAAGGCCCTGTTGACTAGCAATACTTAGAAATCCAAACAAATAAAACCTAAAACAGATTTTTTTTATTTCTGTATCTAGACATGTATTAGAACTAAGAAGAGACAAAAAAAAGACTAAATCAGAGGCTTTTATTAGCGGCCTTGAGTTCCTAAGTGGATTGAGACGCATTACCGACTCGTGTTGGTCTTCTGGGACTGAAGGTGTGTCAGATTTAAAGACAACAACACATTATTATGAGTATTTGTTTGTCGTTAGTTTTAAAGTTTACTAAACACATTAAAAGTGCGGAAAATACGGGAAAAAAACCCAAAATATCACTGTGTTTTTTTTTAAATCACAATAACAATATTTATGTCGGCTGCATAGCCGGACAGTGGTTAGCACTATGGTCTCACAGTAAGAAGGACAGGGTTTGAGTCCTGGAGTGGGGACGAGGTTTGAAACACTGGCTTTTCTGTGTGGAGTTTGCATGTTCTCCCCATGTATGTGTGGGTTTTCTCCAGGTACTCCGGTTTCCTCCCACCCTCCAAAAATATGCATGTCAGGTTGATTGGCCGCGATGAAATTGACCCCGGGAATGAGTGTGTGTGTGGATGGTTGTCTAAGTGTGTGTTGCCCCGCAACAGACTGGCGACCTGTTCGGGGTGTAACCTGCCTCTTGTCTGAAAGCTACCGGGATAGGCTCCGGTATAACCCTGTGCCCCGTTAGGGAAAACTGGAGCAGAAAACTAAGAAAAATAAACAAAATACGTATATACATATACGTATATACACACATATACATACTGTATATATGTATATATGTATATATATACACGTATACACATACGTAAACATACGTACGTATACATACACGTATACATACACGTATACACACATATATACACGCGTATACACACATATATACACGTATAGATACACGTATACACACATGTATACACGTATACACACATGTATACATACATATATACACACACACATATAACACGTATACATACGTACACACATATACACACATATATACACACATATACATAGACATTTATATACATACAGTATATATACTACATGTAGTATATAATTATATATGTATCTATATATATATATAGATACATATACGTATATGTCTTGACACGGTAAATGGACTCTACTTGTAGCGCTCTTCTACCTGAGTTGGTACTCAAAGTACTTTACTGTGTGTGAATAAGCACACATTCATACATGATGGTGGAAGCTGCCACACAAGCTGAAACCACCATCAAGAGCAACCCCGGGTCTTGCTCAGGGACACCTCGGCATGAACTCAGAGCGCGAAGATCGAACCGACGACCCTGTAGTTACAGAATGATTACCCTACCCATTGAGCCACCCTTCCCCCGATGGCTTCCCACTATGTGCAACGATGTAATCTACGTAGTTTATGTTTTTTCTCTAAAGCATGAAAAAAACTTTGCTTGTTTTTTGTCGTACTTTATTTTGAAACAGAACTTAACTGAACTCTCTTATGTTATTGAAGCAATAATTTATTTACATTTATTTAACCAAGATTATAAACTCAGTCACCTTCTTAACCTTCTATTCCTTACGAGGTTCCACGGGGTGTCGGAGCCCATATCGGCTGATTCGAGGCAAAGGGCAGGTCACTAGTCTGTTGCAGGGCCATACACATAGACAATCAAACACACACTCATTCCTACCCACACATACACGGGTAGAACATGCAAACTCCACACAGAAAGGACAGTGTTCCTAGCCTCGTTCCCACCCAGGACTCGAAGTCACAACATTCTTGCTGTGAGGCCACTTTGCTAACCACTGCGCCACCGTGCCGCCGATTATAAACTAAGTCCCATTCTTAACCATTTATCCCTTATGATTTTTTTGGGGTGCCAAAGCCCATCCCGGTTGATTCGAGGCGAAGGGCAGGATACACCCCGAACAGGTCGCCGGTCTGTCGCACGGCCATACACATACAACCATACACACGCTAATTTCTAGGGGCAATTTGGCACCAGCCAATCGACCTAGCATGAATGTCTTTGGAGGGTGGGAGAAAACCGGAGTACCTGGAGAAATCCCACTCATACACGGGGAGAACATGCAAACTCCACACAGAAAGGCCAGTGTTCCAAGCCTTGTCCCCAGCTGGGACTTAAACCCACAACCTTCTTGCTGTGAGGCCACTGTGCTACCCACTGCGACACCGTGCCGCCGATTATAAACTCGTCGCAATCAAAAAGCTCTTTTTCAATATAAACATATCAAATAAAAACAGCATCTGCATCGTAGCTACGGCAGCCGTCGTGTCTTTGATTGGAAGGAATTGAAAATAAAGTTAGTTTAGAAATAAAAAATAAATTAAAAAAAAGTTTGGTTTGAAATTCTACAAGCAAACTGACACGTGAGAAATAAATAGTTGTACTTAAAGTTGAAACAAAGTAAAATATTTTGCTAAAAAACATGAAGCTACACAATAGAAAACTGGAAGGATACGTTTCTTTTGCAAAAATAAAAAATATTTACTCAAACTTGTATCAAATTAGAGAAAATATGGTGACAATACACTAGCAACGTGAATGTGGCCGGGTATGAAATTTGATATTTTCTGTAATGACCGATTCACTTAGAAACGATAGAAGAGAATTTGGAGATTAACTTTTTTCTATTGGCCAGACGATGTGCATCGTCATATCGCCCGGTACAAAGAACGAGTATGAAGTCTTTCTCCAGTACACGATGATAGGATGCCACGAGGCTCCCAGATAATGTCACGACTCCTCCCACAATTTAAGATATCTGAAATGTACAGAATTATGTGACGCGCTCCATAATTAAGACTTGTTCTTTGTGATGGTTTTATGCGTGGCCCCTAGGGGGATCGAACCAGGTTCTCCCGGTCGAGAGATGGCAATTCTGCTACAAGGCTAACTCCCCCTGGGACCAAGACTTGTTCGAAGGAATGTCATGCAAACTAATCTAGACACCTGCATACAATTACATCACATATTCTTATTCTAGAAACTACATAATCCCCTGTTTGGGGTCTCAAAAGATACACAGTGCCTTGCAAAAGTATTGGGCCCCCTGTAACTTTTTGACATTTGCCACCTTTTCTTCAAACCAAGAACAAAAAAACTGAGAATATTTCAGAAGAATCAACACTATGTGAGACACAAACCTAAAGTGGAACCAAATTTACACAATATTTAATATTATTGGAAAAATACAAAACCTGAAAAGTATGATGGGCAAAAAGATTGGCCCACGTTCTCTCAGTGCGGTCGACTGATTCCAGAAGTTTCCTGATGATTTGTGAATGATCCAATGCTGAGCTAAACGACTGGCTGAGTTCATCTGTGTGTCTCTGAGTCCGTTAAAGAACACAGAGAGAACAATCAGAATTATGAAGATCAAACAACACGCCAAGCAGATCCGCAATAAAAGTTGGTGGAAAGCAAGAATGGGATATAAAAAGATTTCACAAGCTTTAAACACCTCGCTCAGCACTGTACGAGCAAAAACATCAAAATGGAAAGAGCATCAAACCATAACAAACCTAACCAGATCTGGCCGTTCCTCTAAACTTTCAGTCCAAGCAAGACGAAAACTGTGCAGAGAAGCAGCCAAGAGGCCTACGCTTACATTGGATGAACGGCAGAGATCCACAGCTGTCCATAGAATCTGTCCATAGAACAACTGTCAGTCGTACTCTGCACAAATCTGGTCTGGATGAGTGGCAAGAAGAAAGCCTCTACTGAAAGAGAGCCGAAATAAGACTCAGAAGCCTCATGGGGGACACAGAAGCCATGTGGAATAAGGTGCTCTGAACAGATTAGACCAAAATCAAACGTTGTTTGGCGAAAAAAGAACACTCCACATCACATAAGTGCACCATCTCTACTGTCAAACATGGTGGTGACAGTATCATGGTCTGGGGCTGCTTTTCTTCAGCAGTGACAGCCAAAATCTACAAAGCCAAATCTACAAAGGAATGGTTCACAACTAACCATAACAAACCGGGTCAAAGTCCAGACCTCAATACAATCGAGAATCTGTGGTAAGATTTAAAAATTGCGGTACACAACCGCTCTCCATCAAACCTGAAGGAACTGGAGCTGTTTTGTGTGAAGGAATGGGCAAATATTTCTGTGTTAAGATGTTCTAAACTTATACAAACATATTAATTTATATAATATATAATATATAATATATATTATTAATTTATATAATATACAAAAATATTAATTCAAAGGGGGCAAAAAATTTTGCACGTTCAAATTTTCACTTTTTTATTTGTAAAAAAAAAAATATATTGAATCAAATTGGTTCCACTTCAAGATAGTGTCCCACAAAGTGTTGATTCTTCAGAAATATTCTGAGTTTTTTTGTTATAGATTTGAAGCCTCACTGTGGTAAAAATGTCAAAAAAGTTACGGAGGCGGTGGGGTCAATATATCGCAAGGCATTATATGAGCTCAGTTTGAAATGAAAAAGACTGCATCGATTAGCATTCATGCTTCCTGTGAATTTTTGAAAAGCGCGCAGCTAAAAACAGAAAAAATAGAAGTGACTTTGATTAAAGTAGCTGATAAAATACGAGGAACTGAAAGTACAGCTAACAGACTGATAAAATTATACCCTATGTACGGCAGAAAGAATCCCGCTGTAAGGTTTGGGCGTAATCTGAGTTTACTTACAATTTGTATTAATTGTTAGAAGTTATATTTTTAACTCAGTTTTGGTCCAAATCTTTGCAAAATGTTGCCTTTAATATCTTATATATTTCAGTATGAAGATCTGTTAGTACTCATACTTGTTTCAAAAACCAAGCTGAAGACGAACAACGGAGAAAAACAAGAATTTTGTTGTCGAGGGAGTTTTTTCTACAACTGAAATAAAGTTTCATTTTTTAAAAAAATTGGAACCTGCAAAATCCGATTTGCTTCGAGTGAACAGAGAAAATAAAAATCTTTGTTCAACAGGGACATACTTAGTATCGATCCTTCATTTGTTACAAGAACAAAAAAAAAACTTAAGCAAAGACTTTTCTGTTTGAAAAGTAAACTTCACGATTGCTGCTTTCAAACCGGTTTGGTTACCTGATAAAAATAAAGCCAATGAGGGAACATTAGCTACTCTGGAGGAACAAAAAAAAAAAAAGTTGAGCTCTTTATGTGTTATATAACAAACAGGAAACTACTATAAAGTTTTTGAGGCCACCTCCACTCTCCAGCTGGTATGAAACACAGCGGTGGAGCGGCCTTGTTCTTGCTGCGTACCTTGCAGCCACCGATGATTCAACATGCAGTCAAGCGTTTGCTTTGTAGCACCTAAAATGTAAAAAAGCCCAGGCTTTTCTTATAAGGCCTTGTATGGATGTAAACACTGCGCGCCAGCGTCCTTCACAGTTTTAGTTCGGAAAACCCAGCTTCCTACAAGTACGATTCAAAGAAATTCATCACATTTTTCTTTCTTCCTTCCAGAGTTCCGCCATGTAAAATGATAATTAGCATCTTTATGGTTCATAATATCATAAAAACATTATTGCTGTTTATAAACAAAGTAGGAAATGAAATAAGTTACGACTCAAAGACAGACTGTCTATAAAAAAATCCCTTCATTGTAAATCACCTCGAGAAATGCAAAATCTTACACAGGAAAAGTCGAGTTGTCGATGAGTTTAAAGTGATGCAGAAAAAACCCATGTATTCTCAGTTAGAAATAAGAACCAGGTCAGTAGTTTCTTTCAGCATACTGACACGGGAAATAATACAGACGGTTTCAGATTTCTGACCACATACTGACTAAAATCCAGACTTCACATTAGAAGAACAAACTCAAGAAACCACAAAACAGACACTAAAACCACAGTCATCAGGGCACTGTCATGTGCACACTTGCGTACAAATTTGTCTTTTATGGACTGAAAATTTTGAAAGAGTAAAAAAAAAAGTTCAAAAACAGAGTGTCTCGTTTCGTCATCTTCCGCTTGTCTGGGGCCGACAGCCTCAGACGGGAAACCCAGGCTTCCCTCACCATGGCTGTATCCCCAAGCTCACCCGGAAGGATCCCGAGGCGTTCCCCTGCCAGCTGTGGGACATGGTCTCTCCAGCAGGTCCTGAGACAACCTCTGTGTTTCCTCCTGATGGAACGTGCCCAAAAAACCTCACCAGCGAGGCTTTCAGGAACTATCCTAACCAGATGCCTGAACCACTCCATCTGGCTTTTCTCAACCCGGGTGAGCAATGGCTCCTGGATGGCAAAGCTCCTCACTCTATCTCTGAGTGAGAGCTCAGCCACCCTGTAGAGCAGGGGTGTCCAAAGTCGGTCCCTCGAGGGCCGGTGTCCTGAGGGTTTTCCTTGTGTTCCTGGTTCAACACGGAGGATGCACAGAAAGTGAATCAACAGCCAATAGAATTTGGCACAATGACTCAATTAACTGGATCAGGTGTGTAGATGAAATAACATATGGAAAACCTTCAGGACACCGACCCTCGAGGACCGGATTTGGACACCCCTCCTTTAGAGGAAGCTATCCGCAATCTCATTCTTTCGGTCACCACCCACAGCTGGTGACCATAGGTGAGGGTTGGAACGTAGATCGACTTGTAAATTGAGAGCTTTACTTTTCGGCTCAGCTCTCTCTACACCACGTCGGACCGATGCAGCGTCCCAATTATTGCGGACGCCACAATGATCCGTTCGTCAATATGCCGCTCCATCCTTCCCCCACTTGTGAACAAGAGCCAGGGATACTTAAACTTCTCCACTTGGGGCAGGACTGTGTCCTTGACCCGTGAGGGTCATTCCACCCTTTTCCAGGCGAGGGACCATGGTCTCAGATTTGAAGACGCTGATTCCCATCCTGATATTCCACGTCCCTAGAGCTAGCTTATGCAGCCGCGGATCTGACTGCCGGGGTACCCGTCATTGGCTGCTACCCATCTCCTCCTTCACCCGACCCTTATGACCGTTCCTCCCCTCACCTATGGTCACCAGCTGTGGGTGGTGACCGAAAGAATGAGATCATGGGTGCAAGCAGCCGAAACGAGCTTCCTCCGGAGGGTGGCTGGGCTCTCACTCAGAGATAGAGTGAGGAGCTCTGCCATTCCAGAGGAGCTCGGTGTTGAGCAGCTCCTCCTCCTGGTCGTAGGGAGCCAGATGGGGTGGTTCGGGCATCTGGTCAGGATGCCCCCCGAGCGCCTCGTTGGTGAGGTGTTTTGGGCACGTCCCACTGGGAGGAGACCAAGGGGCAGACCCCGGACCCGCTGGAGAGATTATGTCTCACAGCTGGCCGGGGAACGACTCTGGATCCTTCCGGTTGACCTGGAGGATGCAGCCGAGGAGAGAAGCCTGGGCTTCCATCTGAGGCTGCTGCCCCCGCGACCTGGCCCCAGATGAGCAGAAAACGACGGAAGAAAACGGATTCCTATCCTGGTCGCTTTCCACTCGGCAGCAAATCGGCCCAACGAGAGCTAGAGATCATGGCCCAACGAAAAAATTAGGACCGCATCATCCGCAAAAAGCAGAGATCCGATGGTGAGGTTACGATTGTGAATGCTTTATAAAGTTATCTTGCTTATAAATAAAAGAAGTGTTTTTTCGGAGATTGACTTTTACTCAAATGGTCTATAAACTTTCCCATTCCTTTGCTTCCGCACAGTACACCAAGTAAACATCCATTTCCTAAAATGGTAAAAAAAAAAAAAAAAAAGCCATCAAAGAAGCCAAACCTAAACACAAGCAAAGTGTGAGTTTAATTTGTTTTGGAGGCAGGAGGTCAATCCTCTGCTGGAGCCAGACAAAGCCTTTCTCCATGAGCTGAACTGATAACAGTTTCTCTAATCCACACAATTGGCACAATCACAAGACCAGGCCTAAAAGAAACCACAAGATGCCTGGAAAACCAAATCAAACAGCTGACAAAACGGGTTTTTCTGTTATTTTTAACAGTTGAAATTGTAATGTTTCTAATATTCTTTCAGGATCTTGATGAAAAAACGTTACCCGGTTACATAAATAGTTGAAGGACAAATGTGCAATGACTGTTAACTGTTTGATGGAAATTGATTTCTGTGTGTGTATCTGCATTTAATAAATGTGTAATCGAATGTGTGTGCGCTGTTTGGGAAGCATGGGCAAGAGGAGGCTAGGGAAGGACAACGTATAGAAAAAAAATCTAGAATTCATTAAAATGTTTAAATATAAAGTAAAACAATAAGTGAGTTCAAATTCTGCATGCTTAGTTTAGCATCGATTTCAACGCAATCTTTAGTTTTTTATAAACAAACTATTTCATTGGCTGCCGTTTCACTAATAAAAATAACAATTTCAAATGCATTAAATGCATGCATGTTTATTTTATGTTATAAAATTCTCATAATAGATATTTTTAAAGGTGATCTAGCATAAGAGAGGCGTTTAGAAAAAGCGTGATTTGTCCGTCACAGGCCTGCGATCCAGACCTGCCTCTAATCTGTTTCCCCCACTTTCTGTTAAATGTTGGAACAGCAGTTTATTTACCTGTCCGTGGAAGATCGGCCAACATGAGGACGAAGAGAAGGGAGAAGAGGGCCAAACTGCTGCTGTCAGCCTTCCCCAACATTTATCCTCCATTCATAGTAACTCCGCTATTAAGAAATTTAAAAATATACCGAGGATCTACCGCCGCTCCACCACACCGCCCTCTCTCTCTGTCTCTCTCTCTCTCTCTCTCTCTCCGTGTCCCTCTTTCTTTCTCACTCTTTCTTCAACTCTAACAATTGTTCGCTAACATCGACTCTACTCATTTCCACACATCGTTAACGACTTTATCATCTGAGTTGCATAAAATAATTGAAAGCGTAATGCTAGCGCAAGCTGATAGCCGTCTTTTTCTAGCGCTCGACGCTCTTCCAAGATGGCTACGACCTCCCATCACAACAATTCCAAACATGCAACCCAGGCTGATATCAGCTGGAGACTGTACTGCCACACCAAGGCGGAGTTTAACGGATTACACTGACTGCTAAATCAGGCCTATCGGAAGATGCTCGTTAAATCAATCTCAACTTGTCTTATTGTCATGTGGAGCAAATAAAAAAAAAAAAAAAACATGAGCCGTATTTCTAACAAATATTACCGACAGCAGCGGTGAAGTCATTTTTTGGCTCCCTTAGTTTTCATCACCCCTTAGTTTTTATAATAATGATTATTTTTATGGGCGGAACGGTGTAGCAGTGGGTAGCACAGTAGCGTCACAGCGAAGAGGTCGTGGGTTCGAGTCCCGCGTGGGGACGAGGCTTGGAAAACTGGGCTTTCTGTGTGGAGTTTGCATGTTCTCCCCGTATATACGTGGTTTTTCTCCAAAACATGCATGCTCGGTTGATTGGCCGCGACACACTAGTGTACCGTAAGAGATCGTCGGGTGTTCTATTTCACCTCATGGTTTTTGTGATCTGCATCTCGAAAAAAATTGTTTTGGTTGATCTCATGGTGTTTGTGTAAAAATGGATTAAAGCGTAATTATTTATGTTTAATTTTATGAAATCTTGTTTTTATTTAGAGGCAAGCAGGGTTATCTTGCAATAGGTTTTTTACTGTAACCATAGTAACCCACTCTTCTACTCTGCTTTTTTGTTGCGAGCTGCTGTCCATCTCTCCTCAAAACTACCCCACCTAGTGGATTGTATTTTCTACGTGTTTTTGAGACATTATAAGAACATTTAGGTTGCGTTTTAAATCAGAAAAAAATGGATTCTACTTAAATCTCATATTTTATGGAAGATATGAAAGAGGTAAAAGTTTCTGTTGCATTCTGGGTAAATCTTATGATAGGTACCTTGTCTGGAACCAAACACGATAAAATGGACAACACCTCATATACTTTTGAAATATGCAAAACTTTCAAAAGTACACAGAAAACAAAGCGCTCATTATGACACGTGGTTGCATATGGTTTTGCAATTGATTAAAAAATTTACATTTAAAAAAAATTGTTTTTAACCATTTTTGTTGGTGTGCCTCAAAATTTTTTGATGGAAAAACGTACGTTGGCATGAAAAACGTTGAAAAACACTACACTACACGATTGCCCTAGGAATGAGTGTGTGTGTTGCCCCGGGACAGATTGGCGACCTGTTCGGGGTCTAACTTGCCCCTCACCTCAAATCAGCCGGGATCAGGCATGGGCAAACTGCGGCCCGCGGGCCACGTGCGGCCCGTTAAACGTTTGAACCTGGCCCGGAAAAAAATGTTAATGTTTTATTTCCCCTGCAATTCTGATGCTTCCTCACTAGGTGGCACACTCTGGATACATTGGTTTTATTGCAAAAACAACAACACTGCTCCCATTAAAATGTGTGTGTTTTGTGATGCGCACGTTGTCAAAATAGATTGTTATAGATTTCAAATCTACATTTTAAACCTGGCGTGCTAGATGCACGTTTTTTAAGCGCTAAGGCGCTTGATTTTAATGTTAGCGTGCTATATTACGTGCGTGTAGTGGGCCCAATGACATTCCATATCTAGTGCGCTTGTTTATCAAAGCATGCCATCCATCTGTTCCTGTTCCGGCCCCTTGGTCAAATGTTAGAACCCAATGTGGCCCACGAACCAAAAAGTTTGCCCACCTCTGGGATAGCTGGTTAAGGTTACTGACTGACTTTGTGATAACTACAAGTTGTGCTTTTGATTTTTTGACCCCGCTTGTCACGTGCTTATTAATGGTCAAATCGTTATCAGCAGAGATTACACTACAATACTTTAATTATCCCCTACTGGTAAAATGAGAGTATCTTACAGTGGATTACAGTATAAGCAGAGCGGTGCGCTCCGGGTGGTGCTAAGTTGGGTGGAATGGAGGTGGAGCCGCTGCTGGGTGGAATTGAGGCAGAACAGCTGCTTGGTAGAAAAGCTGCTGGGTAGAATAGAGGTCCAACACCTACTTGGTGGAACAGAGCTGGAACCACTGCCAGGTAGTGCGGAGGTAGAACGCATGTGGAATAGTTGCTGGGTGTAAGAAATGTGGAAGAGTCATGGGTAGAACAGCTGCTAGGTGGAACGGAAATGAAGCAATTGCTTGATGGAACAGCTGCTGGGTGGAACAGAGGTGGAACAGTCACTGGGTGGAATGGAGGTGGAATAGTTGCTCAGTTGAACAGCCACTGAGTGGAACTTAAAGGAACCCAGGTTAAAACTAAGAGCTACTTTTAGAATACATTTGATATAAATAGTGCAATAAGAAGGTAGTGTGTATTTTGACATTAATACGGTAAAAAGTCAGATTAAAAACGCTTCCTCGAACCCCGTGCCTAAGGATAAGTAGCTTCATCTGCCGACTCAAGACAGAAACTTAGGTCATCAACAGCCATAAGACCCTGAATCAAGTCCTATTCAAGACCCAACCTGTACAGGACTGGGCACACCTCAGGTGAAAACGGCACAACAGGGACTATCAAAAAGATCAGACAGTTGGTGTCTTTTTTTTTTAATAGAAATTTTATTGAAAGGATTTTAACAAACAAATTGATACAGCAGTTGTACACAAGGCCAGATAGAAGTACTCCATGTGTCTTCTCCCCAGACTGTAAGAACTACACCCGTCCCACCGCCAGAGGAAAATCCAAGCTAACTTAAAAGGATTCTTTTCCCTCTTTGAACTTCTGCTGTTAGGAGGGCAATATAAAAAAATAAACAAAAGAACCGGGCTTTGAACTTGCTTTGAATCAGCCAGGATGGGCTCCAGCAACCCCCGGAACCCCATAAGGGTTAGAAGGTGACTGACTAAACAAAGGAACCAACAGGCTCAACAGCAATGACAATTCAGGACTGTGCTGGTTAAAAGGGGGGCATGTGTACCTGGAACAATGAACAAAGTTTTTTTTGGGGCCATTTCTCATTCTCTTTGTTGAGAACTGGCTTTTTGTTTTCTTTTTTTTAAAATAATGGTTCATAAACAATTTTTTACTAACTTCTATTTTACGGAATCGTGGCCATTTTTCAAAACATTCCGTTCTGTCATCTTCCGCTTGTTCCGGGGTCGGGTCGCGGGGGCAACAGCCTCAAACGGGCAGCCCAGGCCTCTCTCACCCCAGCTGCATCCTCTAGCTCACCTGGAAGGATCCCAAGTCGTTCCCCGGCCAGCTGTGAGACATAGTCTCTCCAGCGGGTCCGGGGTCTGCCCCTTGGTCTCCTCCCGGTGGGACGTGCCCGAAACACCTCGCCCGCGAGGCGCTTGGGGGCATCGTGACCAGATGCCCGAACCACCCCATCTAGTTCCTCTCAACCTGGAGGAGGAGCGGCTCGACACCGAGCTCCTCCCGGATGGCAGAGCTCCTCACCCGATCTCTGAGTGAGAGCCCAGCCACCCTGCAGAGGAAGCTCATTTCGGCTGCTTGTACCCGCAATCTCATTCTTTCGGTCACCACTCACAGCTGGTGACCATAGGTGAGGGTTGGAACGTAGATCGACTTGTAAATCGAGAGCTTTGCTTTTCGGCTCAGCTCTCTCTTTTTACCACGACGGACCGATGTTTTTCAAAACATAACGAGGCCAAAAGAGTGCAACAACAGTCTTTAACAAGAAGAACGGACACTTTTTTAAATTTCATGTAAATTTAAAAAATTTAAATTTTCATGTAAGTTGGGGAGACGGTGGCTCAGTGGTTAGAGCGTTCGCCCGCGCCCGCGAACCGGAAGTCAACCCCAAGTTTGCGGGTTCGCTTCCCACTGAGTGCACGTCTAGGGTCCTTGGAGAAGACACCTAAACCCCCGTTTCTCCATCATTGGCGCCGTCATAGGTGGCAGCCTGCTGCGGTGAAATGCAGCACATAAATTTCCCGATGAGGGATGAAAAAAGTATATTAAAAAAAATAAATAAATAATTTCTCAAAAAACAAAAGCAACTTCCGTGCTTTAAAAGTTGCGATTTATTGAATAAAGTAACTTTTTAGAAGAAGTCTGAAGCCTTCCGTCTCTTGGGAAGAAGCAGAAGACCATCGGTGAGTGACGTCAAGTCGGAAGCACCTGGTGTCTTGACTTTGCCGGGGGATGGCGTTATCGTATGAGCGGCCTGGCCAGGAAACGGGGACTTCCAACCGCTGGTTCTTCGTGAAGGTGAAGGGGTGTAGCTTGCTCGAAGTGCTATGTCCGTGTATTTATTAGATGATCGGTTCACAAGCCGCTGCAACGCCGGTGTGAGGGACGAACTTTGACCGTTGGGAGTAAGACTGCCAAAAAAAAAAAAAGAGAGATTTGTTAGCTCGTTAAAATACATTTTACATACCATTAACGTCTATGTCAATTTTACCTCTGCAAGTTCTGTGACACCTTTCGGAGAGTCTCTTGTTTCTTTGCTCGATTTTTGGCAGCAGCTTCATTGGCCATCTTCAAACCCAGTTTCTCTCGTCTTCCTGGTTCCAGAATCTGACAGGAACAACAATAAGTTCAGTTAATCTTTCTCAACTTAAATCCTCAATTCGGAATGACTTTCGATGTCAGGAATACAGGAAAACTTGGATAAATATGGCGGCTTTTTATCATCATCAGAACTTATCCTTCAGTTCTGTTCCGTCGTCTTCTGCTTATCTGGAGCCGGGTTGCGAGGGCAACAGTCTAAGACGGGAAGTCTAGGCTTCCCTCATCCCGACTGTATCCTCCAGCTCACCCAGGAGGATCCCGAGGCGTTCCTCAGCCAGCTGTGAGACATAGTCTCTTCAACTTGTCCGAGGTCTACCTCTTGGTCTCCTCCCGGTTGGACATGCCCGAAACACCTCACCAGCGAGACGCTTGGGGGTATCCTAATCAGATGCCCGAATCATTTACTCTGAGCTCCTCCCGGATGGCAGAACTCCTCACTCTATCTCTGAGTGAGAGCTCGGCCACCCTGCGGAGGAGGCAAACAAACAATTAACAAAATAAAGCTATTATATCTTTTATAAAACTCTGCGTTTCAACCCTCACCAAACCTGGGTAGGATGGTTCGGACATCGTGTCAGGCTGACCTGAGGTGTTCTTTTTAGGGCTGAAATGATTCTCAACAAGGATAAAGCAATTCAATTAAAAAAAAAAAAAAAAATTCAATTAAATTTTTTTTTTTGTGCTTTGAAGCTTCCTTTTATTTTCATTCAACGTTCTTTTTGTTGCCAAAAGTTCAGACAAAAGTGTCGGGAAGCGGTTCAAGCAACCAAATAAAAAACAAACTGTAAATAAAAAACGATGAACAAAGTAAACGACAAAATATTTCTAAATGTGGGACCATTTCAAAGTACCGTATTTTCACGACCATAAGGCGCACCTAAAAGTCTCAAATTTTCGTCAAAATGAGCGGTGCGCCCTATCGTGCAGTGCGCCCTAAGTGATTTATGATTTGCAGACGTATTAGAGAACCATGAGGTGGACGCAGTTGGGAACATGAGAACGTTAAAGGGTGAAGTGTGGGCGTGGCTTGTGTATAAAAGAACAGGTGTGTGCTTTATGCAGAACATTGCTGTTTTAACAACACTGAAAATGGAAAAGAGACACGTTTATGAAGCTCAGTTTAAACTGATGGCAATCAGCTACGTGGAGGAACATGGGAATCAAGCTGCTGCAAGAAAATTTAAAATTAACGAGTCAATAGTTCGTAAGTGGAAGAAGCTGGAAAACGAGCTGCGACAGGTGAAAAAGACGTAGCTGAGTTTCCACGGGAATAAGGCGAGGTGGCCAGAGTTGGAGGAAAGACTCCAGAAGCAATGGATGACCAGAGGAGACCACAGCTTCATGGAGGGTGGAAGGCAGCGCCGGGCGAGTTACGCCACAATTTGCCAGTGGATTGTAGATGCTTGGGCTAACGTGTCTGCTAATTGTTGTCCGAGCTTTTGCAAAAGCAGCCATCATTTACGAGGAGCCGCATGGAACAGAAAGTGACTCTGACAGCGAGGACAGTAAACCTACGAGGTTGGATTTAGAGCAGCTGTTAGATTCTGAAACAGAGGATGAGGACTTTGATGGATTTGATAAATGACTTTATGACGATTGTAACTAATATTTAAATAAAGACAACCAAACTCAGTTTTACTCCCGATCTATTATTAAATATGAGCGTGTGTGCGCGCGCAAGAGTGTGTATGTTGTTGTAAGGCGGACATACATAGTAGAGGATATGTACGTATCTAAAACCTGCGCCCTATCATCAGGTGCGCCTTATGCATGTGTTAAATAAAGAGCACACGAAACTGGGACTGTGCCTTTTAATACGGGGCGCCTTTTGGTCGTGAAAATACGGTAAAAGAAAGAAAACAAGACGGGGCAAAACAAAAAACATGTTTCATCATCCAGCATGATGTGTTCAAACATGTGAAGAGAAACTTGAAAAGAATCCGGGTGTCAAAATATTTAGACATTCATGTAAAGAAGATATTTATAAACTGAATGAAAGAAAAAACCTTGAAGTTTTGTAGATTTAATATATTCCAGTTAACTAACGCGACCATTGGGCAATTACAGGATGTGTGGGTGAGCATACAGCCCCCGATTCCTCTACATGTGGCCGTATTTCTGTACCCCAGAGGCTTTCAGTTCCATAGAAACCTTTACATAAAAATCTGACGCTCACTATGATTTGGAACTCGGACTAAGCATATGATGGCGATATTTAAAAATAGCACAGAGTTAGCTTCAACACTGACATTAAAAATGCAACGTTCAAATATAGAATACACGGATTAAAGATTAAAAGCAGTGTACAAGATTTTTTTTAGCACTGACGGTGGACAACTCTTTGTGAAAACTAGGCAAGCATCAGAATCCACCTTAGTTTGCGTCTCGTACGAATAAGAACACTTAATTGTGGCCAAAAACCAGGGCGTTAAGAGTGACCATCATGGTGTGGGCCAATGGTTTTTGCTCACCATACAAAAAAGATTGGCTGAGATTTTCAATGCTCCACATAGTCCGCAGTTTTTCTTTTAATACCGTAGTTTCACGTCCTTTTTCATTTGATGTTCTAATTACCATTTTATGTATTATGATGGATTTCTGAGTATTTACTTATATGTTTTTTTGCTTTTATGATGATTTAAAAAAAAAAAAAAGGGGTCGGCGAAATAAGCGTTTGCTTCAGCCGATACCTTTTCGGTCCTTTGCTAAAATATAATTATTTTTCTTTCTTTCGTTAATGTGAAATTACACTGTGACCGAAATAAATAAATAAAAATAAAAAAAATAAAGCGCACCAGAGTATAAGTCGCACCTGAGTATAAGCGGCACCCACCACACTTTGTACATACATAAGCCGCACCTGTTTATAAACTATAGGTGTCCACATTGTAACATAAAATATTTAACTTATTTTATAAGTTTTTAACTGAAAGTGGAACTGGCGGTGGTCTTACGAAGATTAATGGAACAAAAATAAAATAATAAGTAAATTGCGGCTTGTTTTTCTTCCTGCTTCTATTCATCGTTTTAAATACAAACGCCCGGCTATGCTCGCGTCTTCTTTGTACCTTTTCTGCTCGAGCACCCCTGAATATGTTGGATCATTGCATTACCCCCTATGGCTCTCAATTAGTCCGACAAGGGAGGCATGTTTGACTTCAGGGAACATGCTTTTAATTTTTCTATTTTCATTTTTTACTGTGCTTGAATAGAGTGCAATACCACTCCACTACATTAAGGGGCAGTGGCGCTCTTATTGGCAGAGTGTGCGCTGGGAGCATTCGCTCGGTGTTACAGTTAATAAAGCTATTGTTTGTTATAAATTGATTCATATTTCTTACTTTTTTTATTCTCTTATACATTAATAGGATACATTCTTATGCAGAGGTGAACTTATAACAGTTTTATAACCAAATGATGCAAGTTATAGTCGTGGGGGCCAATGGTTGGAGCAAGTAGGGGGTTAGGTGCAGTGGTGGAACATAACGAAGTAAATGTACTTTGTTACTGTACTTAAGTAAAAAAATTGTGTATCTGTACTTTACTTAAGTAAAATTTAAGACCGGTACTTTCGACTTTTTTAGATTTTTAGAACAAATATCTGTACTTTTACTTCGCTACTTTTTAAAAGTGTGTTTTACATTTTTTGTTACATTTTCGTTCAGGAATTTGAAAAATATACAGTTTTTTTAGCGCATCTTGAAGCCGCATCGCCAAAATCAAAAGAAGCAGTTGATCGGGAGAAGAAGTAATGAATCGAGAAACATTTTCCGCATTCATTCAGCGCCAAAAACCTAACATTAAATATAGAACAAATTAAAAAGAGTCAGAAGATCGTTGTTTGTTGTGTTTACTTCTAAATAAAAAGTTGAGCCATCATTACACGGAGCAGGGGCGGATCTAGAATTTTCCAAAGGGGGGTGGGGCTTTGACAAAGCCAATATATAGTGACTGGGGGCCTCCCCCCCAAAACATTTTAAAAAGTAAGTGTCATTTTCCTCCATTTTGGTGCCCATTCACTGGCCCCTCTAGGTGATAGCTTGACTTGTCCCCTTTCCTTTTATTTATTTATTTATTTTTTTTGTGGACCAAAAGAGGCGGGAGAGGGGGGTCACACCCCTGCAGAGTATTTATCCTGGTTACCATGGTGACACCCTATAGCACAAAAAATAACATTTGAATTATGATAGAATACTTTTAATTTTTAACTAAAAAGTACAATTTACACCAACTACTTTTGTACTTTTACTTAAGTAGATTTTTTTATTGGTACTTTTACTTAAGTAAATTTTTTGCCTAATTATCTGTACTTTTACTTAAGTACAAAAAGTGAGTACTTCATCCACCACTGGTTAGGTGTCTGCTTCAGAGACACTTAAGCATGGGCCCAGTTGGAATCGAACCAATTTTTCTTGGTCCAAGGACAAACTCCCCTTTATTAGATATAAATATATGGATCAAATTCTGCATATCAACTTCAAAGCAGAGCCAGTGATCAAAATGGAGTGGGAACTCATAACGTTAATCCTAAATGTTAGCGTTAACTTTTTCATGTCAAGGTACGTTTTTCCATTGGAAAAAAATCCCAAAAACATGTATAAAATACGACCTACTAGCTTGGGTAGCTTTTGGGAGGGATGGACGGTAACATGCTACAAAAGAACCAATGAAGAAGAGTGGGTTGCTATGGTTACAGAACAGCCCATTCTAAATAAAATAACAAGAGAAACACTCACTGACGTCCAACGAGGCACATGAGTTTGATACGACGGATAATAAACCGGCCTCTTCTTTCTATTAAACTGACCTTCATGCTCGCTAGAAGTAAACTAGAGTTTATTTCAGCTTAATTTTTTTTACACCAAAGTACGTTTTTTTTAGTTGGAAATTTTTTTTTTTGAGGGACACCAACCAACGAAGAGGAACTTTTTTTTCATGTCCCGCAGAAAATGTAAGATTTCATTAGAATCCAGACAAATATTCTCATAATGTCTCAAAAACGTGTAGAAGACATAATCTACTAGCTGGGGTAGTTTTTGGGAGGCTATGGACAGCAGCGTGCATCAAAAAAACAAAGAAGAGGGAGTTGCTATGGTTACAGTAAACAACCAATCACAGGAGAGTCCTATCTGTAAATTAAATAACAAGATTACATATTGATAAACATAAATAAATATGCTTTCATCTATTTTTTTTTACACAAACACCATGAGATCAACCAAAACAATCATTGGGAGCTACCGGTAGATCACCATCACCGTATGAGGCGATATAGAACACCTGGTGTGCCGCGGTTGAAAAACGCTAGACTAGAGGACAAAGCTAACAATATATTAGAATATTGTGGAGCTGATTAATACATTCCGTTCCGTCATCTTCCGCTTGTTCCGGGGTCGGGTCACGGGGGCAACAGCCTCAAACGGGTAGCCCAGGCCTCTCTCACCCCGGCTGCATCCTCCAGCTCCCCCGGAAGGATCCCAAGTCGTTCCCCAGCCAGCTGTGAGACATAGTCTCTCCATTGGGTCCGGGGTCTGCTCCTTGGTCTCCTCCCGGTGGGACGTGCCCAAAACACCTCGCCCGCGAGGCGCCCGGGGGAGCATCCTGACCAGATGCCCGAACCACCGCATCTGGCTCCTCTCGACCTGGAGGAGGAGCGGCTCGACACCGAGCTCCTCCCGGATGGCAGAGCTCCTCACCCGATCTCTGAGTGAGAGCCCAGCCACCCTGCGGAGGAAGCTCATTTCGGCCGCTTGTACCCGCGATCTCATTCTTTCGGTCACCACCCACAGCTGGTGACCATAGGTGAGGGTTGGAACGTAGATCGACTTGTAAATCGAGAGCTTTGCTTTTCGACTAATAACTATTTTAGTAATAGTCTTTGGAAATCAGTTGAACGGTGAAGGTAGCGAAGCCAAGGGTTAGCAACGCATGTTATCGTTTTTCATGCGTTGTGATAGTACCGTCTACCAAAAAAAAGATGTCGAGGATATTCAAATTTTAATATCGCTAGAGGCCTATTTCCAGCTGACCTAGGAAAGCCTCGAGTTACGAGTTACAATTAAAATGCAATGATAAATAAAGAAAATTATTTTTTCCATACCTTAAACGATGGGCCGTGACCTCTCTCGATGCATGGGGACGCTGATCCACTCATACGAAGTGGGGTGAAGTCAACCTCACCCCAGGTCAATTTTGGGGTATCATCAACACCTTGAGGGAAAAAAAATATTAAAACGTGATTGAAACGGTTTTCTAAACAAGCACGCTTCTAAAAAAAAAACAAACGTTTTAAATGAACTGGGATGTCGAATAAATCTAAAGACGACAAACAAACAAAACCCTTGTTTGTCGTCAAATTACGCTAAATGTTTTCATTCTGTCGTTTTTAAATTCAAGCGACGTTTTTTGTCAATTAAAAGCCATGTTTTGCAGAGTTTTTAGTTATAAAATATTATTTGCAAATAAAAAAAAAGGACCCTTTTTTTTGCCATTTTTGTGCATCATATATTTTGATCAAATCTGAAGTTTTAGAATCTATCATTAAAAATCGATTTTGATATGGTCATGTTGGCAAAAAACGACATTTGAATTATTATTTTAATATTATTGGAGAAAAAAAAAAAGTAAATACCAGGTACAGGCGAAGGTGTCCTTTCATATCCATATCCGTTCACTCTGGGGGATTCTTGTGGAATCAGTTCTTTCCCATCAGGCCCCACTTTACCCTGTTTATACTACCAAACAAAAATCAGCATTAGTGTTACCAGCATGCAGTGGCTGCACAGTGGTTAGTACAATGGTTATTAGTATGGTGGCCTCACAGCTAAAAGTTCGGGGGTTCAAAACACTGGTCTTTCTCTGTGGAGTTTGTATGTTCTCCCTGTGTTTAAGTGGGTTTCCTCCCACCCTCCAAAATCATGCATCTTAGGTCGACTGGCTGCTATGAAATTGCCCCTAGGAATGTGTGTGTGGATGGTCGGGTGTGTGTGGCCCCGCAACAGACAGGCAACCTGTTTAGGGTGTATCGTGGTTCTTGCCTGAAATCAGCCAGGATAGGCTCTGGCACAACCACATTAGGGATAGGCGATTCAGAAGACGAATGCATGGACACCATTTAAGTACCGTTTCGTCATCTCCCGCTTATCCGGGGCTGAGTCGCGGGGGCGACAGCCTCAGACGAGAAGTAGAGGGTTCTCTCACTCCAGCTGCATCCTCCAGCTCACCCAGGAGGATCCAGAGACGTTTCCCGGCCAGCTGTGAGACATAGTCTCTCCAGCAAGTCTGGGATCTGCCTTTGGGTTTCCTCCCGAGGAGGCATCCTAACCAGATGCCTGAACCATCCCATCTGTCTTCTCTCAACCTGGAGAAACAACGGCTCGACACCGAGCTCCTCCTGGATGGCAGAACTCCTCACTTCATCTCTGAGTGAGAGACCAGCCACCCTGCAGAGGAAGCTCATTTCAGCCGCTTGTATCCACGATCTCATTCTTTCGGTCACCACCCACAGCTGGTGACCATAGGTGAGGGTTGGAACGTAGATCGTCTTGTAAATCGAGAGCTTTGCTTTTCAGCTCAGCTCTCTCTTTACCACAACGGACCGATGTAGCGTCCTGGTTATTGCTGACGCCGCACTGATCCGCCGGTTGAGCTCCCGCTCCATCCTTCCCCCACTCCTGAACAAGACCCCGAGATACTTAGGCTCCTCCTCTTGAAGCAGGACCCTATCACATCATCTAAGTGAATGAAGTCAAGTTAGTTGCTTTTTTTTCCTCAAACTAACCTGTGCGTTGAGGGCTGCGGCTTGTTGAATCTGAGTTTTGTTCACAGCTGTGCTGAACGGATCCGACACAAAGCGAGTATTCTTATAAATGACTTCTCTTGGCTTTTTGAAAATGACGTCGCTTTCTTGAACACCTGTAAGAAAAAACAAAGTAGAAATATTATAGTTTTTTTTCTGATTTAGAAAACGGTAATCATTTCATGTGAACGGTCCAAAAGGAACCAGCAGGTTTGATCCTCGTACCTTCTGGGTAGTACATCAAAGGGTTTTTAGCTTTATACTCCCATGTCTCCAGCCCAGCTTTGACACTTTCAAGAGCAGCTACTTCCACTGGTGGTAGGGCGAGGTTCTTCATGTGGCGCTGAAAAACAATTTACAAATTTACATCCATTGATGTCAATATTTTGGAAAAAAAAATGGTGAAAACCCCCCAAAAAATCCCAAGGAGTTTGCTTAAATTGAAGTGGTCCTCGTTTAACCTCAAAGTTTTAAAGGCTTTAACATCAATTAGAATGGAATTTATTTAGGAATGATTTTAGATTATGGGGTCTGTTGAGAATTCTTTGGGTGATGTAAACACACCCCAATCACTAAAAAATAATCCACATAGTAACAATTAAAAGGTCCTTCGTCGTGGTAAAGAAAGAGCTGAGCCGAAAAGTCTCATACCCTCACCTATGGTCACCAGCTGTGGGTGGTTACCGAAAGAATAAGATTCCGGAAACAACCGGCTGCAATGAGCTTCCTCCACAGGGTGGCTGGGCTCTCACTCAGAGATAGAGTGAGGAGCTTGAAGTACAGCCGCTGCTCGTCCAAGTCAAGAGAAGGCAGATGAGATGGTTCGGGCATCTGGTTAGGATACCTCCCGAGAGTCTTGCTGATAAGGTGTTTCAGGCACGTCCCACCGGGAGGACACCAAGAGGCAGACTCTGGACTCGCTGGAGAAAATATGTCTCACAGCTGGCCGGGGAACAACTCGGGATCCTTCCAGTTGAGCTGGAGGATGCAGCCGGGATGAAAGAAGCCTGGGCTTCCGATCTGAGGCTGTTACCACCGTGACCCGGCCCCGGATAAGCGGAAGCCAATGTAACAAAAAGTCCTCCATGGGTTTATATTTTAATTTACCGTAATTTCACGGCTATAAGGCGTATATAAAAGTCTAAGATTTTCTTCAAAATGAGCAGTGCGCCTTTTCATGCGGTGCGTCTTGTGTGTGAGAAAAGGCGGACCTAAAAGAAAACGCGGTACCCGTGAGGCGAGGCGGACCTGAAAGAAAAGGCATGAGAACGTTAAAGAGTGAAGTGTGAGCGGCGTGGGAGCGATGGATGACCGAAGGAGACCACAGTTTCACGAAGGGTGGAAGGCAGCGCCGGGCGAGTTACACTACAGTTTGCCAATGGATTGTAGATGCTTGGACTAACGTGTCTGCTGGTACTGTTATCCGAGCTTTCGCAAAAGCTGGTATCCTTTCTGAGGATCCGCACAGTACAGACAGTGACTTTGACAGCGAGGAGCGAAGTGGACCTGCTCTGTTGGATTTTGCGCAGCTGTTCGATTCCGAAACAGAGGATGAGGACTTTGATGGATTTGAATAAATACTATTACCGGTAATGTGCTTGTTTATACTACTTAAATAAAGTACAACCAAACTCAGTTTTGCTCCCGATCTATTTTTTAATACCCACATTTGCATGCTTGCGTGTGTTGTTGTAAGGCGGTGTGTGACTGAGACTGCGCCTTTTCGTACGGTGCGCCTAATGGTCGTGAAATTACGGTATCCAAATTTATCGTAATAAAAGATGAAATACTATCAGTCAAATACGAAACGCTCTTGTCTAGTCACCACCTGCTTGAACCAGATCTATAGGACATTTTAAAAAGATAAAAAGGAAACTAAAAAAGAGAAGACTTTCTATAAACACACAGGTCAACATAAACACCACATTAAAAGAGTTGACTGTAAACATTCCAACATCAAAGTAACGAAACACCAACATGAGGGCACGAAAACACAAGGTCAATCCTAAACAAAAAACACAGCAAGTCAGTTTCTTCTTTCTAACCCTATCTCCTGCATCTTCTTCAGTCACACCAACTATCTTCATGTCTTCCTTCACTGTATCCATGAACCTCCTCTTTCCTGGTGGTTCCAAATCCAGCATCCGTACTCTCTCTCTCTCTTCTCTGCACATGTCCAAACCATCTCAGTCTGTCCTCTCTGACTTTATCTCCAAAACCTCTAACATGTGCTGTTCCTCTAATCCTGTCCATCCTGGTCACTCCCAGAGAGATCCTCAGCATCTTCATCTCTGCTACTTCCATCTCTGTTTCCTGTCTTTTTCTCAGTGCCACTGTCTCTAGATCAGTGGTTCTTAACCTTGTTGGAGGCATAGAACCCCACCAGTTTCATATGCTCATTCACTGAACCCTTCTTTCGTGACGTCACTAACTCTAACCCAACGTCAGTGATGCACACCGCTGGTCAGACGGAGGGTTATTAAAGAAGGTGTTGTTAAACCCGACTGAGAAGGAGGTCTCACTCTGCTGCTTATCCAGCCCTCTCGAAGCGGTCTGATAGGAAGGTCTCACTCTGCTGCTTATCCAGCCCTCTCGAAGCGGTCTGATAGGGAGGTCTCACTCTGCTGCTTATCCAGCCCTCTCTAAACGGTCTGATAGGGAGGTCTCACTCTGCTGCTTATCCAGCCCTCTCTAAGCGGTCTGATAGGGAGGTCTCACTCTGCTGCTTATCCAGCCCTCTCTTAGCGGTCTGATAGGGAGGTCTCACTCTGCTGCTTATCCAGCCCTCTCTAAGCGGTCTGATAGGGAGGTCTCACTCTGTTGCTTATCCAGCCCTCTCTAAACGGTCTGATAGGGAGGTCTCACTCTGCTGCTTATCCAGCCCTCTCTAAGCGGTCTGATAGGGAGGTCTCACTCTGTTGCTTATCCAGCCCTCTCTAAACGGTCTGATAGGGAGATCTCACTCTGCTGCTTATCCAGCCCTCTCTAAGCGGTCTGATAGGGAGGTCTCACTCTGCTGCTTATCCAGCCCTCTCTAAACGGTCTGATAGGGAGGTCTCACTCTGCTGCTTATCCAGCCCTCTCTAAGCGGTCTGATAGGGAGGTCTCACTCTGCTGCTTATCCAGCCCTCTCGAAGCGGTCTGATAGGGAGGTCTCACTCTGCTGCTTATCCAGCCCTCTCTAAGCGGTCTGATAGGGAGGTCTCACTCTGCTGCTTATCCAGCCCTCTCTAAACGGTCTGATAGGGAGGTCTCACTCTGCTGCTTATCCAGCCCTCTCTAAGCAGTCTGATAGGGAGGTCTCACTCTGCTGCTTATCCAGCCCTCTCTAAGCGGTCTGATAGGGAGGTCTCACTCTGCTGTTTATCCAGCCCTCTCTAAGCGGTCTGATAGGGAGGTCTCACTCTGTTGCTTATCCAGCCCTCTCTAAACGGTCTGATAGGGAGGTCTCACTCTGCTGTTTATCCAGCCCTCTCTAAGCGGTCTGATAGGGAGGTCTCACTCTGTTGCTTATCCAGCCCTCTCTAAACGGTCTGATAGGGAGGTCTCACTCTGCTGCTTATCCAGCCCTCTCTAAGCGGTCTGATAGGGAGGTCTCACTCTGCTGCTTATCCAGCCCTCTCTTAGCGGTCTGATAGGGAGGTCTCACTCTGCTGCTTATCCAGCCCTCTCTAAGCGGTCTGATAGGGAGGTCTCACTCTGCTGCTTATCCAGCCCTCTCTTAGCGGTCTGATAGGGAGATCTCACTCTGCTGCTTATCCAGCCCTCTCTAAGCGGTCTGATAGGGAGGTCTCACTCTGCTGCTTATCTAGCCCTCTCTAAGCGGTCTGATAGGGAGGTCTCACTCTGCTGCTTATCCAGCCCTCTCTAAGCGGTCTGATAGGGAGGTCTCACTCTGCTGCTTATCCACCCCTCTCTAAACGGTCTGATAGGGAGGTCTCACTCTGCTGCTTATCCAGCGCTCTCAAAGTGAACCGGTAGGAAATCCCAAAGCAGGAAGCTTTCAATGACTGTGCCCACTAACTGAAGACTAGACTGAGGGGCGGACCTCCACGGTGGAGGTTCCACTGAACCCCTGAGACCGACTCACCGAACCCCTAGGGTCGATCAAACCCAGTTTAATAACCACTGTTCTAGACCAATCAGCATGGCCGGTCTCACCACGGTTTTGTAAACTTTCCCTTTCATTTTATCTGAAACTCTTCTATCACACATCACACCTGATACTTTTCTCCACTTCTCCTCAACTGTTCCATAACCGGTTTCCTGTAAGTGTTTAATTCTAATTAAAATAAAAATAAACTCCATCCACTGACCTCTTTGAATTCATTTTCGGCTTCGTAAAGCCAGGCATGCTTCTGCTTCTCCTTCTCTTTAGCCAGCTCCATTATCTCTTCAAATGACGAGTTGTCCTCACTGGTATGGCTGTTCAGGAACTTATCAAGACTGGGAAGGGTTTCCTCTTCTTTGCTTTTTCTTTCTGTGAAAACATCATAAATATAGGATTTTAATTTTCCGTCCAACACTTTGAATAAATAAGAAACTTCAGTTAAATCAGTGTTTTCCAACCAGTGTTCTACGACACACTAGTGCACCGTGAGAGATCATCAGGTGTTCTATATCACCCCATATAGTGATCGTGATCTACTGATAGTTTGATAACATGATGTTTGTGTAAAAAATGGATTAAAGCGTATTTATTTATGTTTATTATTATTATGAAATCTTGTTTTTTATTTAGAGACAGGCGGGAATGTCTTACTATAGGTTGTTTTTGTAACCATAGCAACTTACTCTTCTCTGATTTTTTTGTTGCGAGCTGCTGTCCATCTCTCCTCAAAACTACCCCACCTAGTGGATCGTATTTTCTACGTGTTTTTGAGACATTATAAAAACATTTAGGTTGCGTTTTAAAGCGACAAAAATTCGGATTCTACTTAAATCTTTTGGTAGGCTCCTTGTTTGGAACCAAAGAAGATAATATGGGGGGCGGGGCAAAACTTTCAAAAGTGCGCACAATAACAAAGCGCTCATTATGACACATGGTAACATAAGATTTTTTTGATGGAAAAATGTACATGAAAAAAAGGTTGAAAAACACTGAGTTCAAGTTAAAGAATGAGTCCGAACAAACCTGGACCTGAGTTTGGATTACGCAAATGTGAGGGCGATGATGAATCCCGAAGTACAACTGGAGTTTCGAAGGTAGCTGGAGTGATACCTGACACACAGAGACATACAGGATTAGTACCTAACGTCTGTGTTAACGGAAACAACGGAAGAGAGATCCAAGTCCAGGGGTGTCCAAACCCGGTCCTCGAGGGCTGGTGTCCTGATTGTTTTCCACACGTTCCTGGTTCAATATGGCGGATGCACCGAAAGTGAATCAACAGCCAATAGAATTTGGCACGATGACTCGATTAATTGGATCAGGGGTCCTCCCCCAAGTGGAGGAGTTTAAGTATCTCGGGGTCTTGTTCACGAGTGGGGGAAGGATGGAGCGGGAGATCGACAGACGGATCGGTGCGGCGTCAGCAATAACTAGGACGCTGCATCGGTCCGTCGTGGTAAAGAGAGAGCTGAGCCGAAAAGCAAAGCTCTCGATTTAC
This sequence comes from Neostethus bicornis, assembly GCA_902685375.1. Taxonomy (NCBI): domain Eukaryota; kingdom Metazoa; phylum Chordata; class Actinopteri; order Atheriniformes; family Phallostethidae; genus Neostethus; species Neostethus bicornis. Next base: position 220,848 of record CACRXE010000004.1, on the reverse strand, counting down.
AAGTCGATCTACGTTCCAACCCTCACCATGGTAACCAGGATCTACGTTCCTACCCTTACCATTGTAACCAGGATCTACGTTTCTACCCTCACCATGGTAACCAGGATCTACGTTCCTACCCTTACCATGGTAACCAGGATCTACGTTTCTACCCTCACCATGGTAACCAGGATCTACGTTCCTACCCTCACTATGGTAACCAGGATCTACGTTCCTACCCTTACCACAGTAACCAGGATCTACGTTCCTACCCTCACCACGGTAACCAGGATCTACGTTCCTACCCTCACCCATGGTCACCAGGATCTACGTTTCTACCCTCACCCATGGTCACCAGGATCTACGTTCCTACCCTCACCATGGTAACCAGGATCTACGTTCCTACCCTCACCATGGTAACCAGGATCTACGTTCCTACCCTCACCATGGTAACCAGGATCTACGTTCCTACCCTCACCATGGTAACCAGGATCTACGTTCCTACCCTCACTATGGTAACCAGGATCTACGTTCCTACCCTCACCATGGTAACCAGGATCTACGTTCCTACCTTCACTATGGTAACCAGGATCTACGTTCCTACCCTCACCATGGTAACCAGGATCTACGTTCCTACCCTCGCCATGGTAACCAGGATCTACGTTTCTACCCTCACCATGGTAACCAGGATCTACGTTCCTACCCTCACCATGGTAACCAGGATCTACGTTCCTACCCTCACCATGGTAACCAGGACCTACGATCCTACCCTCACCACGGTAACCAGGATCTACGTTCCTACCCTCAACCATGGTCACCAGGATCTACGTTCCTACCCTCACTATGGTAACCAGGATCTACGTTCCTACCCTCACCACGGTAACCAGGATCTACGTTCCTACCCTCACCACGGTAACCAGGATCTACGTTCCTACCCTCACCATGGTAACCAGGATCTACGTTCCTACCCTCACCTTGGTAACCAGGATCTACGTTCCTACCCTCACCTTGGTAACCAGGATCTACGTTCCTACCCTCACCATGGTAACCAGGATCTACGTTCCTACCCTCACCATGGTAACCAGGATCTACGTTACTACCCTCACCATGGTAACCAGGATCTACGTTCCTACCCTCACCATGGTAACCAGGATCTACGTTCCTACCCTCACCATGGTAACCAGGATCTACGTTCCTAACCTCACCATGGTAATCGGGATCTACGTTTCCACCCTCACCATGGTAACCAGGATCTACGTTCCTAACCTCAGCATGGTAACCAGGATCTACGTTCCTAACCTCAGCATGGTAACCAGGATCTATGTTCCTACACTCACCATGGTAACCAGGATCTACGTTCCTAACCTCAGCATGGTAACCAGGATCTACGTTCCTACCCTCAGCATGGTAACCAGGATCTACGTTCCTACCCTCACCTTGGTAACCAGGATCTACGTTCCTACCCTCACCATGGTAACCAGGATCTACGTTCCTACCCTCACCATGGTAACCAGGATCTATGTTCCTACCCTCACCATGGTAACCAGGATCTACGTTCCTACCCTCACTATGGTAACCAGGATCTACGTTCCTACCCTCACCATGGTAACCAGGATCTATGTTCCTACCCTCACCATGGTAACCAGGATCTACGTTCCTACCCTCACTATGGTAACCAGGATCTACGTTCCTACCCTCACCTATGGTCACCAGCTGTGGGTGGTGACCGAAAGAATGAGATCGCGGGTCGAAGCGGCCGAAATGAGCTTCCTATGCAGGGTGGCTGGGCTCTCACTCAGAGATCGGGCGAGGAGCTCTGCCACCTGGGAGGAGCTCGGTGTCGAGCTGCTCCTACTCCAAGTCGAGAGGAGCCAGATGGGGTGGTTCGGGCATCAGAGTCAGGGTCAGACCAAGAGGCAGACTCCGGACCGCTGGAGAGACAGCTGGCCGGGGAACGACTCGGGATCCTTCCGGTGAGCTGGAGGATGTAGTGGGGTGCTGTTGCCCCCGCGACCCTGCCCCGGATGAGCGGAAGACGACGGAACGGAAAGGTGTGTTGACGCAAGAACATATGGAAAACCTTCAGGACACCGGCCTTCGAGGACCGGATTTGGACCCCCCTGTCCAAGTCAGAATGTCGTGATCTCACATGGCTCTGAAGTTTGGGGTTTATTTTTGAGGAAAGACGCCCCATATTGGATGGATAGGACCCTCATTCTCTCATGGTCTCCGTTCTCCTCCGCCTCCAGATACTCTTTTTGAGTTTGAAGCGTCGTCACGTCAGGAAAAAAATCCCTCTCGATGATTTTTTCTAGACTCTATCAAAAACAGATAAAAAAAATTAAGAAAAAATCATTAAAATGTTACATTTATAGTTAAATTTGATATTTTGAATAATTAAATAACTTAAATTTACAAGAATATCACTGCGCTAGAAACTGAGATTAAAAAAAAAGCGTTGTAAACGCGTGATTAACCGCTTACCTCAATATAATGCTCTTCGTTAAGAATTTTTTTCTTTCTTTTTCGTAAAATATTTTGCTCTGGTTTTCCTAAAGCCAGCGTCTTATTCTCCGAAGAGTTCACATTCCCTGTGATTGTATTGTTTACATTTAAGCTACACGCCATCGTGAACTGTTAGCAGATAGCAAGTTAGCTAAAGAGGTAAATAACGAACGTTAGCTTCTTTCTACGAAAAACAGTGGATATTTGTTCGATTTAAATAGTTTTTAAACCACAAATGTGACCAAAAAGATTCTTATTAGCTCACAAAAAAAGATTTACTCTAAATGTTAAGCCTGGACAGAATCCACCACCTTGTTTTTATGTTTCGTCATCGGTTTGGTTACGTCACCGGAAACGCAGGTTTAAGCAACAAGACTATCAAAATAAAACTTAAAAAGGAGTCAAATTTTTATATTTTTGCCCTATTTTTTTTTTTTTTTTTAAATGTTTGTTGTTTGGCTTTTATTAAATTTTTTATAAATTAAAAAGACGAGTTAAGTTTTATTTTGTAGCGTAATTCAAACATAATACAATTCAAAATGCTTTAAAAGACAAAAATAAAATAATTAAAATTACAAACCGTTTCATTGAAATTACAAAAAAGATTAAAAACTTTCTTTAATATCTTTCTTTTTTTTTTTAAACTTTCTTTTTTGACAAAAAAGAAATCTTTAAAAAAAATTGATAAAAATATATGTTTTTTAAATTTACTGTCCTACAAGTAAAAAAGAAAAAAAGAAATCTTGAAAAGAAAAGATTTTCTAAAATCTTTTTTCAAAAAAGGATTTTTTCAAATTATTATTTTTTTTTTTTAAATCTTTTTTGAAAAAAATATTTCATCATTTTTGATTATAAAAAAAAAAAATCTTTTTTTTTTTTTTTTTTTTTTTTTTACAAAATTACATTAAAAAAATTTCCGTTCCGTTCCGTCATCTTCCGCTTGTTCCGGGGTCGGTTCGCGGGGGCAACAGCCTCAAACGGGCAGCCCAGGCCTCTCTCACCCCGGCTGCATCCTTCAGCTCACCTGGAAGGAAGTCGTTCCCCAGCCAGCTGGTTGTTTATTGTGGTTGTTTATGTATGTGAGATAAAACAAATGAATCATTTTGTCTTTAAATTCTTCCATTAGTTCAGGTTCCATTTTTAAATACCAAGAAAGGAAGAAGTCCTTTGTACTTTGGGATCATATTTTCATTTAGTAATTTGTCGTTCGTTCCATCTTCAGCTCATCCGGGGCCGGGTCACTGGGGCAACAGCCTCAGACGTGAAGCCTAGGCTTCTCTCACCCCAGCTGCATCCTCCAGCTCACCCGGAAGGATCCTGAGTCTTTCCCTAGCCAGCTGTGAGACATAGTCTCTCCAGCGGGTCCGGGGTCTGCCCCTTGGTCTCCTCCCGGTGGGACGTGCCCGAAACACCTCGCCTGCGAGGCACCCCATCTGGCTCCTCTCGACCTGGAGGAGGAGCGGCTCAACACCGAGCTCCTCCCGGATGGCAGAGCTCCTCACCCGATCTCTGAGTGAGAGCCCAGCCACCCTGCGGAGGAAGCTCATTTCGGCCGCTTGTATCCAAGATCTCATTCTTTCGGTCACCACCCACAGCTGGTGACCATAGGTGAGGATTGGAACGTAGATCGACTTGTAAATTGAGAGCTTTGCTTTTCGGCTCAGCTCTCTCTTTACCACGACAGACCGATGCAGCGTCCTAGTTATTGCTGATGCCGCACCGATCCGCCTGTCGATCTCCCGCTCCATCCTTCCCCCACTCGTGAACAAGACCCCGAGATACTTAAACTCCTCCACTTGGGGCAGGACCCTGTCCCTAATCCCGCAGGGGGCATTCCACCCTTTTCCGGCCGAGGACCATGGTCTCGGATTTGGAGGCGCTAATTCCCTTCCCGGCTGCTTCACACTCAGCAGCAAATCGATCCAGCGAGAGCTGGAGATCATTGTCCGATGAAGCCAACAGGAACAAATAAAAAATTTTACGATAAAAAACAATTTTACGATTTTTTTTATCGATAAAAATTGTACATTTTTATCCCCAAATGTACGATTTTAAAGTCAAACGTACGATTAAACAGAACTAGTTTCATCTTAGATTTAAACATCGTCACAGTGTCGGCCCGTCTCACAGCCTCAGGAAGTTTGTCCCAGACTTTTGCCTCTTAAAACTGAAACGCAGCTTATACAGTCTATATATTAGCCTGTATGTTTATACTTCGTTTCGTCTTCTGAACCGCCTTTTCCCTAACTGGGTCCAGTGTACGCCTCCAGTTCCTCGAGCGAGCAACTGGACGTTTCCATGGAAACCGCAAAAACACCGAGTCCGAAGCACCTCCTCGAGATAGTCTCCTTCTCTGCACCTCCACCAGATCGACTCCTTCTACTCAGCTCCCTCAGGACCAAACCAACTTCCCCAGCCACATGCGGATGTGCCTCCGAAGAGCCAGCAGCTGGTCGCACACGTCAACATGCATGTGCCCCGCCTGATTCAAGACGAGAGGCAGGGTACACCCTAAAAAGGTCGCCAGTCTGTTGCAGAGCCAAACACACGTTCACTCCCACACTTTTTAAATGTCCTTGGGATAATTTGGAACTGGCCAATCAATCTGATATGCATGTTTTTGGAGGGTGGGAGGAAACCAGAGTACCCGGAGGAAACCCATGCTTGCATGGGGAGAACATGCAAACTCCACACAGAAAGGCGGGTGTTTCAAGCCTCATCCCCACTCTGGGACCCAAATCCCGACCTTCTTGCTTTGAGGCCACCGTGCTAACCTGTATGTATGTACGTATAACATAAAAAACAAAATAGCGCGTACGTCTCACATATGTCTCGTCCGGCTAGCTCCTAACGGCTAGCTGGTAATGGAGTCATTGTGCCGTTGGCATGCATGTAGACGTGCGCGACCAGCTGGCTCTAGGAGGCACATCCGTGTGTGGCTGGAGGAGTTGGTTTAGTAGTAAGGAGTCGATCTGGTGGAGGTGCAGAGAAGGAGACGGTCTCGAGGAGGTGCTTCCGGCCCGGTGTTTTTGCGGTTTCCATGGAAACGTCCGGTTGCTCACTTGAGGAACTGGAGGTGCACACTTGGATCCAGTGAAATACAGAGAGGCCAGTTTGGTGTTCTTCTCTGCGGCCTTGCTTTGTGATCCATTCTGGACTCCAGCTTTTGGGTTGCCAGGTTGGGCACAGTGCGACCGGAGTGGGACACCGGTGGATAGGGTCGAGGGGGCATCGAGATGTTAAACACCTGGTGTTTACACAGCAGCACTCAAATTCAATTCAATTAGGTCCTGCCCCAAGTGGAGGAGTTTAAGTGTCTCGGGGTCTTGTTCACGAGTGGGGGAAGGATGGAGCAGGAGATCAACAGGCGGATCAGTGCGGCATCAGCAATAACTAGGACGCTGCATCGGTCTTTCGTGGTAAAGAAAGAGCTGCGCCGAAAAGCAAAGCTCTCGATTTAAAAATCAATCTAGATTACCACCCTCACCATGGTAACGAGCTGTGGGTGGTGACCAAAAGAATGAGATCGCGCATACAAGCGGCCGAAATGAGCTTCCTCCGCAGGGTGGCTGAGCTCTCACTCAGAGATCGGGTGAGGAGCTCTGCTATCAGGGAGGAGCTCGGTGTCGAGCTGCTCTTCCTCCAGGTCGAGAGAAGCCAGATGGGGTAGTTCGGGCATCTGGTCAGGATGCCCCCCGAGCGCCTCGTGGGCGAGGTGTTTTGGGCACGTCCCACCGGGAGGAGACCAAGAGGCAGACCCCGGACCTGCTGTAGAGACTATGTCTCACAGCTGGCCGGGGGGATCCTTGGGATCCTTCCGGGTGAGCTGGAGGATGCAGCCGGGGGGAGAGAGAAGCCTGGGCTTCCCGTCTGAGGCTGTTGCCCCCGCGACCCGACCCCGAATGAGCGGACGATGATGGAACGGAAGTTTTTGGTAGCTGTCTGATAAAATATGAAAATTGGAATTTTAGTCCACATTGTGTTTATACAAAGAAAATGCCACAATTTTTTTTAGTTTTATTTTCAAGAGAATTTATTTTTATATTGTGTTCACATCACAACAGTTTATTTACATTCAAAATCATTTATACATTGAGTTGGTATCAGCCTATCATGTAAGTCCTTACATACCTTCTTTTTTTTAAAGACAGGGACAGACCAGCGCAAATCATGGATACAAGCGGCCGAAAGGAGCTTCCTCCACAAGGTAGCTGGGCTCTCACTCAGGGATAGAGTGGGCAGCTCTACCATCCGTGAGGCGCTTAGAGTGAAGCCGTTGGTCCTTTGGGTCGTGAGAAGCCAGATGGGGTGGTTCAGGCATCTGGTTGGGGTGCCTCCCGAACGTCTCCCTGGTGAGGTGTTTGGGGCACGTCCCACAAGGAAGTGACCTCGGGGCAGGTCTCTTCTAGGACGTTTATTTGGATGAATGTAAAAACATTTCTATAAATACAATAAAAACAACTTTGAACATGTAAATATTTTCTGCTCAAATGTAAACAAAAGTTGAAAAACAGTCAAAATATTAATATTTTTTTATATTGTTATGTTTTTTTTAAAGGAGCCTGTTTTGTTTCGAATTGAAAAGCAAACAAACAAAAAACCCTTTGATTTATTAAAATAATAATATTTTTTTGTATCGTTATGTTTTTTTAAAGGAGCCTGTTTTGTTTTGAATTGAAAAACAAACAAACAAAACCTTTGATTTATTAAAATAATAATATTTTTTTTATATTGTTATGTTTTTTTTTTTAAAGGAGCCTGTTTTGTTTCGAATTGAAAAACAAAAAAACCCTTTGATTTATTAAAATAATAATATTTTTTTATATCGTTATGTTTTTTTTTAAAGGAGCCTGTTTCGTTTCCAATTGAAAAACAAACAAACAAAAAACCCTTTGATTAATTAAAATAATAATATTTTTTTGATATCGTTATGTTTTTTTAAAGGAGCCTGTTTTGTTTTGAATTGAAAAACAAACAAACAAATCCTTTGATTTATTAAAATAATAATATTTTTTTTATATTGTTATGTTTTTTTTTTTAAAGGAGCCTGTTTTGTTTCGAGTTGAAAAACAAAAAAACCCTTTGATTTATTAAAATAATAATATTTTTTTATATCGTTATGTTTTTTTTTAAAGGAGCCTGTTTCGTTTCCAATTGAAAAACAAACAAACAAAAAACCCTTTGATTTATTAAAATAATAATATTTTTTTGATATCGTTATGTTTTTTTAAAGGAGCCTGTTTTGTTTTGAATTGAAAAACAAACAAACAAACAAAACCTTTGATTTATTAAAATAATAATATTTTTTTATATCGTTATGTTTTTTTAAAGGACCCTGTTTCGTTTCCAATTGAAAAACAAACAAACAAAAACCCTTTGATTTATTAAGAGTAATTTTAAGAATAATTTCTGTCTCAACCGCGTACATACGAAAATTTTAGTGTTCTGTGTTTCCTACAATGTATGAGAGTCTTTTCTGACGTCTCCACTTTGCTCTTCGGTTTTTAAACCACACCTGTGAATCCAGAAAGAAGTCAAAGTGAACACGCTAATACGTAAACTTTAAACAACCACCATTTTGTCTTATTGATACCCTTTACCTCGACTCTTTCTTCTCTTAAGTGAGTTTGCTGTGCAAGTTTTTCTCTTGCGTTTACATCCGGATACTGATTCTGCAGGAACAATTCTTCCAAAGCATCAAGCTGTTCCTCGGTGAAAATAGTACGGTGACGTCTGGTTCTCCTCTGGATCTGACCTGACGACTCCTCCCTGCGAGCGTCTCCTACCCTGCATGGCTCCGAGAGCATCGCTGAGCTCCATCCGTATTGACAAGCTGCAGGAAATACAGTAGATGCGAAGTGTTGGTGCGAAGCACTAAAAGATAGCTGATGGATCATCTTACCTTCATGAAAGAAATCGGTGTGGAACATATCGGCACAACGAGAGCAGTAGCAGCAGCAAAGACAGGCATGGGGTTCAGGTTCCGCCTGTCCTCCAGCTAGACACGTTGTCTTCTCCTTATGTCCAAAACCACTTGTTCCACATGGCTGTTTATTTCCATTGCTGTTTGGGTAGTTGCTCAAAATGTTTTCAATGGTAAAAGGAAACTTTTGTCTTTCCATCCTGACCGGTTCATCCATCTTCGAAGAAATTCCAAAGAAAAACTCAACAGTAGTGATGATCACAGGATAGTGGCACACAACAGTTTTGAATTTTTCACCCTCAATTGCTCGTGTCTTCTCCTTCTACTCTTTCAACAACAGTGAGTCAGGCCCTTATAGGCTAAAAAAAAAAAAAAAAAAAAGTAAAACTATAATCCCCCTGTGGACCAGACACATAAAACGGTTGAAACTTAATTCCTAGCTAATCTGGGCAGTTTTGTGAAGAGGTTAGGGAGGACGGCAGATTCAGTTAATCTTGCCTCATTCCTTTCTCCAAAAGAAATCAGATTTCACTGCATAAAATGAGAAGTGGAGAGCTCCTAAGATCCTTATTGTTGAGGTTTTAGAGAAAAGGGGATTGCTCGGTATTAGAAACCTGGATTTAAAGATGAACATTTTCTGTGTGGCCTGAGACTGCTGTGCGATGATTTTGAGGATTAGCCTTTGAATTAATTTATTAATATCACTTTTCTATTTATTATTATCGATCGAAAATCTTGAATATATTTGTAGATTGATCGAGAGCATAAAAAAAATCAGTTCTGAGTGGACGGGAACGGTCAAATTTGAAATAAACGGTAGTAAATGTGGTTAAAAAAAAAATTAGGGAAGTCCATCCATCATGTCATTTGTTCTCACAATCATGTGCGTTTGTGTTATCTGTGTGTTGCAGTGTGACTTGTCTGACAACGTGCACGGCTGAGGTAAAGCTATTACAGGTTAAATTCATCCCCCCAGCAAATCCTGTGATTTCATACAAGGCAATACACCTTTTTTTTTCTAGGGAATTAATGGATTTTCACAATCTGTCTTAAGCCCTCCTTTATAAGGGCTTTGGGAAAGAAAAAAAAAAAAGATAACAATAAACACCATCCTTTTCACTTGGTTTTAATGCGTCCAGATTGTTGATGTATAGTTTGTGAGATAGTTATCTTCAGTTATTGTGCTTTTCAATGGAGAGAATTGTACCGTGTCCATGTCGGTTCAAACAGTTCAAAATTCATTACTGAGGATTAGAATGATAAAGGTATGTGTTGTTATTGTAAGCAAGGAGCAGTACCGAAAAAAAAAAAGCCGAGCACAGAAACTGTAGATGCTTTCTGTCAAATTTATTTATTTTTTTCCGTCTCAGAATCAGAATATACTTTATTGATCCCACACAGAGGAAATTTGTGTGTCACAACAACAACTTCCCATCTGCTAAGTGAGTCGTTGTAGAGCCCGATCACGTACGGAAAGAAAGACCTCCGGTAACGAGATGTTCTCGAGCGGAGCTGTCTGAGCCTCTTGGAGAAGGAGCTCCGTTGTTCGTCCAGGAGTGGGTAGAGAGGATGGTCATGGTTTTCCATGATGGACAAAAGTTTGTTCAGTGACCTCCTCTCTACCACTGCCTTAAGTGAGTCCTGTTTGCTGCCAATGACAGAGCCAGCCAGTCTGATTAGTTTATTCAGTCTGTTGGTGTCACTGGCTGCGATGGTGCTCCCCCAGCAGATGACAGAGAAGAACAAGGTGCTGGCCACCACAGACTGGTAGAAGGTCTCCAGGATCTTGCCGCACACATTGAAGGACCTCAGCTTCCTTAGAAAGTAAAGTCGGCTGCAAGTCTTCTTGTACACAGCAGTACTGTTGCTCCTCCAGCTCAGTCTACTGTCGATGGTCACTCCAAGGTATTTGCACTCCTCCACCACCTCCACATCTCTACCCAGAATGCAGAGCGGCTGCAAAGCAGTCCTCCTCTTCCTGAAGTCAATCACCATCTCCCTGGTTTTATCTACATTGAGGAGCAGGTGATTCTCTCCCGCCCACACCACAAATCCATCCACCACCCTCCTGTACTCCTCCTCCTGCCCACCACTTATACACCCTAAAGTCTCGTAAAAGCTCATGAAAATAATAACGTCACAAAACATTTAGAATCCCCGTTTTATCATCATTTTCGTTTTCTACGAACTGTTTCATCCGTTGAGTTAGTTGTTGTGATGAGATACTCGAAAGGTTTTTATGAAGGAGGAAGTGAGAAGGAGGAAAATGGAGAGTAATAAAAGACGCAAATCAAATCAGTGCAACTCAGACAGGAGACACGAGGTTAGAAACGCACCCACACACACCGACACACTCATTCATGTGTAAGAAATACTCTGTGTGCATGCTGATATACCAGCCAACAACACATCCTTGGCAAGAAAAATGCAGGGATCACCTTCTTTGTTGTATTTTTCACAGATGCGTAGAGACACGTGCCTTAAAAAAAAACTCTGGCCTGACTTGTGGTTAATCAGTGAAACCAGCCGGAGGTGGTAGAACATTTGAAACCGATATCTGTAAGCATCGTGAGCTCATGTGATGTGGAAAGAAACTCTGAGTAGAGGTGGTATCTGTTCTGAGGCGGTGCTTCTTTACCCCCCAGCTTTCTTCCTCTTCTTCTTTCGGCATTTCCCTTCAGGGGTCGCCAAAGCAAGTCAATTTCATCTTCATGTCTTCCTTCACTGTATCCATGAACCTCCTCTTTGGTCTTCCTCTAGGCCTCTTTCCTGGTGGTTCCAAATCCAGCATCCTTCTTCTGATGTATACCGTAATTTCACGACCATTAGGCGCACCGTACGAAAAGGCGCAGTCTCCTTCACACACCGCCTTACAACAACACACACACAAGCATGCAAATGTGCGTGTTAAAAAATAGATCGGGAGCAAAACTGAGTTTGGTTGTGCTTTATTTAAGTAGTAACGATACTAAACAAGCACATTACCGGTAATAGTCTTTATTCAAATCCGTCAAAGTCCTCATCCTCTGTTTCGGAATCGAACAGCTGCGCAAAATCCAACAAAGCAGGTCCACTTCGCTCCTCGCTGTCAAAGTCACTGTCTGTACTGTGCGGATCCTCAGAAAGGATACCAGCTTTTGAGAAAGCTCGGATAACAGTACCAGCAGACACGTTAGTCCAAGCATCTACAATCCATTGGCAAACTGTAGCGTAACTCGCTAAGTCGTATAGTCGTAACCAGTGGTTACAATTATAAAACCTATTATAAAAATGCTAAATAGCATTTTTATGCTGATGCTAATTTCAGCTAAAATGCTAATTAGCATTTTTATAATAGGGTCGTTTACTGGTCTGTGGCTACAATAGGAGCCATTCATGGCCATCATAGGTAACACAGGCTCATTGGTCGAGCCCGTCCTTACAATTTTTTTACCTTTTACTCTGGTTAGTATAAATAGATTCAGTTTTCTGTCCATTTCATTCAGATTGAAAATGATTTCCGGATGGAAGTCGAAACGTCTCGTTCAAGAATTAAACTGTCCAGAAAACTTTTTTTTAAACTTTATCTACTATGACAGGAAGTTGTTATTTTCAAACAGTTTGAAGACACGTCACTCGTTACGTATTTAATTAATCCATCGCGTTATTTATTTATAAATACACAAGAATAGTCCGTGTTCGTTTCAAACCGAAAATTTTCATCTGATCAAACTACAATATAATGAAATAATATCCATGTTATCCTATTTGTCCGAGGTATGCCCTAGACAGCTTATCAACTGGCTGGTGACCTTTTGGTGATCTGCCCAGCATACCCTGAGCTGCTTATGTCATTTTATTTCTAATTTACCAGGTTTGGGTTTTTGTCCATGTGTTTTTGCACAAGTATCACCATGACTTGTAAATTGGTCATTTTGTAACAACTGATTACAAATCAGGAGGGAAAAGGAAGCAGCTCACAGAGCCAATGACAGAGAGAGCTACAAAGGCGCTAAGTACCGGTTCTCGAGAGAGGTACAGCAGGCGAGATCCAGGTACAATAAACGCCTGAAGGACCAATTCTCTGTCAATGACACCGCCTCTGTCTGGAGATCACTTCGGCAAATTACAAACTATAAGCCGAAAGCCCCACATGCTGCTGACGACTTACAACTGGCAGAGAAACTCAACACCTTCTATGCCAGGTTTGATGTCTCACTCTCCTCCCCCCTCACTAATCAACAACCTTCAGACACTTTGAAGCCACTCCCATCCCCCACCCAATTAACAACAGAGGTCACTCCAGCTGACCAGCCCTCCCCCTCCACTGCTTTCTTGGTGACAAAACAGGATGTGCTCAAGCTCTTCCGCAAGCAAAACCCTCGGAAAGCTTCGGGCCCAGATGGTGTCTCCCCGGCCACCCTGAAACACTGTGCTGAGGAACTGTCTCCAGTTTTCACAGACATTTTCAACACCTCGCTGAAGACATGCCACGTTCCAGCCTGCTTCAAGCGGTCCACCATCGTTCCTGTTCCCAAGAAGCCCCGTATCACTGGACTTAATGACTACAGGCCTGTGGCGCTTACGTTTGTAGTCATGAAGTCATTCGAACGCCTGGTCCTCCCTCATCTCAAGCACTTCACCTCTCCCTCTCTGGACCCTCTGCAGTTTGCCTACAGAGCCAACAGGTCTGTAGACGACGCTATCAACCTGGCCCTCCACTTCACCCTGCAGCACCTGGACTCCCCGGGAACCTATGCCAGGATCCTGTTTGTGGACGTCAGCTCTGCATTCAACACCATCCTCCCTACCCTGCTTCAGGACAAGCTCTCTCAGCTCAACGTGCCTGACTCCACTTGCAGGTGGATTACTGACTTCCTAACAGACCGGAGGCAGTGCGTGCGGCTGGGGAAGAATGTCTCCACCTCTCGGACTATCAACACAGGATCTCCACAGGGCTGTGTCCTCTCTCCCCTGCTCTTCTCCCTGTACACCAACTCCTGCACTTCCAGCCATGACTCTGTCAAACTGATCAAGTTTGCAGATGACACCACACTCATTGGGCTCATCTCTGATGGCGATGAGTCGGCCTACAGGATGGAGGTAGACCGGCTGGTGTCCTGGTGCAGCAACAACAGCCTGGAGCTCAACGCTCAGAAGACAGTGGAGATGATCGTGGACTTTAGGAAAGTCACAGCTCCCATTACCCCCCTTGCACTGACAGACTTCTCCATCACCACTGTAGACTCTTTCCGCTTCCTCGGCACTACCATCACACAGGACCTAAAGTGGGAGCCATCCATCAGCTCCCTGATCAAAAAGGCCCAGCAGAGGATGTACTTTCTGCGGCAGTTGAAGAAAGCCAAGCTGCCCGCCCAGATGTTGGTGCAGTTTTACAGAGCCATCATCGAGTCTGTCCTCACCTCCTCCATCACCGTGTGGTACGCTGGAGCCACAGTCAGGAACAAACACAGACTGCAGCGTATTGTGCGCTCCGCAGAGAAGGTGATCGGCTGCAGCCTTCCATCTCTCGAAGACCTGTACGTCTCCAGGACTCGGGGGCGTGCAGGTCGGATAGTAGCTGACCCTTCCCACCCTGGACATGGACTTTTTGAGCGACTCCCCTCGGGCGGGAGGCTCCGGTCCATTCGGACCAGAACGTCCCGCCACAAAAACAGCTTCTTCCCTTCTACCGTTGGACTTATGAACTCTTTATAACCTGGATCCCCACATCTCTTAGTCACTTCCCTCTTGTCACTTCACTATCTTTATTATTTTCTATTATTTTCTATGACATTGCACTACTTTTCTTTTTCTTCTGAGCATTCTTAGTTTTGTAAAAATTATTATTATTTTTATTTATTTTATTTTTATTTTATATGTTTGCACACCAGTACCAGAACAAGTTCCTAGTCTCTGATGTTTTTCACTGACATGGCAATAAAAGCATTCTGATTCTGATTTAATCCCATGTGGGGTCACATTTTAGAGTCAATTTGGAAATCAGAGTCACAGTCACCTTCTTAACCGTGTATCCCTTACAAGGTGACCAGAGCCCATCCCGGCTGATTAAAGGCAAGGAGAAGGGTACTACCCGAACAGGTCGCTAGTCTGTCATGGGGCCACACACACACTATCATTCACACACTCTCATTCCTAGGGGCAATATGCATATTTTTGGAGGGTGGAAGGAAACCGGCGTACCCGGAGAAAACCCATGTAGACACAGGGAGAACATGCAAACTCCACACAGAAAGGACAGTGTTCCAAGCCTTGTCCCCACCTGGGACTTGAACCCATGACCTTCTTGCTGTGAGGCCACCGTGCTACCCACTGCGCCACCCTGCCGCCTTCAGTGATTTTTAGAGAGTTTTTAAAAAGAGCATGATTTTTGAAGGTGGTATGGTGGCGCAGTAGGTACCACAGTGGCCTCACAGCAAGAAAGTTCTGGGTTCGAGTTCCGGGGGGTGAGTCTTGGAACTCTGGCCTTTCTGTGTGGAGTTTGCATGTTCTCCTCCTTGTGTAGGTGTGGGTTTATTCCCACCCTCCACAAGACTTCTTTTTTCTGCATTTCCCTTTAGGGGTCGCCACAGCAAGTCAGTTTCTTCCATCTAACCCTATCTCCTGCATCTTCTTCCCACCCTCCAAAAGACATGCAGGTTACACCCAGAATAGGTCGCTGCTCTGTTACAGGGTCACACTCACACACCCACTTATTCATAGGGACAGTTTCGTAGCCGCTAACCGACCTAACATGTTTTTGGCGGGTGGGAAGAAACCTACGCATAAACAGCGAGAACACGCAAACTTCACATAGAACGATCAGAGATTCAAGCCTCACCCCCATTTGGGGACTTGAACCCCTGACCTTCTTGCTGTGTAGCCACTGCACCACCGTGTGGACCTTTGTTGATAGCACTCCTTTTTTTTGGTGTTTATTTGTGTTCAAAAAGAAATTATTAACTGCAAATAAATGTTTTGAGTTTTTTTACGACATATTTTCAACTAAAAAAATCAGAACAATGGCATTTAAAAAAAAAATAGGAGTCCATAAATTACTGGGGGTCTGAACCCCCAAATTTTAGTTTTTCTTTTTTTTCTGAAGACCCTTATTGCCAAATCACTTCACAAACTTTGGGCTAGTTCGGCCTTTTATTTTGTAAAATGGTCTCATTTTAAAATATAGGTGCACTGCGCCTCCTGGCGGGTTAAAGTTGAACTGCAGAATGCTACACAAGCCAAGTGAGAATGTCCACCTCTCGCGATACGTCGTGTTTGAGCCGGAAAACGTTAGAACTTCTGCTTCAATGTGACAAAATACATAAAAACACAAGAAAAAATGGATGAAAAGTTAATACCTGCTATATGTAGATGTCCTGACTAGTTTAATGTCACTGTGTTATCACACGAAGAAACATAAGCATGTTCCTGATCGTTCCATGTGAGTATTAGTTTATTAGCTAGCTTGATTGTTTGTTGATTCATAACAAACAGACAGGCGACCTGTTCAGGGTGTATCCTGGTTCTTGTTTGAAACCAACCAGGATAGGCTCCAGCACAACCCCATTAGGGATAAGTGATTCAGAAGACGAATGAATGAACATCATTTAAGTTCCATTCCGTTGTCTTCCGCTCATCCGGGGCTGGGTCGAGGGGGCAACAGCCTCAGAAAGGAAGCCAAGGATTCTCTCACTCCGGCTGCATCCTCCAGCTCACCCTGAGGGATCCTGAGTGGTTCCCCGGCTAGCTGTGAGACAGTCTCTCCAATGTGTGATTGGGAGATCGACAAACGGATCTGTGCGGCGTCCGCAATAGTTAGGACGTTGCATTCGTCCTTTCTTTTAAAAAACAGAGCTGAGCCAAAAAAAGCAAAGCTCTCAATTTACAAGTCAATCTACGTTCCAACCCTCACCTATGGTCACCAGCTGTGGGCGGTGACCAAAAGAATGAGATCGTGGATACAAGCGGCCGAAATGAGCTTCCTCTGTAGGGTGGTTGGGCTCTCAATCAGAGATCGGGGGAGGAGCTCTGCCATCCGGGAGGAGCTTGGAGTAGAGCTGTTGCTCCTCCAGGTCTAGAGAAGCCAGATTGGGAGGTTCGGGCATCTAGAAAGGATGCTTTCTGAGCATGAGTGAGGTGGTTCAGGGACGTCCCACCAGGAGGAGACCAAGAAGCAGACCCCCGACCCGCTGGAGAGACAATGTCTCACAGCTGGCTAGGGAAAGACTCAGGATCCTTCCGGGTGAGCTGGAGGATGCAGCTGGGGTGAGAGAAGCCTAGGCTTCACGTCTGAGGCTGTTGCCCCAGTGACCCGGCCCCGGATGAGCTGAAGATGGAACGAACGACAAATTACTAAATGAAAATATGATCCCAAAGTACAAAGGACTTCTTCCTTTCTTGGTATTTAAAAATGGAACCTGAACTAATGGAAGAATTTAAAGACAAAATGATTCATTTGTTTTATCTCACATACATAAACAACCACAATTTGGGTATTAGAACATCCAGTACACGTTAGTTATGAAATGATACTGAATATAAATCTTTTTCTCAGACCAAGAATCTGCATCTGAATAGGTTTAAATGTTCGTTTATCTTCTGAACTGCTTATCCGAAACGGGGTCGCGGAAAGTGCCTGGCTGTCCCGGCTGATTTCAAGCAAAAGGCAGGATACACCCCGAACAGGTCACCTATCTGTTGCGGGGCCATACACAATTTTGTCTGAGCAAAATTACCATTCTTCTTCTTTCGGGATTTCCCTTCAGGGGTCGCCACAGCAAGTCAGTTTCTTCCATCTAACCCTATCTGCTGCATCTTCTTTGGTCACACCAACTATCTTCATGTCTTCCTTCACTGTATCCATGAACCTCCTCTTTGGTCTTCCTCTAGTCCTCTTTCCTGGTGGTTCCAAATCCAGCATCCTTCTGCCGATGTACTCTCTCTCTCTCCTCTGTACATGTCCAAACCATCTCAGTCTGGCCTCTCTGACTTTAAAACCTCTAACATGTGCTGTTCCTCTGATCCTGTCCATCCTGACCAGGATGGACAGGACCCAAAATTATCGTTGCAATTTGAATAAAAAAAATGATGAAATCTGCGTACTACATCTGAGATTCAAGAATTGACTATGCATTTAGACCACGACGGCACCAATGGTGGGAGAAACAGGGGGTTAGGTGTCTTCCCCAAGGACCCTAGACGTGCACTCAGTGGGATGCGAACCCGCAAACTTCCGGTTAACTTCCTTTCCGCGGGCGAACGCTCTAACCACTGAGCCACTGTCTCCACCCTTTATTCTGGGGAGCTGAGAAAAAAAAAGTTTTCTTAATTTCTTTGCAGCACATTTGTTTAATTTGTTTGTTCTTGATGAATATTTTAACCCATTTTTTTTTCTTCTGTATTTCCACTTTTAAAGGTGACACGTCCAAAAGGAATCGGAAAAAACCTGAGGGACAGATACCTGAAGGAAGTCCGAATGGAGATCAAAAGGAAGACTCGAGGAGACACCGTGAAAAGTAAGTGGAAATACAGACAACTCCTAAACTTCACCTCTTTTACTTGATCGAAGAGCGAGGGTGTGAATTGTGTGAAACCCTGATGATTAACGGGACATTCCTGATCTTAAACTTGTTTATGGAGAGGGTAAAACCTCCCTATCCAAGTCAAACAGATCGTCATAGAGGTGCCAGGTGACTCCACCTAAATCTAAACCCTTGGGGGGATTTCTGACAGATATCCACACTGTCACAAAAGCTGGAGAGGTGGAGGAAAAGCTGGAGAGGTGGAGGTTTGCACTAGAAAGAAGAGGAATGAAGATTAGTCAGAGTAAGACAGAGTACATGTGTGTGAATGAGAGGGATCCAAATGGAAAAGTGAGGTTACAGGGAGAAGAGATAAAGAAGGTGGAAGATTTTAAGTATCTAGGATCAACAGTCCAGAGCAATGGAGAGTGTGGAGAAGAGGTGAAGAATCGTGTGCAGGCAGGCTGGAATGGGTGGAGAAAAGTATCAGGTGTGATGTGTGACAGAAGAATTTCAGCTAAAATGAAAGGGAACGTGTACAAAACGGTTCTAGGATATTTCAGCCACGGACATTTGAGCCAAAAACTGCAACCTAGGATATTTGAGCCATGTGCGCCCCCGAATTTAGGACATTTCCGCCACGGACATTTGGGTCAAAAACCTATTTTATGTAGAAAATTGTGATATTCTGATATTTTATGTAAAAATTTTATCATAGATAAAAAGTTGCACTACAGAAAATAATTGGTTTTAGTCATTTTTATCCCATGGTTCAAATAAAAAATTCTGATATTTTTAAAAAAATTTGATATTTTATGTAAAAATTCTGATATTTTATGTAAAAATTTTATCGTAAATAAACAGTTGCACTACAGAAAAATTGCTTTTAGTCTTAAAAATTTTTATCGTGCAAAAATTTTTATCATGCTTTTAGTCATTTAAATTTTTTTTTATCGTAAATAAACAGTTGCGCCCAGGTTGCAGTTCTTCAAATGTCCGTGGCTGAAATGTCCAAGTCGCCGTGGCTCAAATATCTTAGGTTGCAGTTTTTTTTGGCTCAAATGTCCATGGCTGAAATATCCGTTCACCGTACAAAACTGGGGTGAGACCGGATGTGCTGATTGGTCTAGAAACAATAGCACTGAAGAAAAGACAGGAAGCAGAGATGGAGGTAGCAGAGATGAAGATGCTGAGGATCTCTCTGGGAGTGACCAGGATGGACAGGATCAGAGGAACAGCACATGTTAGAGGTTTTGGAGATAAAGTCTGAAAGGCCAGACTGAGATGGTTTAGACATGTACAGAGAAGAGAGACAGAGTACATCAGAAGAAGGATGCTGGGTTTGGAACTACCAGGAAAGAGGCCTAGAGGAAGACCAAAGAGGAGGTTCATGGATACAGTGAAGGAAGACATGAAGATAGTTGGCGTGACCAAAGAGGATGCAGAAGATAGGGTTAGATGGAAGAAACTGACTTGCTGTGGCCCAAAGACGAAGAAGACATCCTCCAAGGACAAGATGAACTGTTTTTTCTGAGCTTCATTCAAGCTGTGAAGAGACTCACGTTGCAGAAAAGATGCGTGACTAAGACCTAGCAGATCATGTACGAAGTAGTATTCAATGTTAGTAAGAAAACCTTCATTTGTCCCACAATGAGGAGATTACAGTATGCAACAGATTAGGCACAGGAAGAAAAAAAAGGTCACGACAAGTATGCACAAACAAAACAACAACAAAAAAGACAAAACAGACAAAGGACAATAACATGCATTCAAAGTGAGCGAGCTACCACACAGTTCTAGTGAGAAATAACAAAAAGAGCACATGGTTAAAATTGCTCATTGTGGAAGGAAAGACCAGAAGGAAGGAAAGACCTACTGTATCTCCCCTTCACACAGCAAGGGTGGAGCAGCCTGCCACTGAAGCTGCTTTCTAGTGCAGACAGAGTGTCCTGCAGGGGGTGGGACTTGTTGTCTAGCATGGATGTCAGTCTCTTCAGGACCCTTCCGTTACCCACCTCCCGCACTGAGTCCAGAGAGCAGCCCAGGACAGAGCTGGACTTCTTGATGATTCTGTCCAGCTTCTTCCTCCCCCTTTCTGTGATGCCACACCGTACAGGATGACTGATGCCACCACAGAGTCGTAGTAGGTCTTCAGGAGTGCCCCGTTCACTCCAAAGGACCGCAGTCTCCTCAGGAGGCAGAGCCTGCTCTGTCCCTTCCTGTACAGTGCGTCGGTGTTATGAGTCCAGTTTGTTGTCCAAGTGGAACTTTTTGGACTCCTTTTTGAATAACAGTTTCAGAGAAGATTGCAGGTTTAAGTACCCACTCAGGACAGTGGTTTTCACTGTGTACACAGTTTCCTCACACCTCGTGCACATTGGGCTGATTGGTCGGTTTAAATGACCCAAAATGACCGTGTAATTTTTTTTGATCTTTGTGACAAATCCGCTCACAAATCAATACGGTAGTTAAGAAAATAAAAACTTTCAATCATCTGAACCACTTATCCCAGTAGGAGTGGCTGAAAAGTAAAAACTGCTTGAAGGGAATTTTCGCCTAACAGCCAGGATAGGCTCCGGCACCCCATGTGGCACCGTTAGGGATAAGCGGAGCAGAAGACGAAATTTGTTCTTAATTTACAAGTCCCACCCCCTGCAGGACACTGCCTGCACTAAAAAGCAGCTTGTACGGCAGGCTGCTCCAACCTGGCTGTGTGAAGGGGAGATACAGTAGGTCTTTCCTTCCTTCTGGTGTGAGACTCCACAATGAGCAATTTTAACCATGTGCTCTTTTTGTTATTTCTCACTAGAACTGTGCGGTAGCTGGCTCACTTTGAAAGTCTATTTTGCCTTTTTTGTTTTTGTTTTGTTCGTACATACTTGTCGTGACCCCTTTTTTACATTGTGGGACAAATAAAGGTATTCTTAATTATTTTGTCCAAGTCTTTTCAAAATAAGAGGGGGATAACTTGAAATGTTTCTTAAAATAAAAATAGAGACACTTGTCGTTCAGGCTTACGAGTTTATTTGTAAACATGCTAAAAAGAAAGATTTGTTATTTACAGTGTGACTTGTATGTACACGTTTTAAAACTCAGGAAATTAAAAACATTAATAAAGCTTTTTAATTTTTATTACATGATGATGATTTAAAACAGCGTTTTTCAACTAGCGTTCCACGGCGCTCTAGTGCGTCGTTAGCGATCTTGGTCAGACGTGCCGTTGGAAATTATTCTTTCGGTAGCTCTACCGCTAGCTTTCAAAGATTGTTTAGGTTGATCTCATGGTGTTTGTGGGAAAAAAATAAAAATAAAGCATATTTATTTATGTTTATCAGTATGAAATCTTTTTACAGACAGGTAGTCGTTCTGTAACCATAGCAACCCACTCTTCTTCTCTGCTTTTTTTTCTTGCATGATTTGATTAAGTAATCAAATAATTTTTTTAGTGAATCGTTTTGAACATTTTATTTATTTTTTTAATATACTTTATTAATCCATCACCGGAAAATTAGTGCGCTGCATTTCACCGCAGCAGGCTGCCACCTATGACGGCGCCAATGGTGGGAGAAACAGGGGGTTAGGTGTCTTCTCCAAGAACCCTAGACATGAACTCAGTGGGATGCAAATACACAAACTTCCAGTTAACTTCCAGTCTGCAGGCGGACGGTCTAACCACTGAGCCACCGTCTCAGTTGATGATGTGCGTCAAGATTTTATTTTTTTATGTAAAAAATATACGCTGGCAATAAAAAAAATTGAAAAACACTGCTTTAAAAGTGATCATAAAGCAATTTTTTTCCGTTCCGTCACCTTCCGCTTATCCGAGCCTAGGTTGCAAGGCCAACATCCTCAGACTTTGGGTAGCCCAGGCTTCTCTCACCCCGTCTGCATCCTCCAGCTCACCCGGAAGGAACCAGAGTCGTTCCCCGGCCAGCTGTGAGACATAGTTTCTCCAGCAGGTCCTGCCTCTGGTCTCCTCTCGGTGGGATGAACCCAGAATTTATTGATACATAAAAGTCTTTAAAAATCTGAGGTTAAAATTCCTGACACATTCAATAATTAAACCCAACCCCCTTGTGTTATTGACTTTTTTTTGCAGAAAATCGTTCCTATGATTCATAATTTCATGATTAATTTCATGATTAACAACTGATTACGGTTTAAATCGGTTCAAACTCCCCTTACAGAAAAAAATGTGATGCTCCAAGTATAAAACGTTAAAATCACAAGCCAAGAAAACACAACAAGGGTTCTCTGCTGTTAAACCCTTTACATGGGTTGGTTTTTTTTTTTTTTTGTTTTTTTTTTGTTGCGGTCGTTTGTTGTCGTTCCCTCTTACGCGACTAGCAGCCAAAACATGATCAGCAGCGCAGCGAAGAGGAAAAGGCGGGAAAGGAAAATCTCGTCTTGATGCTGTGGAGTCCCAGGAGCAGCTGTAGACACAAGTGAATGATGAAGATTATTTGTTTTTTGAACGATACAAAAATAATATTCATCAACAAAACTGCTCAAAAAATCTCTCAATTAATCTGAAATTTTGTGTTTTTCTGCTATTTTAACAATACATTTTTTTTATTATTTTTCTCTCACGTTTCACTGAAATATATTTAAACATGAGCAGTTTTTTGATCTTCATCCAATTTAAATATTTTCATTTTATATTGATTTAAATGTACAGACTCTTTCAACACTAGAACTACCGCAGCAGTCAATATGACTCCACGTCCTTTTAATATACTAATTAGGATAAATAGAACAACCTAGGAGGCGGACCGTTTATGACTTTTAATATAAACAAGTTTTCTATTTTATTATGTAGTTTTGTGTTCTGAAAATAAACGTTTCAAAATTTACAAGCATTTTGTCTCCGCTAACCGGGGAAACACGCATTGCCACCATAGCAACAACTTCCCGCAGAAGTTCGGCAATGTGTGTGTTTATAAGTCAAAAGCCGCTACCCCGGGTGGCTCCCTGCTGCGGTGTCTCCTGTTTTTTTTTTTTTTTGCGTCTGATCGTCTATTTTTGCATTTTTTCCACTCAGTTTCTGTTTGTCTTTGTACGCTCTTCGGACGTAGTTTTGGACTGCATTGATTTACTTGAGATGACTGTTTTTAGGCTAGCCGTTTTTTGGTTTCAACGGCTAGCTCTCCGTTTTGTTGGTCGTTTCACTTTGTTAGCGTGGACTCAACCAGCAGCTAGCTCTCGGAACGAGATCCACCGTGGCTGGAAGAGTCTATGCAGTCCTGACAGAACTGAGAAGGAGACGATCAGAAAGGAGGCGCTTTGAGCCCAGTGTCCCTGCGGTTGTCATGGGTAACATCCAGTGGTGGATGAAGTACTCACTTTTTGTACTTAAGTAAAAGTACAGATAATTAGGCAAAAAATTTACTTAAGTAAAAGTACCAATAAAAAAATCTACTTAAGTAAAAGTACAAAAGTAGTTGGTGTAAATTGTACTTTTTAAGTAAAAAGTAAAAGTATTCGATCATAATTCAAGTGTTATTTGTTGTGCTATAGGGTGTCACCATGGTAACCAGGATAAATACTCTGCAGGGGTGTGACCCCCCTCTCCCGCCTCTTTTGGTACACAAAATAAATAAATAAATAAAAATAAAAGGAAAGGGGTCAAGTCAAGCTATCCTCTAGAAGGGCCAGTGAATGGGCACCAAAATGGAGAAAAATCACACTTATTTTTTAAAATGTTTTGGGGGGAGGCCCCCAGTCACTATATATTGGCTTTGTGAAAGCCCCGCCCCCCTTTGGAAAATCTTAGAACCGCCCCTGCTCTGTGTAATGATGGCTCAACTTTTTATTTAGAAGTAAACACAACAAACAACGATCTTCTGACTCTTTTTAATTTGTACTAGATTTGATGTTAGGTTTTTGGCGCTGAATGAATGCGGAAAATGTTTCTCGATTCATTACTTCTTCTCCCGATCAACTGCTTCTTTTGATTTTGACGATGCGGCTTCAAGATGCGCTTAAAAAAAAACCTGTGTATTTTACAAATTCTTGAACGAAAATGTAACGAAAAACGTAAAACACACTTTTAAAAAATAGCGAAGTA
Organism: Neostethus bicornis; assembly: GCA_902685375.1. Taxonomy (NCBI): domain Eukaryota; kingdom Metazoa; phylum Chordata; class Actinopteri; order Atheriniformes; family Phallostethidae; genus Neostethus; species Neostethus bicornis. Next base: position 196,874 of record CACRXE010000004.1, on the reverse strand, counting down.
AAAGTACAGATATTTGCTCTAAAAATGTAGTGAAGTAAAAGTAAAAGTACCGGTCTTAAATTTTACTTAAGTAAAGTACAGATACACAATTTTTCTACTTAAGTACAGTAACGAAGTACATTTACTTCGTTACGTTCCACCACTGGTAACATCCAGATGCTCGCTGGCAAGATGGAGGAAATGGGGACGCTCGTCCTAACCCACCAGGAATGGGGAGGGGCCACTTGGTGTGCTTCATTGAAGCCTGACTTCGTGGACTCATTATGGACTGTTTTTTAACCGTTCAGTCGCCAGCTTTTACAGCGTGTAAGCGGACCGGGAAGGCATCGAGGTGTTAGAACCGCAGCATCAAACTTCCCTTCGGGGATTAATAAAGTATTTTCAATTGAATTCAATTATATTTGTGGAGAGAGACAAGAAGGACTCTGACGCCATAACAGAAACATTTTAGAAAGGTCGAGTGAGATAAAATTGAAGAGATACTATGAAGAGAGTAGGGAAATCTGAGGCTGTTGCCCCTGCGACCCGGCACCGGATAAGCGGAAGACGATGGAACAGAAAAAAAGCTATTCTAGTTTGATCGGAGACGATCTTTTTTCCCTTATTCTAGAATCATTCCTAATTAAACTGTTTTAAGTCTTCCATATTTCTTTTATATTATTTCTATTACCGTATTTTTCTGACTAAAAGTCAAAGGTTTTTTCATAGTCTGGTTGGGGAGTTGCGACTTATACTCCGATACAAGTTGTATATGTTTCTCCTTCTTTTTATGCATTTTTTCCAGTGCGACTTATAGTCCGAAAAATATGGTACTTTGTAAAATGTCTTCATACTATTTTTTTTTACCTGCTTGAATTATAGGAGTTAATTTGTTTTTATATTTCTTATATTTAGTTTCTTCAATTCTTAAACGTAATAAATGTTTTTTCTTTTTATGGGCATTTATTATAATTATTTCTTTGTTTATATTCAACAACTGGGCAAAATTAATCATTTTATAAATGTATTCAAAAACAAATAAAAGGCCACATCGACATCATCCACAGAACAGATTAATTAACGGTTAAATTCCACGAGTTTAGTTTTAAATTCCCGTTTGGGTTCAAATGGAAATAAATAATAAAAAAAAGTAGGAAATGTGTAAGTACCAGGAGAAGGTCGTCCATCATTGATATTGAAAGCTGTAGCAAAAATACCAAAAGGAAATGCGCCAATGCCAAAAGACATCTGGAAACCCCCGTCTCCAAAACCAAAGCCCTGAAACCCCTGCAAAGTTTACAAGAAAAAAGTTGAACATACTGCTTGTTGTTTGGCTGTTCTGTAACAAAACCAGATCAAGACCACGTCCACACGTATGTTTGTCCTCCGTTTTAGAGAAACTCTAGTGTAACCGTTTTCAATATAACCGCATCCAAACAAACCCGTAAAAATACGCTTCTAAGTGCGGTTATAAGCATGCCAGACCAGTAGTGGGCAGTATTTATCTGAATGTAAGCTCTGAGCTAAGACGGCTTATGTGATGGGAAATGCGTTACACCCGACTCCTCCTTTGATCCTCAAAAAGAAGCAAGAGCAGTTCCGTTCCGTCATCTTCCACTCATCCGGGGCTGGGTCATGGGGGCAACAGCCCCAGACGGGTAGCCCAGGCTTCTCTCACCCCGGCTGCATTCTCCAGCTCACCCGGAAGGATCCCAAGTCGTTCTCCGGGGTTCTCTAGCGGGTCCAGGGTCTGTCTCTCGGCCTCCTCCCGGTGGGATGTGCCCGAAACACCTAACCAGGGAGGCGCTCGGGGGGCATCCTGACCAGATGCCCAAACCACCCCATCTGGCTCCTCTCGACCTGGAGGAGGAGCGGCTCGACACTAAGCTCCTCCCGGATGGCAGAGCTCCTCACCTGATCTCTGAGTGAGAGCCCAGCCACCCTGCGGAGGAAGCTCATTTCGGCCGCTTGTATCCGCGATCTCATTCTTTCGGTCACCACCCACAGCTGGTGACCATAGGTGAGGGTTGGAACGTAGATCGATTTGTAAATCGAGAGCTTTGCTTTTCGGCTCAGCTCTCTCTTTACCACGACGGACCGATGCAGCGTCCTAGTTATTGATGATGCCGCACCGATCCGCCTGTCGATCTCCCGCTCCATCCTTCCCCCACTCGTGAACAAGACCCCGAGATACTTAAACTCCTCCACTAGGGGCACGACCCTATCCGGAGTTTTCCGAAATCTTTACTTTGATCGGAGATAGGCCGAAACGGATAAAAATATATTTGTTTTACCAGATACCCGGGTACGTGTGGACGGGGCCAAAATCTTATCACGAAGGCAGTAAAAAACAAGATGTCGGCATTTAAAGGATTCAATTGAAAAACAAACAACCAAACTTTACAAACGACTTCTGATCCCAGAGCAGCTGATGCAACGAGAAGTTAAACAGAAACACACTTTGTTCTACAAACACTTGTAAACACTTACACCTCTGTTTTCCGGTTCTGGTCTTTGTCCTTGTGGCCTAGGCGGAGTTCTTTCTCTTTAAAACAAAACAAAAAAAAAGAAAGAATTTACCATGACCCTTGACTTTGATCTTCCTGAGGATTTAGAAAAAAATATTTTACCGGTAAATCTTGAACGAGTCTTTTTCTCATCGTGACTAGATTAAAATTTTTTTTAAATGACCGTATTTTCACGACCATAAGGCGCACATAGAAGTCCCAAATTTTCTTCAAAATGAGCGGAGCGCCCTATCGTGCAGTGCGCCCTATCGTGCAGTGCGTCCTATGTGATTTGCGAACGTATTAGAGAACCATGAGGTGGACGTAGTTGAGAACATGAGAACGTTAAAGAGGGAAGTGTGGGCGTGGCTTGTGTCTAAAAGAACAAGTGTGTGCTTTATGCAGAACATTGCTGTTTTAACAACACTGAAAATGGAAAAGAGACACGTTTATGAAGCTCAGTTTAAACTGATGCAATCAGCTACGCGGAGGAACATGGGAATCGAGCTGAGTTTCCGTGGAAATATGGCGAGGTGGCCAGAGTAGGAGGAAAGACTCCAGCAGTGGATCATCGACCAAAGAACGACTGGCAGGAGTGTTTCCACTGTCACTATTCGGCCAAAGACAGTAATGCTAGTGGAGGAAATGAAAGTCAAGCATTTCCAAATGAAAAGGGCTGGATGGACGAGGAAATGATGAAGGAGTGACTGAGGCAGGTGTATGGAAGGACACCGGCATCATTATCGCTTCTGGTTTTTGACTCTATACGCGTGCTCATCTCACCGCCAACGTGAAAAAACAAGTGAAGCAGATGAACGCTACGCGTGCTGTGATTCCGGGAGGTCTGACAAAGGAACACCAACAGCTGGACATCGGTGTGAACCGGTCGTTCAAAATAAGGCTGCGAGCGGCGTGGGAGCGATGGATGACCAGAGGAGACCATAGCTTCACGAAGGTGGGAAGGCAGCCCCGGGCGAGTTACACCACAGTTTGCCAATGGATTGTAGTTGCTTGGGCTAATGTGTCTGCTGGCACTGTTGTCCGAGCTTTCGCAAAAGCAGGCATCATTTTCGCGGAGCCGCACGGTACAGAAAGTGACTTTGACAGCGAGAAAAGTGAACCTGCCATGTTGGATTTAGCGCAGCTGTTAGATTCTGAAACAGAGGATGAGGACTTTGATGGATTTGATAAACGACTTTATGACGACTGTAACTAATATTTAAATAAAGCAACCAAACTCAGTTTTACTCCCGATCTATTTTAAATACACACACTTGTCTGGTTTTGTGTGTTGTTAGGCGGACGTACCTAGTAGAGGTTATGTACATAAAACCGACGCCCTATCATCAGGTGCGCCGTATGTGTGTGTTAAATACAGAGGACACAAAATTTGGACTGCGCCTTTTAATACAGTGCACCTTATGATCGTGAAAATACGGTAGATATGTTGTCTGTAATGATATGTGAAAACCCACCTTGGATCATCTCTATCTGTGCTTCCTCTACCATATAATGGGATGACTTTGTCTCTGCTGATTCCAGCTTTACACACAGGGCACACTTGTCTGTTCGGTCGTGTCTCCAACCACTGGATTGAGACAAAATAGATACATGTATTAAGAAATGTCTCATTTGACAAAGTAGACGTGAACATGTGAGTGATTACCTGATGCAGACACGGCCAACTGGAAGAAAAGGGAAAAAAAATATGTTTTAGAAGTTGAAAGGAGAAAATGAATCTCATAGAATTAAAAAGGAGAATTTGACCCCACCCCCAGAAATAAACCCCACCCCCTTTAGGGGAATCCCACAGAATTAAAATGGAGAATTTAACCCCACCCCCAGGAATAAACCCCACCCCCAAAAGGGGTGGGGTTTATTCCTGGGTTTATTCCTGGTTAGATAAGTTTTCTTCTCCCCACTCCTTGGAGCTCTGTGAAGTTGGCCCCTCTTAAAAAAAATATATATATATATAAACAAAAATAAACAAAAAATATGTCAATTGTTTGTACTGTTTTATGCTGTAAAATTTTTTGTTTGTGCTGTTTTACTTTTCTTTAATTTTAAGAAATAAGATTTGGACAATGACGTCGTCCAGCCTCCCCCCCTTTCCGCCTAAAAATGCGAGAAAACTTGTGCTGTTTTAGTTTATTTAAATTTTATGAAAAACTATTTGGACGAAGACGTCATCCAGACCTTTATTTACTTCCGGACGTCGCCATCTTTGATTACGTCATTGTCATAATCGTTTTCCTACAATTTAAATAAACTAAAACAACACAAACAAAATTCTTACAGCACAAACGATTTCCACTATTTTTATAAGTTTTCTCGCATTTTTAGACGGAAGGGGGGCTGGATGATGTCATCGTCCAAATCTTATTTCTTTAAATTAAAGAAAAGTAAAACAGCACAAACAAAAATTTTTACAGCACAAAACAGTACAGACGATTTCCACCATTTTTAAGAGTTTTCTCACATTTTTAAGCGATATGAGGGGCTGGATGACCGCAGATTGACCTATAAAAGATTCGTAAATATCTACAAAAATAAGACAGCACAAACGAAAATTTTTACAGCACAAACGCAGCACAAAACAAACCCCACCCTTCTTTAAGGGTGGGGTTTGAACTTCGTTTGTGCTGTTTTAGTTTAAATAAACTAAAACAGCACAAACAAAATTTTTACAGCACAAACGTAGCACAAACGATTTCCACCATTTTTAAAGTTTTCTCGCATTTTTAGGCGGAAGGGGGGGCTGGATGACGTCATCGTCCAAATCTTATTTCTTTAAATTAAAGAAAAATAAAACAGCACAAACAAAAATTTTTACAGCACAAACTATTTCCACCATTTTTAAGAGTTTTCTCGCATTTTTAAGCAAAATGAGGGGCTGGATGACCGCAGATTGACCTATGAAAGAATCGTAAAAATCTACAAAAATAAAACAGCACAAACGATCGACATATTTCTTGTTTATTTTTGTTTATATATAATTTTTAAGAGGGGCCAACTTCACGGAGCTACTCCTTGGACGTTAGAAAATTTTGTGCACTAGTTACACCTTGTTTTTACTCCTATTAAATTGCTGTACAGAACAATGTTTATCTTAATTTAAAAACATGCCACCCTGTCCAAGATAAAAAAAATAATCTCACTGATTATTTTATATCTCAATTTTAACACAGCAATGCGGTGTTTTTTAATCTTTTTCATGTCAAGGTACATTTTTCCATCAAAAAAAAAAAATCTTGAGGCACAAACACCAATCAAAAATGTTCAAAATAATAATAAAAAAGATTGGATTACTTAATCAAAACACAACAAAAAAGTAGAGAAGAAGAGTGAGTTGCTATGGTTACAGAACAGCCCTGCTTTTCTCTAAATAAGACGACAGGATTTCATACTCAGACATCTTCTTATCCGTCTATCCCTTACTTGGTTGCGGGGGGTGCCAGAGCCCATCCCGGCTGATTTAAGGTGGAGGGCAGGGTACACCCCGAACAGGTCGCCAGTTTGTCGCAGGGCCACACACATACAATCATCCATCCACACACACACTCATTCCTAGGGGCAATTTGGCACCGGCCAATCAACCTAGCATGGATGTCTTTGGAGGGTGGGAGGAAACCGGAGTACCCGGAGGAAACCCATGCAGACGCAGGGAGAACATGCAAACTACACACAGAAAGGACAGTGTTCCAAGCCTCGTGCCATCCAAGACTCGAACCCACGACCTTCTTGAGGCCACTGTGCCACCGTGCTGCCGAAGATTGGATTACTTATTCAAAATGCAACAAAAAAAGCAGAGAAGAAGAGTGAGTTGCTATGGTTACAGAACAGCCCTGCCTGTCTAAATAAAATAACAGGATTTTATACTGATAAACATAAATAAATAAATACATATAAAAAAATACACTTTAATTCTTCTTCTTTTTTACGCAAACACCATGAGATCAACCAAATTTGTTGATCCTAGATACTTAAAATCTAGGATTTTAGAGGGAAATTTGTGTGCTGCGCTCTTACACCGCAGAAGGCTGCCCATGACGGCGCCAATGGTGGGAGCAATGGGGGGGATATGGTTTACTGTAACCATAGCAACTCACTCTTCTTCTTCGTTGCATGCTGCTGTCCATTCCTCCAACTACTCCACCTAGTGGATCATATTTTCTACATGTTTTTGAGACGTTATGAAAACATTTAGGTTGCATTTTAAAGCAGAAAAACTGCAAATTTTTATGAAATTTCGCATTTGTTTTTGCAAGACATTAAAAAGGGAAACGTTTCTCTTGCATTCTGGGTAAATACTCTGAAAGGCTCGTTGTCGTTTGAAAACGCAGAATGACAAAAGTGTTAATTACGACACATAATTGCATAAAAAATAGCTTTTGATTAAGTCGTTAAATAATTAAAATTTGTTATTGTTGTGCCTCAAGATTTTTTTTGATAGAATGCCCCCTGCTGGTCAGGAACAGGGTCCTGCCCCAAGTGGAGGAGTTTAAGTATCTCGGGGTCTTGTTCACGAGTGGGGGAAGGATGGAGCGGGAGATCGACAGGCGGATCGGTGCGGCGTCAGCAATAACTAGGACGCTGCATCGGTCCGTCGTGGTAAAGAGAGAACTGAGCCGAAAAGCAAAGCTCTCGATTTACAAGTCGATCTACGTTCCAACCCTCACCCATGGTCACCAGCTGTGGGTGGTGACCGAAAGAATGAGATCACGGATAAAAGCGGCCGAAATGAGCTTCTTCTGCAGGGTGGCTGGGCTCTCACTCAGAGATCGGGTGAGGAGCTCTGCCATCCGGGAGGAGCTCGGTGTCAAACCTCTTCTCCTCCAGGTCGAGAGGAGCCAGATGGGATGGTTCGGGCATCTGGTCAGGATGCTTTACATTTCCGTCAGAAGTTTAAGAAACACATTTTAAAAAATGCTCATAAACTCTACTCACTATACACTTTTCTACATGAAAAATTCTGATTTGAAATAGTAGATTGCGACTCTTTTGTTTTTGATCTGTTTTTTGGGGGGAGCCCCCTAGCTCCCCCCCCCCTACTGTGGGGGGGGAGAGCTCCCCCCAAAAAAACAGATCAAAAACAAAAGAGTCGCAATCTACCATCTGCCATCTGGGAGAGGCTTGGTGTCGAACCTCTTCTTCTCCTGGTTGAGAGGAGCCAAATGGGGTGGTTCGGGCATCTGGTCAGGATGCCCCATGAGCGCCTTGCGGGCGTGGTATTTCGGGCATGTTCCACTGGGAGGAGACCAAGGGGCAGATCCCGAACCCGCTGGAGAGACTATGTCTGAAAGCTGCCTGTGGAACAACTCGGGACCCTTTCGGGTGAGCTGGAGGATGCAGCCGGGGTGAGAGAACCCTGGGCTTCCCGTCTGAGGGTGTTGCCCCTGCGACCCGGCCCCGGGTAAGCGGAAGATGACGGAAAGGAACGGAAAAAAGTACCTTATCGTGAAAATGGTTGAAAAATACCGCCATAAAAGATCATAACTCCTGCATTTTAATTAAGTGATGAATTATTTTATAAATTCTCAAATTGGACATCCATGATGTTTATAAATATCATTTCAATCTTACCAAAACAAATGTCCACAGACACTGATGACTGCATCTTTAGCGGTGTCTAAACATATGTTACATTCAAATGTGCCATCCTGTGTGCCAGTGTCAGCTGGTGAAGGGGCACTGGTACTGGGACTGTCATCAGAATCCTGGGTTGACGGGTTGGAAGGTGTAGCCATTTTGAAAAACATTTATTTGCTGTTCACAGCTGGACATGCAGCTGAAACAATGTTTCTGACGGCAAACTTCCGTCAATCCATTCCCGGTTGCTAAGGAGAGATGAAAGAACAAACCCTTAGCTACCGTCTGTTAACATAAGCAAAGAAATCTGACGTTTGACAGGCATTAAAACTGAAGTTACGTCGTCAGTGAGTCAAAACATTATTATTAAAAGCGTGATGATCGTGGAAGAACGATCGTAAATATTTATTCTTTATAAAAAAGTTGACAAATACTCACTCCCAGGAACGACTTCACAACCGTGGATTTCATCAACCCGGAACGATTGTATGGAGTTTTAGGGGGGATGTTATACGTGTTGCACCAGACGGACAAAAATATTTAATAATAAAATATAAAAACAAACAAATATATTGTTAAACTTTATATATTTTCAAATCATAAATAAATAAACATTATTAATTTATTGGATGAGCTAAAAAATCGCGTCTGGTTTGTTACGCTCGACAAGAATTAGCTGTCATTAATATTTTAATAATTCTGTTTTATTAAAGGTGTATTAGATCACGTAAAAAAGACAACAATAATAACATAAAATCAACAAGTTTTAATAATAAAAAAAAGTTGTACCAATGTCTCCACATGTTGGACAGAAAGCGTACAGCGACGCGAATCTTAATCTACTTTATTAAAGTTTTTCGTACTTTATTAAAGTTCTTCGTACAGTCTGTAAAGTTTCGTGATGATACGAACAGTTCAGTTCATTAGCTAGTTTCTCTTGTAAACTTTCTACGGAATGACTTAACAATTACTAATAAACACATCCCTAAAATTTAGTTAGCTTTTATTCTCGCAATCGATCAAAAATTTAACAAAACATTTATACAAGACTAATTAAAAACAAACAAACAAGCAAAAAAACAAACAAGAAAAGCCTGAAAGGGGGTTCGGTTGAAGTAAAGATTCATTTTAAACCTAACCCCACTTTACATCGCTTTTCAAAAGAAACTACGCATTTCGCTGGAGTTTAATAATAATCAAGTCAAAAGAAAGAACATTTGCTGAAACGTAATCAGGATTTATTCCACGTTTATTTGAACTTATTGTTAAACCTCTTATAAAATGTCTAGTCTAGATCCTGGCGTTCTGACCGACTATAGGTCGATATCAAATCCCGCTGTTTTAAATAATAATAATTAAAAAAAATTCTACGAAGAGTTGTTGTTAAACATTTATTCCACCATTTACACCAGTGTTTTCCAACCAGTGGTCCGCGGCACACTAGTGGACCGTAAGAGATCGTCAGGTGTGCCGTGGGAAATGATCTTATTTCACCTCAAATGGTGATCGTGATCTACCGGTAGCTCGTATTTATTTATGTTTATTACTATAAAATCTTGTTTTTTATTTAGAGACGGGCAGGGATGTCTTATAATATGGGATGTCTTGACTGTAACCATAGCAACCCACTCTTCTTCTCTGCTTTTTTTGTTGCTAGCTGCTGTCCATCTCTCCTCAAAACTACCCCACCTAGTGGATTGTATTTTCTACGTGTTTTTGAGACATTAGAAGAACATTTAGGTTGCGTTTTAAAGCAGAAAAAATTGGATTCTACTTAAATCTAATTTTTTCTGAAAGAAATGAAAGAGGTAAAAGTTTCTCTTGCATTCTGGGTAAATCTTCTGATAGGCTCTTAGTCTGGAACCAAACACAATAAAATGGGGGAAAAAAAGGTGCAAAACTTTCAAAAGTGCAAAAAAATAACAAAGCGCTCATTATGGCACATGGTTGCATGAGATATCGCATTTGATTAAATAATTTAAATTTGCAAAATAATAGTTTTAACTATTTTTGGTTGGTGGTGTGCTTTAAGATTTTCTTTATGAAAAAACGTACCTTGCTGTGAAAAGCGTTGAAAAACACTGACTTACAGGATACCACTTAAACCGCACAAGTTAGACCAGGCATGGGCAAACCATGGCCCGCGGGCCACATGCGGCCCGTTAAATGGTTTAATCCGGCCCGACTAATTTGAAAAATTTTAAATAAATAAACCTTGTTAGTTTTATTTCCCCTGCGATTCTGATGTTTCCTCACTAGATGGCGCACTCTAGATATATTGGCTTTGTTGAGAATACAACAACACTGCTCCTATTAAAATGAGTGTGTCTTCGTGATGCGTACTTTGCCAAAATAAACAATGTGCGCAGATATGGAAAGCCATCGGACCCAATACACACACGTAAACAAGCGTGTTAGATGTTAAAACAAGCAAAATGTTACATCAAGCGCTTAGATTTCAAACCTAGCACTGCTTAATGAGCGTTTCTAAGCGCTATCGCACTAGGTTTCAGACGCTGCTAGATTTTAAATTTAACGCTCTTGATGTAACATTTAGCGCTTGTTTAAAATCTAGCGCGCCATTCTATTGGTCTAATCTAGCCGTTACCAAAGCAAGCCATCCACCTGCTCCTGTTCCGCCCCCCTTGTTAAATGTTAGAACTCAATGTAGCCCGTGAACCAAAAAGTTTGCCCACTCCTGATTTAGACTCACAAATATGACCTAAGAGCCTCAGAAAAGGGACTGATTTAAATTTTAGTTGCTCTCTGGCCTTAAGTCCGTGTAGTCCCCCATTCATCCAGGAGTGATCCATTGTAGAAAAAGTTTCAAAAAAGTCTTCTGGACAGTTTAATTCTTCAACGAGACGTTTCGACTTTCATCCGGAAATCATTTTCAATCTGAATGAAATGGACTGAAAACTGGATCTATTTATACTAACCTGAGTAAAAGGTAAAAAAAAATAGTAAGAAGGGCTCGACCAATGAGCCTGTGTTACCTATGATGGCCGTGAATGGCTCCTATTGTAGCCACAGATCAGTAAACGACCCTATTATAAAAATGCTAAAAGCCGAGTGAATAGAAATTCCTGCTAACGAGAGGCGTGAAACTGGGTCACGAGGTGTCATCTTTAGTCCATGGCTTCAAAAGGCTGTTGTAAATACCGGGCAGAATGTATCAAACGCCTCCACTCCGATTCAGTGAGGGACTCTCCTTCATCACAAAGATGGCTTCCTTCACCCCTCTTTCAAACCATTCTTTCTCTCTACTTAGAATCTTCACCAAACGCACTTTTGAGGACAGTGAGGTGAAGATTCTAAGACCCAGTTTCACGCCTCTCTTAGCAGGAATTTCTATTCACTAGGCTTTTAGCATTTTTATAATAGGGTTCGTTTACTGGTCTGTGGCTACAATAGAAGCTATTCACGGCCATCATAGGTAACACAGGCTCATTGGTCGAGCCCGTCCTTACTATTTTTTTTTTACCTTTTACTCAGGTTAGTATAAATAGATCCAGTTTTCTGTCCATTTCATTCAGATTGAAAATGATTTCCGGATGGAAGTCAAAACGTCTCGTTCAAGAATTAAACTGTCCAGAAGACTTTTTTGAAACTTTTTCTACTACCTCTCTGGCCTTGTTTCAGCCTTTCACACGATTGACTACAGTGTTTTACTACAAAGATTAAGATGTGATTCAGGGATCAGAGGATCTGCCTTTTGATGGTTTAAAACTTGTTTATGATAGATACCAGTTTGTAGGTGGACTGATCCCAAGTCGACCGCCAGGTGTGTATGAAAAAAATGAAATGAGAGGAAGTCATTGCTGCCTACTCAAAGGCTTTGACTCTATTTTTTTTTTAGCAAGTATTCTTTTTCTCGTAAAGGATATTGTTGGTATTGAAGATTTTTGTAGTCTGTGATGTGAAAGCACGTTGTTAAGCCTGTTTTCAGTGAGCAGCGTCTGCTGCTGTGACCTCTCCCCCTCTTAAAGCACTGCGTGCATGGGGGTGAGTTCTGTTCCAAATTTGTGATGCATCATTTGTGTTCTTGTCCTGTGTGTTGCTAGGATGAGGAGGCCTCAGTACTTGATGTATCCACATTGACCCTGGCTTACTCCTGGCTTTCCTCTCCTGTGGTGTGGACCTCATCTCTGGTTCCGCTTCCTGTGCCCCCAGCTACCGCCCATTTCCATCAGGATGAAGCCTATCTGCTGATTTCTTCAAATAAACAGGTGTGTGTTAGAAAAGCTAATATTTCATTTCCAGACAAGGTGCATTGCCTTTCCAGCCTGAGGGGATCTCTACTTCATGTGGGTCTCCATGAGGTTTCTTCTTTTTTTTTCCCCATCAGGGGTTTTTATTTTTCAGGGTTTTATTCTTTGAGAAGAAGGCTCTAAGGGCATGGACGTCCTAGTTTAGTGTGACTGATGTTTTGAACCAATGGTGTAACGATTGAATTTTTCTTGCCGGTTTTAGAGTAATTCTTTTATGATTTGTTAAGCAGTTCCTTCTGCTTTCAGTCTAACTTACTACCTCTGCCAACGAGGTTATGTAATGGGGAACACGCCTATATGTGAACAGAATTACTCAACAGGTAACGGGTGGATTTTCCAAAAATTCACGAAAGAATATATCCACAATGCGACAATGAAGAAGTGATTCCATTTTTAGGGTGAACTGGGTCACCGTTTGGGTCCAGGAGGGTTTTAAAGGTTTTTTTTGTTGTTTTTTTTTTTTTTTAGCTAACTTTTGCTTTTGTTTTAGCTTTTTTTTTTTTTTTTTTTTTTTTATTTTAAAAACAACAAATTCATCTCGATTTATAAGTCGATCTACTTTCCCACCCTCACCTATGGTCACCAGCTGTGGGTGGTAACCGAAAGAATGAGATTGCGGATACAAGCGGCCGAAATGAGCTTCCTCCGCAGGATGGCTGGGCTCTCACTCAGAGATCGGGTGAGGAGCTCTGCCATCCTGAAGGAGCTCGGTGTCGAGTCGCTCCTCTCAACAGGTCGAGAGGAGCCTGATGGGGTGGTCAGGGCATCTGCTCAGGGTGCCTCCTGAGCGCCTCGCTGGTGAGGTGTTTCGGGCACGTCCCTTTGGGAGGAGACCAAGAGACAGACCCCGAACCTGCTAGAGAGACTATGTCTCACAGCTGGCCGGGGAACGACTCGGGATCCTTCCGGGTGAACTGGAAGATGCAACTGGGGTGAAAGAAGCCCAGGCTTCCCGTCTAAGGCTGTTGCCAACCCGGCCCGAGATAAGCGGAAGACGACAGAACGGAACAAATTCGTCAATAATGTTTTCCAGAACGTTTTTTTTTTTTTTTCTTTCAAAATTAGTATTAAAGTTTTCTTTAGTTTTAATACTAAAGGTCGACCGTTTTCTAATTTTGTTTTTTTTTTTACATTTCCGTCAGAAGTTTAAGAAACACATTTTAAAAAATGCTCATAAACTCTACTCACTATACACTTTGATTTGAAATAGGAGATCGCAACTCTTTTGTTTTTGATCTGTTTTTTGGGGGGGGGTGGATGAACTTGCTACAATGTTATTCCTCAAAGAGAATTTGTGTTGTAATTTCTTTTTTTTTGTAATTGTTGGTAATAGTAACAAACAAAGCTTTTTTTAAAAAAAAAAAAATTCTGTCGTAACTCTATTTTCGTCACATTTGACAACCATGAGTTGATTTTTTACTTTCCCACAAAATATAGCTGACCTTAATTTATTGAGAGAATAAAATCAGTTAGAAAATAGAAACAAAGAAAAAAAAAAAAAAAACCTAATAACGTTATAAATTTTGTTTAAAAAATACACCTTTTTCATTTTTGGACATTTTTATATAAACAGCTGAATTCAGGATATTTATTATTTGCAAAGTTATTTTTAAAGCGTGAATAAATAATGAGAAATGTTGTAAGAATTTTGTTCACTAGCAAAAAAGCTTTAGAATTACATTATATTTAGGAAAAAAAAAGTCTTAATTTCTTTATGGAGCCAATTTTTCTATAACACAAGATTAGTTTACAAATTAGATTACAAATTTCCCCTGTGTGGGATCAATAAAGTATATTCTGATTCTGATTCTGAGTTGAACAATTTTGCAAAAATATTTTTTACAGCTTAGATTTTTTGTGTAAAAATAAAAAAGATCATAAATCAAAAGCAAATGAGTTTATTTAAAAAAAAATAACAAAATGTTTGCAAGAAAATAAAAACACATCTGATTGCGAAACATGTCCGAAGTCTTCTGGACAGTTTAATTCTTGATCAAGACGTTTCGACTTTCATCCGGAAATCATTTTCAATCTGAACAAAATGGACTGGAAACTGGATCTATTTATACTAACCTGAGTAAAAGGTAAAAAAATAGTAAGGATGGGCTCGACCAATGAGCCTGTGTTACCTATGATGGCCGTGAATGGCTCCTATTGTAGCCACAGACCAGTAAACGAACATTATTATAAAAATGCTAAAAGCCTAGTGAAAAGAAGTTCCTGCTAACAAGAGGCGTGAAACTGGGTCACGAGGTGTCATCTTTAGACCATGACTTCAAAAGGCTGTTGTAAATACCGGGCAGAACGTATCTAAAGCCTCCACTTTGATTCAGGTTTCAGTCCATTTCATTCAGATTGAAAATGATTTCCGGATGGAAGTCGAAATGTCTCGATTAAGAATTAAACTGTCCAGAAGACTTTTTTGAAACTTTTTCTACTATGGATCACTCCTTGATGAATGAGGGACTACACAGACATGTCCGATAAAAATAAAAACAGGCTAAAACAAAGTGATTCACACGTGAGGCATAAACAGGCACATGCAAGTATGTACATACGACAATAATAAAGACTTTTTTAAAGTTCAACAGAGTTCTTTATGATATCCATGGACTTGCTCCTTGAGTGACTGAGACCACCTGTACGTAAATCTTCTGCCATTGCATCCTCGATCTTCGATGTCAGAGACTGCTTTAGAGTTTGTTTGAAGTCATTCCCGATAAACACGTAGAGAATCGGTGATAAAAAGTTGTTAGCCGAAGCCAGGGTTGTTCCAACTTTAAGCCCGACTCGAAGTACTTCCAGGTTGTGGTTTCCAAAGTCCAACTCCAGCAGAACAAACGTATGATAGGGAACCCAGCAGCAGAAAAAAGACAGTATGAGTGCCCCCATAATTTTGTATGGTTTTTTTGACCTGATGGTCAGACTTCTTAGCTTTACCCCAAGTAGAACACAACAGACCACCGTGATCAGGCAAGGAATCAGAAACCCACAGACGAACCGACTCAGCGCCACCGCCTTGTGTCTGGAAAGACCCGTGTATTCTGTGTAACACCGAATAACCGAGTCGTGGTTTATGGTTTGCCTGAAGATTAATGAGGGCAATGTCAAGAGAGAAGAGAAGAACCAAATCAGAGCAACTAATCCAAATGCTTTGGGCACTGTTCGGTGGTTGTGAGCCCAAACAGGAAACCAAACCATGACACAGCGGTCAATACTGATCACAACCAACAAAAACACACTGCTGTACATGTTGAGAAACAGACCGGAGGAACTAAGTTTACACAAGACTTGCCCAAAAGGCCAATGGGATGTAATCATGTAGAATACTTCAAAGGGCAATAAGGCACAGAATAAAAAATCTGAAACGGCCAGGCTCATGTACCAGGTGGTGACAACGGTCCTCTTCATTTTCCATCCACAGATCCAAATGACCAAAGCATTTCCTCCCAGTCCGATGATCGATACAACGATATTGACGGCCACCAGAATATTCGTAAAAGAAGACTTAGATCCCGGTAGTGTCCAAATGATTTCATCAACTGTGGTATTATCAGTTTGATTGTCTGAATGGTAGTCTTCATACTCGATATAATCCAAACTCATGCTTATCTACCTGAAAAATGAAGATTTTTTTAAAACAAATAATTTCTCTTTGTTGAAAAACAAGTTTTTAAATAACTTTGATTTGATCAAAGTTGTTGAAAAACAAGTTTTTAAATAACTTTGATTTGATCAAAGATTTTGAATTAAACAATAAATAGTTTTGAATACTCACTTTTTTTAAATGAGAACAGCAACAAACAAACTTCTGCCTTCTTCTCCGACAACGAGATAACACTTCTCACTTTCGTTTCCTGGGAGTTTTCTGTGAAGAGGCAAAGTCAGTTTAAAAGTTTCCTCATTTACGTCACAGAATGTTAACATATTTTATTATTTTTATTTATTTATTTATTTTGGTCACAGTGTAATTTCACATTAATGAAAGAAAGAAAAATAATTATATTTTAGCAAAGGACCGAAAAGGTATCGGCTGAAGCAAACGCTTATTTCGCAGACCCTTTTTTTTTTTTTTTTTAAATCATCATAAAAGCAAAAAAAACATATACGTAAGTAAATACTTAGAAATCCATCATAATACATAAAATGAAAATTAGAACATCAAATGAAAAAGTAATACAAGTGCAAAAGTAATACAATTGTTACTATAATTGTTTACATTGTTTTATCCGTTTGGTAAAAATGGTAATGGTCATGTCGTGTGTCTTTATTAAAGTTTTGGGGGAATTATGAAAGCTAAATGTTGAAAATTAAACATCTAAGTTTTGTATCACTACCTGATATTAAAATCTAAACTGGAACAATTGTGAAAAAAAATTGCCCAATTTTTTTTGTCGTTTGACAAAAACTGCACATTTGAAAAATTTCGATTTCCAAGCGTTGTCTCAAAAAACCAATACAACATTTTAAATAGTCGAGAATTGAACAAAGTACCTAAAAAAGTTACATTTGTTTGCGCTTTTAGTTTGTTGATATTCCCAATCTAACAAATCACAACAAAAATACGCAAAAGTCTGTGATTGTAAAAGAAATGTTTGCCAATTTGCAAAGATTAAAGAGTGAAAAATCACGAATAATATGGTAACGATTCTTTAACAAGCCGTTTTTGCTTGCATCGACACAGCTGGTGATACCACACAGTTTCATGCTGTTCCCCACAAATCATATGATGTTCTTACACAACAGAAAAAAACGCTGACCACTCTTATTTTTGAAAAAGAAAAACAACAACTTTGGAAAGCTCTCTGATGCGTCAAATCGTGGTGGAGGGGTTTGCGTGCCACCATAATTCTAGGAGCTATGTTGTCCAGAGCTTAATGCCTCTGGTAGGGACACCCAAGGCAAACAGGCCTTAGGTGAGGGGTCAGACAAAGCACGGCTCAAAACCCATATAAAGAGATCAAGCATGGCCAAGTTGCTCTTGCCCGGACGCAGATTACTGGGGCCCCCCATGTTGCCCGGCCCGGGGGTGAGCCATGAGAGCAAGCGCTTGGTGGTTGGGTTTTTACCCATTGGGCCCGGCTGGGCTCAGCTTGAACAGGGGACATTGGCCGCCCTTCCAGTGGACTCACCACCTGCAGGAGGGGCCATAAGAGTCGGGTGAAGGAGGAGATGGGTGGCAACCAACGACAGGGTTAGATCCTCGGCTGCAAGAAAAGGAGGAGAACCTAATCGCAGGACTCCATATTATAGTAAAAAAAGTTTCAAAAAAGTCTTCTGGACAGTTTAATTCTTGAACGAGACGTTTCGACTTCCATCCGGAAATCATTTTCAATCTGAATGAAAAGAGGGAAACAGAAACTGAGAGGAGGAAAAATGGAGTCTCTATTTCCTACGTGTCAGGACTGTCCGAGAAGGTACAGAGAATCTTCAGACAACATGACATCCCGGTTTTCTTTAAACCGGTCAACACATTACGGCAGAAACTAGTACATCCTAAAGACAAGATGCCCACAGAAAAACAGAGCAATGTAGTTTATTAGATCCGGTGCAGTGAAGGTAGCTGCAAAGAACACTACTAAGAAACTAAGCAGCCACTCCACAAAAGACTTTACCAACACAGAAGAGAAGCCTCTAGTGGTCCACAGTCTGCTGTACATCTGCATCTTAAATCCACCAAACACACTTTTGAGGACAGTGAGGTGAAGATTCTAAGTAGAGAGAAAGGATGGTTTGAAAGAGGTGTGAAGGAAGCCATCTTTGTGATGAAAGAGAATCCCTCACTGAATCGGAGTGGAGGCGTTAGATACATTCTGCCCTATATTTACAGCAGCCTTTTGAAGCCATGGACTAAAGATGACACCTCGTGACCCAGATTCACGCCTCTCGTTAGCAGGAATTTCTATTCACCGGGCTTTTAGCATTTTTATAATAGGTTTGTTTACTGGTCTGTGGCTACAATAGGAGCCATTCACGGCCATCTTAAGTAACACAGGCTCATTGGTCGAGCCCTTCTTACTATTTTTTTACCTTTTACTCAGGTTAGTATAAATAGATCCAGGTTTCAGTCCATTTCATTCAGTTTGAAAATGATTTCCGGATGGAAGTCGAAATGTCTCGTTGAAGAATTAAACTGTCCAGAAGACTTTTTTGAAACTTTTTCTACTATGGATCACTCCTGGATGAATGAGGGACTACACGGACTGACTCCATATTATGTTGAACAAAAATGTTATTCAAGGTTTCCACATAAACTGAAGAAAAAAAGGGGAGGGGGATAAAAGGCTATTCCTGGTACACAGAGGAAGGCACAATGTGATCAGGAAGGCAAACTGTAAAGACTCGGTGAGAGAACTTGGGGAAAACAGCTTTTTAAGGGCAATCGTGATGAGGGTGTCCAATTGTGCTGGGGTCACAGGAGGAACAAATCAGGGGGTGATCTGGAAAGAGAGAGAGCAATCAGGGCCTTCTCCAGTGAAAGTGGGAAAGGAACCATAACAATAAAAGAATATGAGCTATCTCGGGTGGGCAAACTTTTTGGTTCGTGGGCCACATTGAGTTCTAACATTTGACAAAGGGGCCGGAACAAGATCAGATAGTTGGCATGCTTTGCTAACCGCTACATTAGACCAATAGAATGGCGCGCAAGATTTTAAACAATCTACAGCGATAGCTGTATTGAACAACATACTGTACTGAATTTAGCGGTGCTAGGTTTGAAATCTAAGCGCACATGCTTGTTTACCTGTGTGTATTGGGTCCGATGGCTTTCCATATCCGTACACACTGTTTATATTGACAGCGTGCACATCACGGAGACACACACATTTTAATGGGAGCAGTGTTGTTGTTTTATCAACAAAGCCAATATATCTAGAGTGTGCCATCTAGTGAGGAAACATCAGAATTTCAGGGTAAATAAAACATTAAAAAGGTTTATTTATTCAAAATTTTTAAGTCCTGACAGGCCGGGTTAAAACTTTTATCGGGCTGTTTGTGGCCCGCGGGCCGTAGTTTGCCCATGCCTGAGCTACCTGCTAACTTGATGCACTTTACTCTGTATCTGCGCTCTTAAATGAGATTTACGCTGTGTTGTGCATTCATCGAACGGGCGGGATTAAGAAATGGAGCAAATCACAGAGTTAAAAAACGGAAATGAAACTAAACAAATATACATAAATACATCAATAATATCACATTTCTGTGATTAACAAAAGGTACCGTGTTTATTTGCGAATTTTTTTTGCAATAAGAATTATTACTCGACAAAAAACGCAATACTCCAATTTAAATAGAGTTAAGTGTAATTTTACAATGTGTCGAATCAGGTAAACATGTTACCAATAAACCATCCATGTTAAAGCTCGAAGGTTTTACGATTAATTTCTGTGTAGTTCCAGTGGGTTTTTCTGATAAGAGAATTTATTCTCAGTTTTTAACGATACCTTATAAACTTTTACAAAAGAAAAACAGAAAATCTGCTGTTAAAAAGTTGCTTTTTGTTGTTTCTTAACGTTATAGATACTCAAATCTTCAAAAGCAGTTTTCTTTTTATGACCTTCACCTGTAATAAATAGAGCAGTGAATAATAATAACACATGGTCAAGAGATTTTTTTAAACCCCGCCCTCCCGGAAAAAAAGGAATCATAAAAAAAAAAAGTCAACCAACATGACCAAATCAAACAGGACATGAAAAGATAACTGAATCCAGCCTCCTATCCTTCCATGAAGTAATACGGGGGTTTTCCAATTTGGTGAGCTGCCTTGTGGCCAACTATTGGTTCTCCAAAAAAATGATACTCAAACAGCCACAATATGAACCATAATGTACACTAACTTTTGAAATTCGTGTAATATAAATAAGGTAACACCAAAGCGGGAAAAAAAATTGCTCTAAACCTGTTAACAACGTAAAAAACCCCAAAACAATATATGAAGGTGTGTATTGCGAATATCTTTATCTCAATAGATGCAGATCCAAACGTCACACCTCTATTGACATAAAATATGAGAATGATAAAAATGATAAGAGTGAGAGCCCAGCCACCCTGCAGAGGAAGCTCATATAGGCCGCTTGTATCCACAATCTCATTCTTTTGGTCACCACCCACAGCTGGTGACCATAGGTGAGGTTTTCTGAACCGCTTATCCTTAATTCGTAATGGGGAGAGACATGACCAATTTCATAAAGAATTTCAGGCCAGAGACAGGATTCACCCGGAACAGGTCACTAATCTGTTGCAGGGCCACGCACACTCATTCCTAGGGGCAATTTCATAGTGGCCTAACAACCTAACATGCATGGTTTTGGAGAGTGGGAGTAAACCGGAGTACCTGGAGAAAAGCCATACATACACAGGGAGAACATGCAAACTCTACACAGAAAGGCCAACGTTTCAAGCCTCGACCCCACTCTGGGCCTCGAACTCCTGACGTTATTTCTGTGAGGCCTGGGAAAATTCTGTTACTCCAATAAGCACATTGTTCACATCGGCAGCATACACATACTCTCATTCATACTGTTTACTGTCCGCTATGTTCCTTGCTCTGATCAATCTTATCCTAGCTTTAGGAACATGGGTTTGTGTTTTGTTGTGTGTTTATACTCTCTATGTCCGATTTAAACTCTCAAACCCCAAAAACTCAGTAGGTTTTCTGTATTTCCAGAAAACTCAGTAGGTTGGTTGTAATAGTGAATATTTTAACTGGAGATTATCTCTTCTTCTTTTGTACCCTATCCCAGAGGTCCCCAACCTTTCCTGCGCTACGAACCGGTTTAGTGTCTGATAATATTTTCACGGACCGGTCTAAAGATTTAGCAGAAAAACGAAACAAGACCAGCCTGAAAAAAAATGTGTTTTTCAAACAAATAATAATCTTAAATCCTTTTTGTCCTCATAAAAAAATGTATTAGCTGCGTTTTTATAACATTCTCTCTGCTCAAACGGTATCTGGTTGCCTTGGTAACGGTAAACATACCTTCAAAATAAAGGACATTACAAAAACAAGGTGAATAAAAATACCAGTTAGTCTCTCCTCACAGTACGACTAGATCAATCGGAGTTCTGAGTTTGTTTTGCTGGAACAAGACAGTCCCATTTTGACTTGACACCTGAAGAGTCTTTCTAAAGTCCAGTCTGCTTTGTAACTCTGTATCCGGTCACTTTTCAAATTAAAACATCGTCATCAGGATGAAATCCATCTACTCATCCCCGTCCTGGACATCTCCGGGCTGAGGAGTCTCCTGTGTTTCCATCAGGATGAAATCCATCTACTCATCCCCGTCCTGGACATCACCAGGCTGAGGAGCCCCCCGTGTTTCCATCAGGATGAAGAACATCTACTCATCCCCGTTCTGGACATCTCCGGGCTGAGGAGTCCCCCGTGTTTCCATCAGGATGAAGAACATCTATTGACTTCTTTTGATATTTAGCTGTAGATTAGAATAAGCTAATATTTAAACAATAATCTTTGACACATTGTTTGCTCGTCCCGGGGGAGGGATCTCTCTTTCACGTGGATCCCCACGAGGTTTCTTATTTTTTCCCCACTGATGGTTTTTTTTAAGGAGTTTTTCCTCACCGAGAAGGAGAGTCTAAGTGCATAAATGTGCTAGTCTTGTTTAGTTAGCATTTGTTAGTTATTTTTCTTGCTGTGCATTTGTGTTAATACATTCCTCTTTTTCTTGTGAAGCCCATTGAGATGGAAATTCTGTGATTTGGGCTATAAAAATAAAATTGAATTGAATCAAGAAAACTTTAATAATAAAAGCTCAAATAATAAACCAAATGGAAATAATGGAAGTTATTTTCTTCTTTCTGTGCGGCCCTGTACCACATGACCCACGGCCCGGTACCGGTCCGCGGCCCAGTGGTTGAGGACCACTGCCCTATTGCCCCCACCCCTTCTCTCCTTAACATTTCCGGCAAAAAAGCGCTGAAAACAGACGTTTAGAATCTAAAATAAAGCATTAAAATAAAGAAAAAAGAACGGTGTTATTTTTAAAATTCTGTTATCATTGCTAATGGAAGGTTTTACGCTGTTTTCATTTCGTAAAATTATAAAATAAGTCTCGTAACAATGGAGCATGCGCAGTTGTAAGTAGCTTAGTGCCTCGCACCGCTGGTGCGTCACCACAGTGTTGTTTCAAACTGCGCCATCGGGTCATCATGGCGGCCGCTGCGGCTAAGAAGTGTTTAAGTCCTATCGCTCTCCTCACCAGGAGGATCTCTAGTCCGGAGTTACGAACTCAATGCTGCTACCACAAGAAGGTAAAAATAATAACAACGGTTAGCTTCGGTTTATGTGAATCGCTGATTTACGATGAATGTTAGCTAAGTTTGAATAGTTTGATTTCCAGTTGATGTTTTGATCTTTTTTCTCCAGCAAATTACATGTCACGTAATAATTTTCTCGTAGGATGAGTATTATAAGTAAGTAGTTTAAAGAAACTCATATTAAATATTAATATTCATATTGAAATGAAGAGCTGTTGCTCATCCCGGTCGAGAGAAGCCAGATGGGGTGGTTCGGGCATCTAGTTAAGATGCCTCCCAAATGCCTTGCCAGTGAGCTGCTTTGGTCATGTTCCACCGGTAGTGCGGGTAACAGCCTCAGATGCGAAACCTAGGTTTCTCTCACCCCGGCTGCACCTCCAGCTCACCCAATGGGTTCCCGAGACATTTCGCGGCTAGCTGTGAGACATAGTCTCTCTAGCGAGTCTGGGGTCTGCCCCTGTGAACTGGCCCCCGATGAGCAGAGTGGGGCGGGGAGTTGGCTCAGTGGTAAAAAGTCCGCTCTTGGACCAGGAGAAGCCGGTTTGATTCCCACTGAGCCCATGCCTCAGTGTCCCTGGAGCAGACACCTAACCCTCAGTTACCCCCACCATGTCCCACCGGGAGGAGACCCAGAGACCATGTCTCAAAGCTGGACAGGGAACGCCTCAGGATCCTTCCGGATGAGCTGGAGGATGCAGCAGGGGTGAGAGAAGCCTGGACTTCCCATCTGAGGATGTTGCCCCTGCGACCCGGCCCCCGATGAGCGGAATGGGGGTTGAGGGCGTGTTAGCTCAGTGGTAGAAGGTCCGCCCTTGGACCGGGGTATGCCGGTTTGATTCCTACTGAGCCCATGCCTCAGTGTCCCTAAAGCAGACACCTAACCCTCAGTTACCCCCACCATTGGAACCGTTGTGGCTTTGATTACCACTAAGCCCATGCCTCAGTGTCCCTGGAGCAGACCCCCAGTGACTCCCACCATGTCCCACCGGGAGGAGACCCAGATACCATGTCTCAAAGCTGGACGGGGAACCCCTAGGATCTTCCTGATGAGCTGGAGGATATAGCCGGGGTGAGACAAGCCTGGACTTCCCATCTGAAGATGTTGCCCCTGCGACCCGGCCCCCAATGAGGGCCGGGTCGCAGGGGCCCTCATTGGGGCTCCTGCCATTGGTACCTTTGTGGCTTTGATTCCCACTGAGCCCATGCCTCAGTGTCCTTGGAACAGACACCTAACCCTCAGTTACCCCCACTATTGGTATCTTTTTTTGGTATCTTTGGCGAGAGGCAGGATACACTCCATCAGGTCATCTGTCGCGGGAGCAACACACACACAACCATACATACAACTTTGTAATTTCGTAGCGACCAATTAACCGAACCCGCTTTTCTAAATCCGCGGTACTCGTCTAATTTCTGGTTCCTCTTAGTTGTACCCCTAAACTACCGCTCATTTGATAGTGAACTATATCAATAAAAATTGTAAACATTTTTTAATCAAATGGAGGAGTTTAAGTATCTCGGGGTCCTGTTCTTGAGTGGGGGAAGGATGGAGCGGGAGATCGACAGGTAGATCGGTGCGGCATCAACAATAACTAGGACGCTGCATCGGTCCGTCGTGGTAAAGAGAGAGCTGAGCCGAAAAGCAAAGCTCTCGATTTACAAGTCGATCTACGTTCTTACCCTCACCTATGGTCACCAGCTGTGGGTGGTGACCAAAAGAATGAGATCACGGATACAAGCGGCTGAAATGAGCTTCCCTCTGCAGGGTGGCTGGGCTCTCCCTCAGAGATTGGGCGAGGAGCTCTGCCATCCGGGAGGAGCTCAGTGTTGAGCCGCTCCTCCTCCAGTTCGAGAGAAGCCAGATGGGGTGGTTCGGGCATCTGGTCAGGATGCCCCCCGAGCGCCTTGCTGGTGAGGTGTTTCAGGCACGTCCCACCTGGAGGAGACCAAGAGGCAGACCCCGGGCCCGCTGGAGAGACTATGTTTCGCAGCTGGCCGGGAAATGACTTGGGATCCTTCCAGGTGAGCTGGAGGTTGCAGCTGGGGTGAGAGAACCTTGGGCTACCCGTTTGAGGCTGTTGCCCCCGCGACCCGACCCCGGAACAAGCGGAAGATGACGGAACAAAACATTTTTTTCATAATCACAAATGTTACAACAGATAATTTTTGTCTTAAATGTTCTTTAATTATCAAATAGTGAAGGGATGCGGGAAGGATCTCTTGCATGGGTCCCCATGAGGTTTCTACTTTTTTTTTTTTTTTCTTTTTGGAGTTTTTTTTCACCCTGAAGGAGGATGTTCTGAAGGTTTTCCATGTGTTTTTACATCTACACACCTGATTCAGGACACCGGCTCTACAGGATTGGATTTGGACAACCGTGGTCTAAGGGCAGGAATGTGCCGACCCTGTTTAGCCAGCTTTAGTTAGCTTTTACCTGTTTAGAATTATGTTTAATTCCTTTAGATTTAAATAATTTCTGTTCTCTCGTGTTAATTTGATCCACCATGGATTCGACCTCATGACCTTTTGTTTTCTTGGTCAGAGTGACTCAGCACTAGAGGCTCGTCAGTAGAGGGATCCAGTTCAACTCTGTGTTTTTCCGCTTCTTGTGAACAATAGAATTTGTGTGTTGTTTAACAAAATATAAACAAATCTTTGCCAAACGTTTTTTCATTGAACCTGATCTCTCGGGAAAAAAAGACCACGTCCCAACAGTCCATATAACGTTTTTTTTTTTTTTTTTTGAAGGTGGTTGACCATTACGAGAACCCAAGAAATGTGGGCACTTTGGACAAAACTTCCAAAAATGTCGGAACCGGATTGGTGGGCGCTCCGGCTTGTGGGGACGTCATGAAACTTCAGGTACGCTTGCCCCCTAAAGCTAGGGATCGGCAATATACAGTACGTAGATTACGATATACACTGCTTTACTTGGGACATCATTGACATCTGGCTGCCAAGAGCAAAATACTAACCCAGGCATGGGCAAACTACGGCCCGCGGGCCACATGCGACCCGTGAAACGTTTTAAACCGGCCCGCCAAACTAGAAAAAAATAAAATAAACCATGTTAGTTTGATTTTTCTTTTTTTTTTTTTTTTTTTAATGTTCGTCCCTAGATGGCGCCAAAAATACACAAACACTGCTCCCATTAAAATGTGTGTGTCGCAGTGATGCGCTCACTTAAAAAAAAAAAAAACAGTGCGCACAGATATGGAAAGCCATCGAGCCCAATACACGCACGTAAACAAGCGTGTTAGACGTTAAAACAAGCAAAATGTCACATTAAGCGATTAGTTTTCAAACCTAGCGCCGCTAAATGCACATTTTTAAGTGCTATCGCACTAGATTTCAGATCTAGCTCCGCTAGGTTTGAAAATTAACGCTCTTGATGTAACATTTAGCTCTTGTTTAAAATCTAGCGCGCCGTTCTATCGGTCTAATCTAGCGGTTACCAAAGCATACCGTCCATCTGCTCCTGTTCCCAGGGGCGAATACAGGATTTTCTAAAGTGGGGAGTGGGCGGGGGGACACAAAACTAGCACCTATGGTGCTCGCCAGTATTGAGGAGTCTGGGGGCATCCCCCCGAACCTTTTTGAAAAATAAGTAATTTTTCTGTATTTTGGTGCCTATTTTAACCGAAGTTTACAATAATTATAGGAGTAAGAACAATTTTTTGTCGACCTAGAGAGGGGGGGGCTATCCCCCCTCCCCTGGGTCCGACCCGCTTGTCAAATGTTAGAACTCAATGTGGCCCGCGAGTCAAAAAGTTTGCCCACCCCTGTACTAACCATAACACGCTTGATTAGAAGTCACAAACGCTAAAACTAGGTTGTTTTTAGACGAAGTAGCGCATCAGGACAATTGCTAACTATCAGTTTGCGTCCAACTAAAATTTTTTTTAGCCCACACTCTCCATCCTTATTTAAATCTCTTTCAGATTAAGGTCGATGAGCAGGGAAAGATCGTGGACGCTAAGTTTAAAACCTTTGGGTGCGGCTCGGCCATCGCTTCCAGCTCACTGGCAACCGAATGGGTGAAAGGCAAATCTGTGAGTGACAATCCAATCTCTGACTTTTGGAGGATGTCATGTGTTATTTTTAATCTTGACCTTGTTTTTTTTCCAGTTGGATGAAGCTTTGGAGATAAAAAACACGGACATCGCCAAAGAGCTGAGTCTTCCACCCGTCAAACTCCACTGCTCCAGTAAGAATTGAATTCACGCTTTTTTTTTTTCAGTCACTTTTTTTACAAACATTTCACTTTTGCACAACAGTTAGTGCATTTCTCAAAACAGTTTGTGCAAACTGCAAAATTTGGTTGGTAACTTGTTCAACCCAGATGCTCGCTTAAATGTGATAGTTCATTTCTCATGATCAAGTTTTCTTAACGTCAGTATAATCGTCTTTGCTGCTAAAATGGAACCAGGTTGTTCCACAAAAAAAAAAAAGTGTTCTTACTACTTTAATTTTTAAAAACTTTGGGCAAAATATGCACCAAAAATGTATCCCGTAAATTCACGACCAAAAGGCGCATGTAAAAGTCTTAGATTTTCTTCAAAATGAGCGGCGCGCCCTATCATGCAGTGCGCCCAATGTGTGTTGGGGAAAAACAAGTGAAGCAGATGAACACTACGCTTGCTGTGATTCCGGGAGGTCTGAAAAAGGAACTCCAACTGCTGGACATCAGCATGAACCGGCCGTTCAAAGTAAGGCTGCGAGCAATGGATGACCAGAGGAGACCGCAGCTTCACAAAGGGTGGAAAGCAGCGCTGGGCGAGTTACGCTACAGCTTGCCAGTGGATTGTAGATGCTTGAGCTAATGTGTCTGCTGACACTGTTGTCAGAGCTTTTGCAAAAGCCGGCATCATTTCCAAAGAGCGACACGGTACAGAAAGTGACTCTGACAGCGAGGAAAGTGAACCTGCTATGTTGGATTTAGCACAGCTGTTCGATTCTGAAACAGAGGATGAGGACTTGGATGGATTTGATAAATGATTTTATGACGACTGTAACTAATATTTAAATAAAACCAACCAAACTCAATTTTACTCCTGATCTATTTTTAAATACACACACTTGTCTGCTTGTGTGTGTGTTGTTGTAAGGCGGACGTACGTAGTAGAGTTTACGTTTAAAAATCCCACGCCCTATCATCAGGTGCGTCTTATGTGTGGGTTAAATACAGAGCACACAAAACTGGGACTGCGCCGTTTAACACAGTGCACCTTATGATCGTGAAAATACAATATTTTTCAGTATGTACTGGGGGGAGTGTCCCCAGACCCTCCTATACCGGTGAGCACCACAGGTGCTCGTTTTGTCTATGACCTTCAGTTCAACATGATGTCGGTCCACCTTTTACAGCTTCAACTCTTCTGGGAAGACTGCCCACAAGGTTGAGGAGAGTGTTTATAGGGATTTTGACCATTCTTCCAAAAGCGCGTTGGGGAGGTCAAACATTGTTAGTCGAGAAGGTCTGGCTCTCAGTTTCTGCTCTAAACTTAGTTTGTCACTGGACGACACATAGACGAACAATCAGCCACACGCTTCTCATACTTATGGACATTTTGAACTGACCAATTACAATTTGCAGAACAGATTTTGTAAACAAGAGCAACAACTTTTAACAATACAAGCAGCTGAAATGAGTTTCCTCTGCAGAATGGTGGAGACGGTGGCCGCATGGTTAGCGCGGACCGGAAGGTCGCGGGTTCGCGTCCCACGGAGAGCACGTCTAGGGTCCTTGGAGAAGACACCTAACCCCCACTTCTCCCACCATTGGCGCCGTTGAAGGGCAGCCTGCTGCGGTGTAAGGAGTGCAGCAAACAAATTTCCCCGGTGAGGGATGAATAGAGTAATTCAAAATAATCAAAATAATCAAAAAAAGAATGGCCGGGCTCTCACTCGGAGTAGAGTCAGTGCTCCTTTGGGTTGAGAGAACTGAGCCAATGGTAACTACAGTGCCAATAGTGGGAGCAACTAGGGGTTAGGTGTCCTCTCCAGGGACACCTGGGTGTACAGAGGTGTCCCTGTGGGATTCAAACCAGCTTCTCCCGGTCCAAGGACAAACACTCTACCACTGAGCCAACCCCTCAATTACTCAGGAGTCAGTCATTTCTCCATTGTGGGACTAATAATGGAACTCTTCTCCTGAACGCCTTGCTGGTGAGGTGTTTCGGGGACATCCCACCGGGAGGAAACCCAGGCCCCGGATAATCGGAAAACAACAAAATTGAGTCATAGTAATAATGACTACCGTATTTTGACGACCAAAAGGACATCGTACTAAAAGGTGCAGTCCCAGTTTTGTGTGCTCTGTATTTAACACACACAAGGCGCACCTGATGATAGGGCGCGGGTTTTATAAACATATCTTCTACTACGTATGTCCACCTTACAACAACACACACACAACCAGACAAGTGTACGTATTTAAAAATAGATCGGGAGTAAAACTGAGTTTGTTTGTCTTTATCTAAATATTAGTTACAGTCGTCATAAAGTCATTTATAAAATCCATCAAAGTTCTCATTCTCTGTTTCAGAATCCAACAGCTGCGCTAAATCCAACATCGCAGGTTCACTTTCCTCGCTGTCAGAGTCACTTTCTGTACCGTGCGGCTCCTCGGAAATGATGCCTGCTTTTGCGAAAGCTCGGATAACAGTGCCAGCAGACTCATTACCCCAAGCAGCTACAATCCATTGGTAAACTGTGGCGTAACTCACCCGGCGCTGCCTTCCACCCTTCGTGAAGCTGTGCTCTCTTCTGGTCATCCATCGCGCCCACGCCGCTCGCAGACTTACTTTGAACGGCCGGTTCACGCCGATGTTCTGTGGTTGTAGTTCCTTTGTCAGACCCCTTCGAATCACAGCAAGTGTAGTGTTCATCTGCTTCACAACTCACATAGGGCGCGCCGCTCAATTTGAAGAAAATTGAGGATTTTTATGTGCGCCTTATGGTTGTAAAAATACGATATTAGTTTTATATAGAATGAGTTCCCACATGGGTGGGTTGTTTAGATAAAATGATAATCATAAAAACAGAGAATTGTATGAAAATAACTGAAACACTTCCGAAAAGTTTTGCAATTTGATGAAATTAACGATAAACGGTCACCATGACGTGTGAAACGACCAGTGGAGGTGGAGCCTGTCGCGCAAACGTGAGCAATGTTAATAAAAAATTCATCCAAACAACTGAGAAAAAGTGTTTTCATTTTCATTCCTTTGTTCGTTTGAAGTTTTTAAACTAAGAAAAACTTTTTTTTATTTTGATTCAGTTGTTTCTTTGAAGTTTTTAAACTAAGAAAAACTTTTTTTTATTTTGATTCAGTTGTTTCTTTGAAGTTTTTAAACTAAGAAAAACTTTTTTTTATTTTGATTCAGTTGTTTCTTTGAAGTTTTTAAACTAAGAAAAACTTTTTTTTATTTTGATTCAGTTGTTTCTTTGAAGTTTTTAAACTAAGAAAAACTTTTTTTTATTTTGATTCAGTTGTTTCTTTGAAGTTTTTAAACTAAGAAAAACTTTTTTTTATTTTGATTCAGTTGTTTCTTTGAAGTTTTTAAACTAAGAAAAACTTTTTTTTATTTTGATTCAGTTGTTTCTTTGAAGTTTTTAAACTAAGAAAAACTTTTTTTTATTTTGATTCAGTTGTTTCTTTGAAGTTTTTAAACTAAGAAAAACTTTTTTTTATTTTGATTCAGTTGTTTCTTTGAAGTTTTTAAACTAAGAAAAACTTTTTTTTATTTCGATTCAGTTGTTTCTTTGAAGTTTTTAAACTAAGAAAAACTTTTTTTTATTTTGATTCAGTTGTTTCTTTGAAGTTTTTAAACTAAGAAAAACTTTTTTTTATTTTGATTCAGTTGTTTCTTTGAAGTTTTTAAACTAAGAAAAACTTTTTTTTATTTCGATTCAGTTGTTTCTTTGAAGTTTTTAAAGTTAGAAAAACTTTTTTTTATTTTGATTCAGTTGTTTCTTTGAAGTTTTTAAAGTTAGAAAAACTTTTTTTTATTTTGATTCAGTTGTTTCTTTGAAGTTTTTAAACTAAGAAAAACTTTTTTTTATTTTGATTCAGTTGTTTCTTTGAAGTTTTTAAACTAAGAAAAACTTTTTTTTTATTTTGATTCAGTTGTTTCTTTGAAGTTTTTAAACTTAGAAAAACTTTTTTTTATTTTGATTCAGTTGTTTCTTTGAAGTTTTTTAAAAGGATCATTTGTTGTTTTTTTGCAGTGCTCGCGGAGGACGCCATCAAAGCGGCCCTCGCTGACTACCGCCTGAAGCAGAATGACGACCAGCAGGAGGTGGTTAGGGCCAGCAGTTAGAAAAAAAAAAAAAGCCCTCACACTCCGAGCTGGACCAAATCAGTTTCTTAATGACGAGTACAGCGGGTTTAACACTTTGTAGTAGAGTTTCACTGAGCTTTCTGTATCACTCTCTTGCTCCTATCTTACTGTATGTTTATAGCCGGTCACTGAAACGCACAATGAAGTTTATTGGTACAAAGCTGAGCCTTATTGTTTATTTTTTGAAATTTTTGACAGGAATAAAGGTTCTTTTTGAAAGCTAAAAATTACGTGTCGACAAATATGCAAAGAAGTTGTTTTTCACTCAAGAAATGATCCAATTGTCAAAGTCTTATTTTAATTATTTATAAATGCTTCCTTAAAATCCTGCAATAAAAGTATTTACGAACATCATTTCATTTGTCCCATCTTTCCGTTCCGTCATGTTCCGCTTGTTCCGGGGTCAGGTCGCGGGGGCAACAGCCTCAAACGGGAAGCCCAGGCTTCTCTCTCCCCGGCTGCATCCTCTAGCTCACCCGGAAGGATCCCAAGTCGTTCCCCGGCCAGCTGTGACACATAGTCTCTCCAGCGGGTCCGGGGTCTGCCCCTTGGTCTCCTCCCGGTGGGATGTGCCCAAAACACCTCGCCCGCGAGGCGCTCGGGGGGGGCATCCTGACCAGATGCCCGAACCACCCCATCTGGCTCCTCTCGACCTGGAGGAGGAGCGGCTCGACACTGAGCTCCTCCCTGGTTTAGGATGCCTCCCAAACGCCTTGTTGGTGAGGTGTTTAGAGTACGTCCCACCAGGAGTAGACCCAGAAGCAGACCCTGAACTCGTGGGAGAGACTCTCAGCTGGACAAGTAACGCCTCAGGATCCTCCTGGGTGAGCTGGAGGATGCAGCCGGGGTGAGAGAAACTTGGGATTCCCGTCTGAGACTGTTGCCCCCATAACTCGGCCCCAGATAAGCGGGAGACAACAAAACAGAACGACACAAGCTGTTTCTAAAATATAAAGTATTGTAAAAAGTATTATGTCTTGTTTGGTTTTCTGACCTGCTTGACTAAAAAATTCGAAGCAGTAGTTTGAAGCATTTTGTTTCAGAAAGAAAGAAGAAATAGCTATGCTCCGGAGCTCTGTCTCCTTTACCCATCTTTAGTGTAAATTGGGTTTTATTTTGTGCGCTGCGTTGGTTTTCTTGCGCGCTATTTATCTGGCAGCGATGCGTAGGCGCGCAGTTTAGAGGGACATTGCTCGCCAGTCTGTTGTAGGGTCACACACAGACAACCATCAACACACACACTCATTCCAAGGGACAATTTTATAATGGCTAATAAACCTGACATGGTTTTTTTTTTTTTAAGGGTGAACAGAAACCCAATTATCCAGAGATAACACATCAGATGGGGAGAACATGCAAACTCCACACAGAAAGGCCAGTGAAAGCCTCACCTCAACTCCGGGACTCAAAACCCGAACCTGTGACACTTTTAGTCCAGAGATTATAAGTAGATTAAAGTCCAAATTTGGTAGGGGTATGAATAATTATATGCAACACTGTATGCACTTGATAATTAAAGCAGATATTAGCACTCGTTAAACAACCTTTATGACCCAAATGGAAAAGTGAGGTTACAGGGAGAAGAGATAAAGAAGGTGGAAGATTTTAAGTATCCAGGATCAACAGTCCAGAGCAATGGAGAGTGTGGAAAAGAGGTGAAGAAGCATGTGCGGGCTGGAACGGGTGAAGAAAAGTATCAGGTGTGATGTGTGACAGAAGAGTTTCAGCTAGAATGAAAGGAAAAGTGTACAAAACCGTGGTGAGACCGGCCATGCTGTTTGGTCTAGAAACAGTAGCACTGAGAAAAAGACAGGAAACATAGATGGAGGTAGCAGAGATGAAGATGCTGAGAATGACTCTCTGGGAGTGACCAGGATGGACAGGATTAGAGGAACAGCACATGTTAGAGGTTTTGGAGATAAAGTCAGAGAGGCCAGACTGAGATGGTTTGGACATGTGGAGAGAAGAGAGAGAGTACATCGGAAGAAGGATGCTGGATTTGGAACCACCAGGAAAGAGGACTAGAGGAAGACCAAAGAGGAGGTTCATGGATACAGTGAAGGAAGACATGAAGATAGTTGGCATGACTGAAGAGGATGCAGCAGATAGGGTTAGATGGAAGAAACTGACTTGCTGTGGCGACCCCTAAAGGGAAATGCCGAAAAACGAAAAAGAAGAAACAACCTTCATCTTGTTTTACTGTTCAAACAAACGAACAAGTACAAGTTTAAATTCACATTCAGAGTTACAATCAAGAAGGATTTGTTTTTTTCCAAACTAATCAGCGTTATTCATAAAATAATAAACTTATTTTAACCCAAAGAATATAATAATAATAAAAAAACAATCAAATATTGCATAATTCATTCAATTGATTCAATTGTGACTTTAGGTGTACATGCAAAGAAAAAAACCTTTTTGTAGGTTTTATTTATAGAAAACAATGTGTGTTTTTTTTTTATTAAAAAATTCAATTATGTTTGAGAAATTTGGAATTCGGAACAACTGGTGTTCGGATGCTATTCTAATACCAGTTGGTCTTGGCCATGCCTTTCCTCTCCACAACGTCTACATTCTAACTTAAACAGAAAGTGTTTTTACAGCATGCACGTGTTCTGCTCATGCTTGGTCCCAACAGGGAGCGTCATTTTGATCTAGATAGGAAGCAAGAGTCGGGGTGTGGGATGAGGGGGTGATGCCACAGTGTTTAAAATGGAAGTGAAACTGAATAAATGTGTTTATAAGCTTATTTTTTGTTGGCAAACACCACGTTTCTGTTTGTCCACACAGTCCATGTCATTAGATAAGAATTCTTACCCCATGAGCGCATGGTGCCCCCCTTTTTGGACAGTCTTAGGTGGAACATGTTTATATAAGGAAATACATAATTAATAATTAGTGAACCTGACAAATCTCAGGAATTTTATTCATGAGTGTTTAGAAAGCAGTTTTCTCTCCTGCGATGAGCTGAAGCGTTGCAGAATCACTGTTGATGTGCAACGAGGACGGACGTGGACTCTTTACAGAGGAGTCCTCTTCTTTCTCCTGCTCTGGAGGATCTGATTCTTTTTCTGATTGGCTGTCAGACATGTCTCTCTGCTCCTCAGAGACCTCTTGGATGCAAACATCTGCGCTCTCATGATTGTGCTCTTCTGCTTTCTGGCTGGACTCGCCCGCCTCTGGGCCTTCGGTGGCTTTGGTGGGTGTGCGAAGGTTTTTGGCAGCCCTCATGATGTCAGCCTGGAGCTGCTTATGTGAGTCCACACACTCACTCTGCTGATCAGAAGCAACTTTTCCTTGCACTTCATTGAAAGGTTTAGGACCTCCAGTTTTGTCCTGGTGGTCCACGTACATCTTGGAGGGGAAGGATGAAGGATAGTAAGCGTTGACTTTGCGCCTGCGGCTCATGAAAATGGCCCCACAGATGATGAGGAAAATGAGGAAGAGCAGAGTGGTGGCAACAAGGATCAGGAGCATGTTCTCCTCCAGAAAATTGACGACCTGTTTCAGGAAGTCTGTTTCTCCTTGGAGGGAGTCAGGCGGGGAAGTTGGGAAAACGATGAGGGAGATCTGTGTGGATGCAGAGGAATTAGAATCAGCATGTTCTTCCTCATCCGTGCTTCCCTCTAGAGAGCTATAAAAAGGTAGTGGGTTTCCAAGGAGGCCAGGAACACACAACACCACACACACACTGATTTGATGAAGGGCCGCGGGTAGCATCCTTTCAAAATCTGCAAAAAAAAAACACCACCTGATGTTAGTTCCATGTGGAAAGACTTTTTTTTCTGCACATTCGCATCTGCTTTTCTCAAAAAAAAAAAAAAAAAAAAAGACAAGTTGAATTTGAAACACAGCTGTTGTTTAAGTTTTTTTTTTCCAGCATCCTTGAGGACATTCCGGACTTTGTGAAGAAAATATTCAGCATGCTTTAGAGTCAAGGAGTTTTTAGCAAATTCTTTTAATCAGAATGGAATTAAACTATTTTTTTCTTAAAGGAAAATGTAGAAAACGAATCATTTCAAAACAAGAATTTTATATTTGATATAAAATCTTACATTTCCATTTTACTTTGAATCACAAAAAGTCCCCTAAAAACTATTAAAAAAACCCTAAAGTAAAAATAAGTTGATGCCAAGATGTCAAACAAAATCCCCCAGTGTGTCCTGCTACTGAAGAACTGTGGGCAGTTTTATTAAAATCTCTTTTTCACTACATGGACTCCATTTTTTTAAACAATCGGCCTAAAAAAACAACTTTTAAAATGACAAAATATTTATTAAAACAATATTATTTAATGTCCTTCTCATAAAAAAATATTGTCAATGGACTGAAAAATGTTTGGATTGGTTTTATTTTTTTTAACGTTTTGTTTTAAAATGTCTATTTATTATTATTTTTTTGTATTTATTTATTACCTTCGTGTTTTTTTTTTTCTTGTTTTCTTTTAGATTTGGATGGCTGTCTGAAGTTGAAAGGCGGGTGGGTTGAACTTTTTTGTTTAACCTGTTTATTTATTTGTGTATTTGTGTTGTTAAAATGTTGAAAACAAACAAACAAACAAAAACTTATCTACCAAATCCTGTTCGGAAATGTTACAGAAGCATGGATGAACGGACAGCCTGAGACCTTAACGCCTCCTTAGAGTTTAAAAAAAGAAGTTCTGAGATTATTCTGTTATTTAGCGGGGCTACTGCTGGAATATGTTTAAGTAGTAAACAAAAGAAGGATCTGCGTTACGTCCGACATTCCATTCGACTACGTTGTAAAAACAACGTTCCATTGAAACATCTTCATCTTGCAAAGATGATAATCATCGAGACGTCAAGAAGACCTTTCTACGCAACATGGCAACCTTTGATTAATTTATTTTAATAATCTATAACTAAGTCAACCTCTGCTTAAAGGTACACAACTCTATTTTCTAATAAATCTAGTAAGCAGGGTACACACTGGACAGGTCTCCACTACATCACAGGACCAAACATGTCCAAACAGAGAAATTCTTGTTTGACACTTGTTTTTTTAGACTTTCTTCTACTTTATTTGTTTATTCTTGTTCAAACTGTGATGATATTCTCCTTTCGGCTCAGTTTTTGCTCTTTAAGGCCTGATCTGCTGCATCTGTGTACAATCTGGTCCACATGAAGCTTTACTTCCAAGTGGAAAGGGGGTGGGATTCTCTATTTTTCCCAAATGAATCACCCGTATACACAAACACATGAACAGGAGGAGGTCAGGAGCAAATCTTCACTTAAAACTTTTAGTCGTCAGATTGAAAGAAGAGCAATACAACATTTGTTGTTGTTTTTTTGTAACTAAAGCAGACCATTAATATTATTTTCTGCATCTATATGTGTTACTGTGGTTATTTCGATGCCATCTTGTCACCTCAATCCGACAGGATGCGGAGATGCTCCAGTGTTGTTTCACTACACCTTCAACTGACTTAAATAAAGAACAGAAAACAAAACAAGTGAGAAAAAAAACTACACCTTTACTCACCATCCAACGCAAAAGAAGAAGCGCTGCCGAGCAAATTCCCTTTTGGTGAAGCCCAGTTTAGAAGAAGTGATCTTAGCGAGAGAACGGCAGCAGCTTTTTGTGAAGCACACCACTTCTAAAGTTTCAGGTTTCACTTCGGAGGTTTGTCTGGATAGTGCAAGAAAGATGTCATTAACCATGAGTACAGATCCCTCCTTCTGCCTCTCCACTGTTCTCCTCCCCCTCAAGTTTCCCCAAAAGTGTCTGGGCTCTCCGGCCTGCACACAGATTGTTCTTGTTAGGTAGGAGTTTAGAAAGTGCTGTGGGGGCAGGGGCTTCGTCTCTTCTCCTCTCGTCTCTGCTGTGTGCTTATCAAGATGTACAAGGCCAACGCAACTAAAATCCTTCCAAACATTATCCTTCTTTTTCAGATCAAACGTGTGACTGGCATCCAGGCGGATGAAGAACGAGCCTACAGAGTGTAGAAAGAAGTCAGAGAGCAGCTTGTATGAGTGACCTCTTAATGCAGGAAGAGGTTAATGTTTCCTGTAAGGACAAAACACCGGTAAAAGCCAGAGATGGGGTAGAAAAAACGGGGGTAGCACGATTTGGAGACCATTATAAACAATGTGGTTCTATTTACCCGCAGACGAGCAGTTAAACTCATATGGTGTGAGTGTGACCACTTTAGGGAGGGAGAGTGACCCAGTATGAGTGAGTGCATTTTTTATCTGGTTACTCGGCCGTGTGTGGGATCACTCAAGACAAATCTAGCTTTATATGGTTAACAGGAGAAGTGGGACGAGGTCCTTCGTCCGACGGGTTTACATTTGACTCAGATCTGTTGATGATCAAGAGTGACTGTTTCTGTCCTCGGAAGAAAAAAAAAAAAAAAAAGAAAACAAAGGCTGATATGAATTCAGAGAAGAGGTTTGTTTTCTCTGGAAAGGAAGTGAATGTGAAATCCAGTCCAGTTTGGGAGAAGCGCCTGTTGTGAGGTCTTTAATAAATAAGGGAAACGACTACCTTTAGAGCATGGTGTTTTATTAAAACGAATACCCCTTTTTACACACAGAAGAACTCACTAAACAGAATAAACAAAGAGAGAAAATCTACGAGTGAAAAATTCCATTATTTGGTCTTGTTAAAAAAAAAAGATCAGGTAATTAACGAAGGGCTGACGATGGAGAGAAATGTGGACTTTGACCATTTTAATGGAAATTTCTTAACAGTCGGTGGCTTCTACAAAGAAATGTCAACGACCGCTTAACAGTCTTTAATCAAACCTTCTTTCCAACACTTTCTAACACATTTAAAAAAAAAAAAAACTTTAAAAGTTAAATAGGAAAAAAGTATGCGTTAAAAAAGTCGCTCAACATTCGGTCATTGCACTACTAAGCCTTCAGAAACAAATAAACAGCTTCTTCAAGGAACAAAAGTGTCTTTTAGAAGAAAACCAAGGTAAGCCTTCCTGTCTCTTGTTGCAAAGTGAAATACCAGCAAGTTCCTGCTCCGGATGTTTAAAAAAAAAAAGAGAAAA
This sequence comes from Neostethus bicornis, assembly GCA_902685375.1. Lineage (NCBI taxonomy): Eukaryota > Metazoa > Chordata > Actinopteri > Atheriniformes > Phallostethidae > Neostethus > Neostethus bicornis. The sequence continues at coordinate 158,884 of CACRXE010000004.1, read as the reverse complement.
ACTGCTTTGATAACTGTGGATACAAGCTGAGATGGTCCTGTTGGGGATGAGTTCTGCATAAAAGTTCTGGCTCTGAGAATCCAGAGGCTATAGAGATTTGCAGATGCTTGAACATAAAAGGATAAAAAGGTTTTGGTTTGGTTGGTCCTCTGCTGATACCGTGGGGCAATGAGGCTTAACCGCAAACATAAAAAGAGCAACTCTTTCCACATCATCGACTTTAACCAGTTCAGAATGATACAGAAGAGTTGTTTCTTCTTACAAAATTCATTCAAACGTATCGTTCATTTTCAGGAAGGAAGCTACTGAGCGTGACATTGTCTTCTCCATCCTCATCACTATCTCTTGCCGTGGGTAACACCTGGACTCCATTTGCAATGTGATTTCGTTGTCTTGTATAAGTGTAATTCCTTTCTGGAAGCAACGAAGAGATGCAGATCATTTCAGTGCCCAACTGAGATCTCTTTAACTTGTACTTTTTTGCTGCGAGCTTGGTGCAAAGAACAATTGTGGAAACGATGAAGATGGTGGCCACTGCTGCCAGGACGGCGATGATGATGAGGCATTGCTTTATAATACTTCGGTTAGAGCAGGTTTCATTGGTCGGAGAGGTCTTGGAATTCTCATTTGGTGTGGTTTTGGTTCTAGGTGATGTGGTTGATGGAACTGGTAACCTTCCAGGCCCTACGGGGAACAAAACTCCTGTGGTTCCGTTGGAGAAGGCAGACGTGGAGCTAGGAGAATCTGTAGATGTTGAGCCGGATTTAGATGTGTCCTCAAACGTGGGCTTTCCTGAATTTGTGATAGTTGAAGACGGGGAACTTCTTAAATTCTGAGTGGAATTCCAACCTGTTTGGGTAGACGTTTCCAAAGAGGAGGTTGAGGCAGGCTTCGAGGATCTTTGAGGGTCAGTAGACAGGGTGTGTTGCTTGGGATCAGACGATGTTGCTGCGAACAATGAAGTAGCTGTTGGTAGAGTAGACCTGGTGGACGGTTGATGGGACGGATTTGGCACAACTTCGATGGTTGTGTTCTGTGGAGGTTGTGCTGTACCTGAATTTATGGTCACTGCAGGAGAATGTTGAACTTTGCTTACAGACACAGTCACTAAAGAGGAATGTCCAGCTCCACTCGCAGCTGTGGTGTCTGCAGAAGAAACCCTGCCTCCATTCTCAGCTGTACTCTCTGCCGTTGATCTTTGACCTTTAGACATAGTTGTAGCATCAGGAGTTCTGATGGTGGCTGAGCCATCGCTGCCGTTAGAGATACTTATTGCATTATTCTCACTTTTTCCAGTTGCTGTTGTGGAAAACACAGCAGTCTGTGACACTTTCGTGCTGCTTACTTCTGCAGGTTTGTGTTCTGGATTCAGATTTGTAGATGTAACATATGCAGGCATGCTCGTGGTACTTAATGTAACAGCATCTTCAGCATTAGTAACTGGCTTAGATGTTGTCAAAGACTCCACGGAAAACAAAACACAAAGTCCCCACAGCAAAGTCACGCAGATTTTCACACCGGAAGGCAGCATGGTGAACGGAAAGTTCTGAAACAAACAGAAAAAGGTGCAGGTTTATCGTTTGTAACTAAAATGTTGGTAAAGAACACTTTCAAGTTTAAAATCAACAAGCGAAAGACTCCTGGTCACGTAAATTAGAAAGTTAAAAAGAGCCTGGACACTTAACTACCGATCTGCGACTAAGCAGATCTAATTTTCCTGGTCATCTGTAAATTAGAGCTTAAAGATGATAAAACAATCATGTGTCATCACCACACCCTTTTTAAAAAAAGAATCTATCTTATAAAAACACGGCTCATGCTTTCCTTCATGTTTGGCCAACAATTTACTAACGTCTTTTTTTTTTTTTGCCAAAGATACTTGTTTTTTTTTTTTTTTTTTTAAACAAATAGTGCCGAAGTTTTCAAAAACAGAGAAGGAAGAAAAATATTTAATCTAAATATAGAAATATTCTCAAAAACAGAGAAACCTGCCACTGTCCTACCTTGAACTTGGGGAAGCAGAAGGATGAATTGTACGTTGAATAAAAAGTTGAATTGACTTCAGCTTAACTCATTTTAACGTCTCTGGAGATCTCTCATCGAAGTTCTTAAATGCTGGCTTTTGCTCTGTCTCAAAAGAAACAGGAAATGATCACGCTTGTCTTTTTTTGTTTTTTTAAAAATATTACAAGATTGTGATCTGTTCATCAGTGTCATATAACCCCATTAGCGCGGGGGCACATGAGTGCATGACATGTAAATAAAAAGCTCAACTCAGCTATGTCACATTTTTAGGGCAACCTCGTCATTCTCCAAAAACCCTTCTTTTTTTAAACGTCACCTTATCTCAGATCAACCTTATCAGTACTTTTGAAATAAAAAAACAAAAAAACAAAAAGAGCATAACTGAAACAAGTTTCTTGATTCTAGTAAAATCATGGATAGGTATTTTCTTACCTGATTTTTGTAAAGCAGAAAGAGGTCCAGGTTCTTCTCTGCAGTGTTTTGCTACACGTCCTGATTACTTCTTTATTTGAAGTAACAGGAAGTACGCAGTTCTGGAAACTACGACTGCACTTGTTCGAACCCCTGATCAACTTGTCGAAGCTTTGAGGCTGTAATGTGGCTGCAAAGCAACTTGAGAAAATCTGATGTAACCACAGCGAGCTGAGCAGTCATACGTAGAAAATAAATGCATCATATATACTTAGTATGTGTGGTGTTGGAAGAGTGTCACAGACTCAGAGGGGTGGTGCATCATTGCAATACAACCTTAACTTCCCTTATTGTGATGCTGTGTGGTAACACACGTATGCCTTGTGGAAATTGTAACTGTCACTTCCTGTGCTGTTGAATCATTGAGATGTGGTTGATTCTTTTTTTTTTATTTTCCTGTAGACTTGTCAAATAGCTGCAATGTGTGACCACCAGTTTTTAATGCATGGAGATACAATCAGGTTGATAAGTATTTCATACCCGGGGATTTTGCAAGTTTTTACACCTAGAATTTCTAGAGGGGTGTGATTTTTTTTAGCATGGGTGCATTTCCAATTTGAGAGACAGAATCTAAAAAAATAAATCAGAAAATCTTATCAGGAGATTTTTTTAAACATCACTGATTCAAATAAAGCATAGTGGCCTGGCCTCACAGCATTTGAGAGGGTGAGTTTGTAATGTCTAATGGTTGTGTATCAACAACAAACAAAAAGATTGCTGGGGGTTTGCGATAGTCACACCGAAATGGTAGATCTCAGGAGGTTTGATATTTGAAAAGTAGATCTTGGGGAACAAAAGGTTGGACACCCCTGCCCTATATAGTCCAACATGTAACAATACATGACCCTGTTCATCATCCATATAAAATATTGCAGTCTTTTTGGCCACCGTTCAGAAAAACACCCTCAAAACATGATGGTTCACTATCGGTATGGTAATTCATGGGTCATGGATTTTTTTTTTCTTCTTCAAAACATAATGCATAAAGTTGAGACTGAAAAGTTTTATTCAAGTCTCATCTGGCTACAATACTTTCTCTCTTGACTCCTCTGGATGATCCAGATGGTCCCCAGCAAACTTCAGATAATCCCAACTTGAGCTGAGGACGTCACGTCATGATACAATCCCCTATTTGGCAATTCCTCCTCCCTCCTTGAGCTGCTCATTGCCCTAATTCCTCACAATTGCCTCTCCCTATTGTTTGTACCTGTGCCTCAGTTTCTCTGTTGTTATATAACTTATTCATGTCCTTCTCTCCTTTGTCAGATGGTGTTGTTATGTACTGTGTCTGTCTGTTCCTCTAAGCCAGCAATCCCCAAATCTAATTCTGCTATGCTTTCCTGGGTCTTGTGCCTGACCAGGTGGGCTATCAGCTGCACCTACCTACCCTCACACCTTCTGTCTACCGACCCTGGTTAAAATAGACTGCACTCTAAGTCCTACCTCTCTGGGAACTGGGGAAACTTCTTTGAAATACTATATTTCTACCATGATATTTCAGTGTGTTACTGAATGTAGCCTTACAAACAGTGGTCCCCGCTCTGTTCAGGTCATTGACCAGCTTTTCCTGTCTAGTTCTGGGATGCTTCCTTATTATCACTGATCATGAGGTGAGTTCGAATATGTGGCACCAGTCTGAGGAAAACTGGCAGTTCTAATCATTACACTCTCATTTTCAAACAATGGCTCTAAATCTGGTTCTTTATTTACCAAGCATCTTTGAAATGTTTTTATAGCACTTCCCTGCCTTGTGAAGGACTAAAATTTAGTGTAGTCTTTAGGCAGGTCTTTGGTTTTATCCATGTTGTCTGCAACACATTTGATAGATTGTGGGGTGCACGGGTGTCTTTATGAAATCAAACAGCCTCCAACATGCCCTCTTAATTAGAATGATGAGCAGAGTGTAAGTTGGACTATTTCAAAACGGAAAAAATAGCATTTGAGGGTAGTAAATCTGGTTGATGAAAAAGTATTTTTTTGAAAATTTGTTTTAATAAAATTTCACAATGTGATTTCCAGATTTTTTTTGTCTCTCTCAGTGGAAAATGCACAGACTGGAAATGTCTGACTCCATAATTTCTTAGTGAGAGAACTTGGAAAAAATTATGTTTTTAAGCTTCTTTGCTCATCTGGTCATGTCTGTCTCCATATCCCACAATTCTCTTTCCCAATTGAAGTAAATGACCTCATTGGGCTGAGTTGTGAGAAATTAAAAAACAATCCTTTATCCCCAAATACCCCATATAGAAAATAATAGTGATTAACTGTCATGTGTAAAATCTTTATTATGTGCACAGAACTGTTTTCCAAGGTTTCAGTGAAACACAGGCTGTGTAAGTGGTCCCTTCCCAACACGCACCAGAGAGGGTGACTTTGCTTAGACCCCTTAACAGAGACAAGAGGCACCACTACATTCTCACAACATATACTCCAGGGGTGTCAAACTCACGGTGGCCTCGAGGGCCACATACAAGCCAAATTATCTCAAGCTGTTATGCTAATACAGAAACAAATTTGCAAAATAATTTTTTTTGACTCCAAAATTTTAACTTTGTTTTTTTTCACCAGTGGGTTAGGTTTTATTGATCTGCTCACAGACACGGGCTTAACACTCGTAGCTTGGGATATTTATTAGATTATTTGATTGTTTACAAATGATTAGGCTACATCAGATCAAACTATTTTGCAAGTTCAGTCATCTAAAGCTGGGAATGATGTTTTTCGATGATACTCAATGTTTAAAAACAGATCTTATTTACAGAAAACTGTTTTTTTTTTCAGCGTGTTTACATTTGTAAAAATAAGAATAAAATAATCGCCAAGAAAACAGTCAAACAATAAAAATTTGTTTGTAACTTGCGCTCACTTCGATAAACTACACTCAAAACATGATCAATTTTTAGTGCCTTACAACACAAATCTTTTCGGTACAAAATGTAATAAAACATGGACAAATTGTCTCTCCGAATTTTGTGATGATCCCAACAATTTTTTTATGTCGATAAGGTGAAACAACCCAATTCAGTTCATTTATATTTGTTTAGCCCAATATCACAAAACAATTGTCTCAACGGGCTTAACATTGTAGATTGAAAAATAAGTACAAAACCAGACAAAACGGAAAACCCATCTGGGTCAGATCCGAGCTTTACTAGAAAATACTAATTATTTCCTGGCTTGTTGTATAAATGTTGCTTTTCCCACAATGATACTTCTAAAAGTTGAATTGAACATTTTGGGGGCTTGTCTAAAATTTTATGTCACCAAATAATTTGGTCTAGAAATTTATTGTTTTTTCCGCACTAAAAGGCGCATCGGATTTTAAGTTGCACCTCCGAAGAATGCGCTTTTTTTGTTTATAGGGCGAGCTGCATTGTAAAACGCATAGAATAAAAGCTACTGTTGTGGCTGGGGATAGTCTTCTTTACTTGGCACAGGCCACCTTGTTGCTTCCTCCACTTCTGTACCATTGATTAATTGACATCTAATTTTCTCGCTGCTGCTCTGCTCCCTTGTTCTATAGCGTGACTGATAGCCTTGAGTTTAAACTATGTGTCGTTAGCCCTTTTGGAGTTTTTATACACACACAAGTGGTGTGTTACTGGAATTTCTACCAATACCTTCACTGGCGTATTTACCGCTGGTACATTGGTAATCCCTCCTGACCGCAGTAGCCATAATGAACTAATATAGATCTATGTATAAGGTGCATCGGATTATAAGGCGCACTGTTGGTTTTTGGAAAATTAAATACTTTTAGGTGCGCCTTATAGTGCGGAAAATGCTGTATATTTTTTCAACAAAATTTTTTGAAACCCTTTAGTGGGGCTGCATCTGGCCTGCGAGCCTTGTGTTTGACACCCCTGATTTACACTGTAAAGATGAAACCCCTCCCCGCAATAATTCAAGCCCAAAAGAGCAGGAACAAAATGTCTTAGAAGGAATTCTCCCACATTCATTAAAATCTAATGAGCAAACGGGTTGGGGAAAAAAAAAAACAGAAAACAGTTCAACAACTATTGTTCATCAAAAGAAAAAAATAAGAAGGAACAAAAAAATAAAAATCCTGCTTGAATACATTGTTCTACCAGGTGATAACTGGAATGTACAACAGGAGGACATAGAAGTGTGAAAGCAGTGCAAAAGAAAGCACACAATTCATATTTGGCAACACAAAAAAATGACAATGGAAATACTGATGCTACATACATGATTTGAGCAGAAGGTACAAACTTCACATGAGAATGTTTGAAGACAAAATGCTTAAGACTTCCTTCAACAAAAAAAATGGTCTTTTTCTCAGGTGTGGATGGGCTGCGAGATTTTTTTTTTTCCTTTTGTGTGTGAAAGCAAAAAAAAGCTTGATGAGCAAAACTAAAGTTTGTGTCGGAATGTGGGCGTGGCCTCATCCAAGAGAGACAAGGTCATGCTTCGGGAAGCCGAAATCTTGAGATTTTGGCCACTGCTGATCCGGTCCAGTTGTTTTCTCCTGAACAATCCGATGGTCCTGGGAAGGCTCCGTGTCTTACATGGCAACTTTGGAAACTTGCTCTTCCAGTCTGGCAATCCGGCGGTCTTGAAGGATGACACGGTCCCTGAGTGACCTAAACTCTCGGAGTACTTCTTCCAGTTTGTCCTCCATTTTCTGGGGATATGAAAAAGCCACAAAAGTTACTTTTTTCAGTTTGGAAACCCCAAGCTTGTACAGTGGAAACAAACAAAAAAAAAACTTTAAGAAAGTTTTTCCAAACTAATAATGATTGGGAACTGGGAAAATATTTGTAAAGCAGCACAAGCTTTTTGGAAGCTCAAACTTAGGACACTATAAAACAGTGGCGGACTCCTGAACACCTTTATAATGTTCTCTGCTGGACCAAAAACGATCTGAATTACAAACTGGCGTCAAACACATTTCAGTCATTAATGTTTATGAAATATCTCCAAATGCTGATTCTGTTTTCTTTATAGCTGCTCTGCTTTCAAATGTGGGTTTCTGCTTTGGAGTATTTGACCAATCACATTTCAGCCAGGATTTGTTGCCAGGTAGACTTTAATCAGAAAAGCTTCAGTAAAGTCCATCAGAGTTCGGCTCTCTCTATACAAAGTGAGTGGCAATAAATCTTTTGCTATTATTCTATTAAAGTTTATGAGGTTTTTATGGCTGCAAATGGGATGGGAGACTTTTTCACCACTCGATTCTTTATATGTTTTAATCTGTGAAGCAATTTTTTTTTCTGTATTAATTCAGAGAAGTAAGCTGGCTTTATAACCATAAAACAGTTATTGAGGGATTATTGATGCAGATAGAGCACTACTGACGGCCTAAGTGTGAATACACAGTCTGTCATTGCTGTAAATAATAATAACAACAAAGGCATTCGGCGAGCGCAGACCTCAGACGTCTACGAAAAAATGACACTCATTTTTACCTGTCAGCCAGTGTGTGCTGATTAACAACCTGAACAGGTTGCCAGTCTATCTGAGGGCCATACAGAGGGATCGAAATCCAGTCATATCAACATTCACACCTATTGTTAATTTGAACTAACCAATCAGCACATTGTGAATATTTTCGGTGGTGAGAAAATCCATCTGTGCGCCAAGAGAGAATAAAGTCTTTTTTTCCCCTTCGTTCCATCCTCTTCCACTTATCCAGGGCTGGGTTGTGGGGAAACAGCCTCAGACAGGAATCCCAGGCTTCTCTCACCCCAACTGCATCCTCAAGTTCACCTGGAAGGATCCCGAATCGTTCCCCGGCCAGCTGTGAGACATGGGCTCTCCAGCATGATGAGGCCGTATTGTCCCTGCAAGACTACTTCATGCCCATGTGGAGTTCTTAAAGAAGTCTTGCAGGGACAATACGGCCTCATCAGTCCAGCACAGCAAGCTCTTATAATATAGTTTAGTTCCGCAAATAAGAGGTAAGCTGGTGTGAGGAATGGGGAAAGATGGTCGGAGGGTGAGGGAGTGGTTTATAGTTACCAGGTACATTAGTGAACACCTGGTCCATTGTTCTACACTTCCTGGTTCGAATTTTCACATTCTTATAAAGTTTGGGGAGCACTGTCTGAGTTTGCTTGGTTAAAGACTCCAGCCACAGTAAAAAAGCCATCTGGGTGTTTGTTCCTTACCCTGCTAATAGCCTCATGCAGCCTGCTCATGGCTACGTTAGCATTAGCTCCAGGATGGATACACACTGCAGCTACAAAAACCTGAGTGGAGTTTCTTGGAAGATAGAATGATTGATACTTCCACAGTATGTACTCCGGACAGGTCCGGACAGCTGTGTCAGTACACCAGCTGTTGTTGACATAAACAGACACGCCCCCTCTTCTCTTCTTTCCAGAGTTTGAGGTCCAGTCTGCAGGAAAGATATTGCGTCCTGCAAGTTCGAAAGCATGGTCTGGAATGCCTTTATGCAGCCTGGTCTCCGTTATTACCATTAAACAGCAGTCTCTGTAGTTGTTACAGTTTAAATTTATCCATCTTGTTGTCAACAGAATAAATGTTGGCATGGAAATGCTTGGAACTGCTGTTTTGTAGGGTATAATGGTCGACCTAGCCCTAGCGCTGTCGTCTTTCACAATGCCACCGACGCCTTTTCTGTCTCTGCTCTTATAGAAGCAGATATTCTGGGGATAAATCCAGGCCCTCAAGATTTTAGCAAGTTTAGTTATTATTGTAAATTTATCAGTTCTTTTCGTGTGAAAGTCCATTTTTTGCTAATTATAAAGGAGCACCGGGTTGCCATGTCTACACGCGCGGCTATTTTGAGTTAAACAAAGTTAGCTAAAAAGCTAGAGCTTTTTTAAAAGCTTAAAGGTACACAAAAGCATTAAGACACTCCTGGACCTAAACAGTGACCTGGAGTCCTCAGCAGAGTTAGTAAAGTAAAGCTTAAAAAAGCTATTATTTCTTAATAACTAGATTCATTGAACACTCACCACTGAGGATTGTGGAGCAGGAGAAGGAGAAACATGCTTGTGGATGGTTGAGATGGTTTCTGCTTTTGGAGTTGGCTTGGTCTCAAGGACATTAGTCTTAACCACTTTCAGGTCCCGGTTCTTTGTGGAGACATAGCCATCTTTGAGAGAGATCAAGATTGGACCCCCGTTCTTGCCGGCTAACCATTCCTCTGCTTCGAGCGCAGGATCAGGCCCGGCCGTGTCTGGATACAAGTCGTCTTGGAACAGATCCGACTGAAATGCAACACGCATTAAAACTTTGAAACATGAAACAGAAAAAGAACCTGTTAAAGAGCAGAACATTTTGAACAGCAAACTCACCTTACGTGGCACTGTCATGATGATTGGCTCACATTTTCTCTCATGTAACTTGTAAAACCTGCAAAAGGGAATCATTTAATTAGTAAAAGCTAGATCAGCGTTTTTCAACCTTTTTCATGCCAAGGTAAATTTTTTCATCGAGAAAAATCTTGAGGCACACCACCACCTAAAAATGTTAAAAACGATTAACTAAAGAAATAATTTAATTACTTAATAGAAGCATGCAACAAACAAAGCAGAGAAGAAGAGTGGGTTGCTATGGTTACACCAAACAGCATATCGCAGGACATCCCTGCCTTTCTCTAAATAACATGACAAGATTTCATGCTGATAAACATAAATAAATATGCTTTAATCCATTTTATTTTATTTACATAAACACCATGAGATCAACCAAATCATTCTTTGGGAGCTACCAGTAGATCCCGATCACCGTCTGAGGTGAAACGGAACACTTGACGATCTCTCATGGTACACTAGTGTACCACGGACTAGAGCTATAATTCTTAGCCCGAGCCTCAACCGACATTTTTAATCAGGACGGGTTGGGCTCGCATGTGAGTGGTCATGTGATGCGCTTCAATTAGCGTGGGATAAGTATGTTAGGAAATTTTTTTTTTTCCACTTGACTTTCACATTTAGATTGTTGCGTTCAATAAGATGCCAATAGATTGTGTTAAATTATGTATAAATGACTCATTCTTGACAAAAGCATGTGCGTGTGCCATGCACACATTTGAATAATGTCAGGCTCTAAATGGGTTCGGGCTCCGTTCTGGTCCGTCACCTTCCGCTTGTTCCGGGGTCATGTCGCGAGGGCAACAGCCTCAAACGGGCAGCCCAGGCCTCTCTCACCCCGGCTGCATCCTCCAGCTCACCCGGAAGGATCCCAAGTCGTACCCCAGCCAGCTGTGAGACATAGTCTCTCCAGCGAGTCTGGGGCCTGCCCCTTGGTCTCCTCCCAGTGGCATGTGCCCGAAACACCTCACCCGCGAGGCGCTTGGGGGGCATCCTGACCAGATGCCCGAACCACCCCATCTGGCTCCTCTCGACCTGGAGGAGGAGCTGCTCGACACTGAGCTCCTCCCGGATGGCAGAGCTCCTCACCCGATCTCTGAGTGAGAGCCCAGCCACCCTGCGGAGGAAGCTCATTTCGGCCGCTTGTACCCGCGATCTCCTTCTTTCGGTCACCACCCACAGCTGGTGACCATAGGTGAGGGTTGGAACGTAGATCGACTTGTAAATCGAGAGCTTTGCTTTTCGGCTCTGCTCTCTCTTTACCACGACGGACCGATGCAGCGTCCTAGTTATTGCTGATGCCGCACCGATCCGCCTGTCGATCTCCCGCTCCATCCTTCCCCCACTCGTGAACAAGACCCCGAGATACTTAAACTCCTCCACTTGGGTTTCTTTCTCTTCAGGAGAAAAAGATCTGCTGAAAGAAGAGGAATCTGAATTTGATGAATTCAGATTCCTCAACAAGACTTGTTTCACCAAGTCTTTTTGGTGAAATTAAATATAAATGGGTTCGGGCTGTCAATCAAATTGTTCTTGGTTTGGGCCAAATTCTGTCGGGCTCAAGACTTTTTGGGCCGAACTTTTCAGGCCCAATCACTGCTTGACCGCGGAACATTGGTTGAAAAAACGCTGAGCTCAATCAAATGATTGACTCCACAGACCATTCATCTTCATAACTAACATTTTACAAAAAAGACACCAAATAATCAAAAATATTTTTTTTATACCTTGCAATTTCACATTTGTTGACATCCAAACCTCTTTTGGACATGTAGCCCATTCCCCTCTGTGGCTCCTTTGTGGAAAAAGTGTTGAGGTAGTGTACAAATGGCGCCTCATCAGTGATCTCAAAGTAACGAATGCTGCTGTCACCCTAAAAATGTAGTCACAGTAAAAAGTTGTTCCTTTTTCTGACCAGCCTTTAACCACTGCGTTTAATTAGTTTTTTCTTTATTAAGATGACTTACTTTTCCACAAAGATAGACTATGTTGGTATCGGGGTCGTAGAAGGGCAACAGAACTCCATTACTGCTGTCCATCTCTTGAACGCAAATTGGCTCGTCCATGTTATTCTGCAACAAAACATCACACTCCCTCAGTGAATAAAACATTCACAAGGGGCAGATATTATAAGCTTCTTTCTGTACCCTTTCATTCAAGATTTTTTTTTACTGAAGACCTTTTTTTTATGATGCGTTTGTTCTTTTGTTTGAATGAAATGAAACAATAAATACAAATACATCTACCAGAAGTTTGAGATACACGAAGAAGACAAATGTCCTTCATCTAAATGTCGTCCTTGTATTTGGCGCCCTCAATTGGAGCTAATGTGTCACAACATCAAGGTGTCGAAAACACAATAAAAAAAGCACAATTGTATCTTCTTTATTAGATGTGTTTATCGGGACATCCAAGAGGTAATGATTGAGATTAAGATAAAATTGAATCCCTTTGAACACGATTATTTGAACATTTCTCTTATTGTTTGACCTACAGCAGGATGTGTGAGCCAAAACATTTGATCCTTACAGCTTTGTTTTGAGACTGCACGGCCAGAAAATATGTACCAGCATCATGATGGTAATGTGATATGTCCCAAAGCGATATCCCTGTCCTATTATTAACATTTAGAGTCCATGCAATGGCTCACACTCAATCTCTTACCAGGTGACACGGCATAAGCATGCACGGCGTCAGTGATTAGGGTGGAGACTGCTATTTGGCCGGTGTGTTTATGGTGTATCAGTGTTTTCAGGATTAAAGGAGATTGACTGCAGTGACATACAGATTTCCAGAGGGCTAGCTGGCGCTCGCTCATGCGGCTGAATCCAGTGGTGAAAATGTTTCCATCTGCTAAAAAGATTGCTCTCATTGGTCGAGCCCCCTCGTGAGCTTTGTCCTTCTCCTAAAACAGAAACACACTTATCAGATATCAGAGGTACTACAGCCTCCATCCGCGCCTCTTACTTACCATCACGACCTTCTTTTTACGGGGGTCGATGACGCGGACCTTCTTGTCCTTGCAGGCGGTGCACAGCAGGCTGCCGTTGCGACTCCAGCTGACACTAAAGATAACATCAGGGTGCATGTCCTCCAGGTAGATAACAGCCTCTCCCGTTCCCACATTCCAAATGATGATCTGGTTATCACACCCTAAAATGGAAATGCGCAGTCTGAGATCACACCCTTCAGTATCCAAGTTTATTTTTGGACTTTAACGCACAATCCACCCCGTATGAAAGTCTGCAGTGAGAAGTGGACAAAGTACAAAGCCAAGCGGAACTTCAGGTGGGAGTTACCTGCGCTGAGGAGAACGTTGCGAGCAGTGGGATGCCAAGACACGATCCCGACCCTTTTAGAGTGGCCTTCCAACACAACCACGGGCTCTGACAAGGAGGTTTCAAGCCCATTTTCAGGTATTTGCCAGACCTGGTGGTTCAAGTAAGACATGAGCCACAAAATACTAAATTTATCAAATAAAAGTTGTTCTCATAAATTTCAAATGAAACCATGACATTAAAAAGACAAAGTGTGGATGTGTATCTATCAAAGCCAACATGATTTCACTCATACATGACAAGAAGAATTAAAGTCTGTGTCGGGATGAAGCATATCTTACCATAACTGTGCAGTCCTCTGATCCGCTAGCAATCACATGATCATTGTGAGGACACCAATCAATGTCCAACACTGGACCTGTGTGGCCACACACTGTGGGGTACGCCTTGTCTATTCGCCCAGTCTGAGAGACAAAAATTCAGTTAATTACTAAAACAGCAATTTTGAAACAGTGTTCCTCGGCACACTAGTGTACTGTGACAGATCAGAATTATTTATGTTTATCAGTTATTTTATTTAGAGACAGGCAAAACTGTTCTACGATAAGTTGTTTGCTGTAACCATAGCAACCCGCTCTTCTCTGCTTTTTTGTTGCATGCTTTAAGTAGTTATATAACTTCTTTAGTGAATTGTTTTTAACATTTTTGTTTGGTGGTGTGCCTTGAGATTTTTTCCGATTGAAAAATTTACTTTGACATGAAAAAGGTTGAAAAATGCTGTACTAAAAGATCAGGGTCTGAGAGCAGACTGGCTTTTAATTTGTGACAGACATGTTATAATTATATCTCACTCATATGAAACACATTAAGATAATAAAAAAAACTTGACTAATAGCATTCGGCTCCGATAGAAGAAGAAGTGGCTGGATTCCAGTTCTTTTCTGTAATCAACAATAAAGATGTGCAAATATTACTCTTTCCAACTACAGATATATGTGTGAAAATGTTAACGTCATAGCAGTATTAGTAACAAAAACATCTCAGTCAATCCACGATGAGCTTAAATACAAGTAAAAACCTCTGCGAACAGCAGGATTGGTGCTACACAGAGGAACATGCGTGACAAATTAATTTATATTACAGTTTTGTTACAATATGACATGATAGAACACGTTTTGGTGACCCTTTTTACGAGACTCTTTTAGCATTTTTACATGTACGTGTAAATAGAACATAGAATAGACATATAGAATATTGGTGGCACGGTTGCGCAGTGGGTAGCACAGTGGTCTCACAGCAAGAAGGTTGTGGGTCAAGTTCCGGGTGGTGATGCGGCTTGGACCACTGGCCTTTCTTTGTAGAGTTTGCATGTTCTCCTCATGTATGTTTGGGTTTTCTCTGGGTACTTTGGTTTGTTAATGAAAGGTTAATGCAACCTAACTTGCATGCATTAATGATACATGTTAGGTTGATTTGCTGCTATGAAATTGCCCCTAGGAATGAGTGAGTGCGTAGTATATTTATATGCATGTGGCCCGCAATAGACTAGCGACTTGTTTGGGGTGTACTAATCATCAATGCGCACACGTTTCTACTCGTTTTTCTCCTCTACAGTTAAGAAGTATTTTTACGAAGACATGTAGACCAGGGCGGCATGGTAGCACAGTGGCCTCACAGCAAGAAGGTTGTGGGTTCAAGTCCTGGGTGGGGATAATGCTTGGACCACTGGCCCTGGCCCTTGCCTCGAATCAGCCGGGATGGGCTTCGGCAACTCCAAAATGCATAGGTGCCAAAGTCTGGTCCTCGCGGGCCGGTGTCCTGAAGGTTTTCTATGTGTTCTTGCATCTACAAACCTGATCCAGGTTATTGAGTCAATGTGCCAAATTTGATTGGCTGTTGATTTCAGTTTATGTGCATCAGCTGGATTGAATCAGGAACACATGGAAAACCATTAGGACACCGGCCCTCTAGGACTAGAATTTGACACCCCTGCCATAAGGGATAGACGGTTAAGAAGGTGACTGACTGACATGTAGAAAACTTATAGAATCAGAAGAACCATGTAGAGAAACATCACAACTCAGTAACTCTGCTCCCGTTTTATGAAATTAACTCTGAGCTCAGACATGGTCTTTCCATCCAAGGTTAGGCTAAAAAATTCTTCCTTGAAATGTTTGAGCCCAGGCCAGCCAGAAACCATTCTTGCAGACTGTTGGGAACCAAAAGCCTTGGGTGATGGTATGATTCTGCACTGATTTGCTGTCCTATGGTTTAATTTACAAAGACTTTATCACTTTTACTCATTTATTAAGAACTGTTCTGTAATTAGTTCAATGTTATTCACAACTTGCTCATTTCTTCTATTCCCTTCAGGGAGAACAAGGACTGTTCTAGATGTCTGGATCTTGTTGAATCTATCCTCTCATCCCAGGCTGTGGACCCTTAAACTCGTTTCTTACAAACTACCTGAACCACGACATCTGTCTGAATAAAGCTCCTACAAGCTCAAACTGCATTAGCGTTGAGTTTAATGAGCAAATTTTTAGGAATCCATGGCTGTTTTTCTTTGTCCATTGTAGGAGAGGATTCCTTCTTCAACCGGGTCTCCATGAAATTTCTTATTTATGTCCAGCGAGTTTGTTTTACCAAGAAAGAGGTTCTAAGAGAAATGTTCCCGGTCTATTCAGTTTAGTTTCTACTCGTCTTTTTTTTTTGTCTGAAAGTTCTCCTAGAATTTTGTTTAAAAATATTAACCACATAAAAAAGTTTTCAATTAAATTTTGATTTTCAACTTTAAAATTCATAGTCTTTGAAAGAATGTGAGTGTTTTCATATAACAACTCAACAATAACAACAATAACAGCTCAACCTTCACAGAGTAAAAAAATTCAACATGTTTGGGATACTCAAGAAATATTTTTATCAAGTCTTCGTGAGAAGATAGTAAAGAAATTTCTAACCTTGTGTAGAGGAAGGACAAGAAAAGCCCCTCCTCCGCTTGCCTCAATGATGATGGCAACAAACTTGGGATTGACAGCACAGAAGGAACTGTCCCATGTCACCCTGGATACGCGGATGTCGTCGTAGCACTGGTCGTTCCTCACAGCCTGACCAAACACGTGCCGGAACTTGCTCTGTCGCACAACTCGCCGCAACATATCTGTAAAAAAAACAAGGAGACTTCTTTTACATTTTTAAAATGTGACCAAACTAATTTTAATGCATGCAACATTAGCAGTTAGATGGTTTTCAAGCAAACTACATGGGATATATTTTCTCCATTTGTACACAGAGTAAAATTCTATATTTGTATGCAAATAAAAATTTTTAAAAATTTTTTTTCCCCTGCGTGTCGTTGACCAGTAGCTGTAATATTCTCATTGGTCACCACTTTCTTCTTAAGTATGAATCAATTCAATAATATTCCCATAAAAAGCTGCTTCATTTTGTTGTATAAATTTGTCCACCGTTTGTGTGATTGTGCTAGTCTTGTTTAGTTAGCATTTGTTAGTTATTTTTCTTGCTGTGTATTTGTGTTAATACATTCCTCTTTTTCTTGTGAAGCCCATTGAGACGGAAATTCTGTGATTTTGGGCTGTACAAATAAAATTGAATTGAGTTGAATTGTTGGACATTCACACACAAACATAATTTATCAGAATGCAGAGATGACTCCAGTAAACTGTCATAGCGGATGTTATATTTTTAAAGCACTGCATCAGTTCCTGTGAATGCACCACAGATGGCCCGTTACTGCTTCACGGCTGGAGATAATCTCACATGTTGCTTCACATCTTGACTCAGAGTGTCATAAGCTTACTTTTTACTCTTACAATTCAACAGAGGTCGGTCATTAAGATAAAAAGAAAAGATCTCACTGTTGACTTTTTGAAACCATGGCATTGTTTTTCCATTAAGAAATTAATGATTTTGTATTTTACAGGAATGCCAACAGAATGTAGATGATTAGTTATTATCAAAACAGTAGTTTCTTTAGCTTCTTTCCAGTCATGCATGGGTTTGTCATTTTGGCAAACCACCTGCTTTTTCTCATTGAGTTTGTGGATTTCAAAACTGGAAAAGCTTAGTCATTCAATTTTTCTCTCTTTCTATTCAAATTCTTCCTCTTCAGTCTCTGAGGGACACTTGTGTATGACTGTAGATTTTTTCACTGCATTTTTATCACCATGAGTCCTTGTCATTGTGTCCTGATAACTTAACTCTTAAATGCACATGCAAACAAGTCAACTATTTGATTCATCAAGACTTATCTCAGAGCTTTTCAGTGGAATGATTTATTGGTTTTATTCCGTTTTGCACTTAGAAAGTTTCAATCGATGGTTTAATTTGAATAAATTTGACAAAATTGGATGACATATGTATTCTTGGAACAGACCAAATCATTTTGCAAATATTTTCACAGCCCGTGAACTTGAACAAATTGGTAAAGAAAAGACATTCTTCGTCTACTTGCCCAAACCATCTCAGTCTGGCCTCTCTGACTTTATCTCCAAAACGTCTAACATGTGCTGTTCCTCTGATCCTATCCATCCTGGTCACTCCCAGGGAGATCCTCAGCATTTTCATCTCTGCTACCTCCATCTCTGTTTCATGTCTTTTCCTTAGTGCCACTGCCTCTAGATCAAACAGCATGGCCGGTTTCACCACAGTTTTGTACACTTTCCCTTTCATTTTAGCTGAAACTCTTCTATCACACATCACATCTGATACTTTTCTCCACCCGTTCCAGCCTGCCTGTACACGCTTCTTCACCTCTTTTCCACACTCTCTATTGCTCTGGACCGTTGATCAAAAGTACTTAAAATCTTCCAAATTTGTCTAAAGAAAACACATTGCAAATTCAAAATCCAATTTCAGGGTTCATGTTCATCACTTTTAAGTTTTTTCCCCCCGAATTCAAACATTTTAAATTGCATTATTACTACTGTCCTAGTTTATAAAAGTGTTAGCCTGTGTTATAACTTTGAAATATGATATGGTACAGCCTTTAAAACCTCGAAAAGTAATGCATAGTTGTGTAATGAGATATTGAAGCAATTAAAAGGATAAATGTTTTTGGCACACTGCTTAATTGCTTGAATTTTTTTTTTTTTATCATTATGTTATTTAAAATGTTTTACATTTGAAAGCTTTTAACAACAATCTCATGCCTCAATTTGAGTGGTATTGCACCCATTTGAAACAGGACATTACGAGTCCAATTTTTTTCTTGTATTTAATTACCATAATTTTTTAGTGATGATAATCAAAGAGTTTATGTGTGTAAATAAATTAATATAAAAATTTAAAAAAGCATTTAGAAATGTCTGTCATGACAATTCGAGTGTTTTGAATGCTATTATTTTAATAAATGACCACTTTATATCAGAATTTAACCTATTTTACAAGCAGTAAACTAAATTAAAGTGTTTTTTTTTTTTTTGTAAAAACTGCTCCTCAAATTTTAACAATGGTAGCGGGCTAATGTTAGCATATCTAAACAACAATGTCGATTATTTTCAATTCTAATAAACGCTATTTGACAAATAAAATGAGCAAAAGAAAGAGTGATGCTTAGTAAAAAAATGAGAATATATTATAAGTTTGAACAAATGAAACTAGAAGTGTTTTGAAGCTGAAGTGAGAAGATTTGAATGCTAGTTTGAGTTAGCATCCATAGCTGTGAATAAAAGCAAGGGGTGGAGATTTTGATGTTTTGGTGAACGCTCTCCACGTGTTGCCTTTAAAACAGTAAAGACCAATGTTTGGAACGATAGTAGCTTGATTAACAGTAACGATGGTTTGTATGCTTTTTAAAAAAGACAGTTTGGAGTGGAAGATGAGCATGCGGTGAATCAAGGGATGGAGGGAGGAGATATGACCGGGATTTGTTCTAATAGAAGCACACAAGTCATTTTTTTTATCTTCAGATTTGTGTGAGCTGGTTTTGATTTGCAACGCTGCTTTTTCCACCAGCTTGTAGTGTGTTTCACATCCAAACTGCAGATGGGTTAAGCAGCTAGCATTTTAGCCGGGGTGGACCACTGCCAGCTGACGCAAGTGCAGTTATTTCCACTGGAGGTTTTTTTTTCTCTCTCCTCTCTCTCTCTCTGAATGCTTCCATTCTCAAATCCATCCATCAAGCCTTGCTTACATGGATGCTGCTGCACAAACCCAACGGATCAAACACAAAATGCACAACATAAAGATGCCTTTTAGAATATCTTACCTCCTAAAATCTGAGACTTTCCTTTGCACGGAGCTTTTCACAAACTCAACACATGAATCTGGCTGTTTTTAGGCGCGCCCTTATTCTGCAGGACGTTGCTTTACTATCTATTGACTCCACAGAAAAAAAGAAGTCCAGTAAAAAAATGTTCTTTTCCTTCTCTTGATTGATGATAAATATCCGCAGTCAGTGTTTGAAATCTTCACAGGATGCTAGATTTAAAATCCCCGCATGGATCATCCGTTCTTCACCTGCAGAAGGCTAGCACTACTCTATTCTCATTCCGATATTAAATTCACTAGGATTCACTGACGACTGGCTACAGCACATGCGCAAAACAAAAAGTCTGATTTCATCTCAAGGATCTGAATGGATGTGAGGCAGCAGGAAATCTGAGCATCACAACACAACCTCACATAGATTCTAAGTTCTTAGGATTTGGTAAAGGCTAGGAAAAATGTAAACTTCCATCTAAGAAGCATCTTTTTGTGTGAGGGTCTCTCCCCTCCCCCTTTGCCCCTGCACCCTGTCTGTCTTGTCCCAGCACAATGAAGACACCCCCACTCCCCATATAAGTCAGTGTTGTACCCATTTAAAAGAGATTGATAACTATTTATATAGGAAATAATTTAACATGGTTGCAAGGTTTATTGTTCAAAGGTTGAAATAAAAAGTCTGGACAATTGGTGAATAAACAAATCACATTTCATGTCCTATTTGGGAATTACTAAAAGATACAGTGCAATAAAAGATCAAGTGATGAAATGTTATAACATTTATATCCTTCTTTTTCGAGTTATTCTAACTACTTTCTTTTTTTAAATAGCCAGATATTTGATTGCTTTAGGATATAACTCTATGTTTTTCTATGCTATGGAACAATTTTGCATATCATTTTGATCTTTGGTCTTTGACTTTTTGCTGCTTTTAGGTTAAGGGTTAAAAATATTTTTTTAATTTTTAGTTTTAAGCAAACGCGTAATAAGCGTTTGCTTCAGCCGATACCTTTTCGGTCCTTTGCTGGAATATGGTTGTTTTCTTTATTTCATTGATATGAGGTTGCACTGTGACCGAAATAAATAAAAAAAAAAAAAAAAAAAAAAGTTTAAAACAATTCTGAAAAACTCTTGCTGCAAATCTGTATGTTTTGCTTATTGTTCAAGACATAGATGAAGTTTTAAATATCCCATCCTGTATCAAAACTAGATTAAACTTAGGGCTAAATTATAGTAGTACCAGTGTAGTTTTTTTTAATCCACTTTTTTTTTAATTGTGAGTGACAGTGATTTTCTAAATTTTTGCTGAGACAAGGACTTTATGTATTGATGGGCTTTTCTTACATTCCGACGCCAAGAAAATACCTATTTTGTATACAAAATACTTAGATTAACACAAATGAATAAAAAAAAAAAGTCCTATTATGGAAACGGGCCCATAAATGTTCTGCAGTTTCCAAAAAAAGTGATAGAATGTTACTAAAAATTGAGCATAAAAAGAACTCAGGACCATAGTTGTTAGAAACAAATGAGAAATAAGTCCAATTTTATACTGCGGTAAATAAAACTGAGTATAAAATATTGATAGGTCTTCTACAGAATATGTCTCGAGACCATGCTATTTGGTCTAGAGACGGTAGCACAGAGAAAAAGACAGGAAACAGAGATGGAGGTAGCAGAGATGAAGATGCTGAGGATCTCTCTAGGAGTAACCCGGATGGACAGGATTAGAAATGAGTATATCAGACGAACATCACTTGTTAGATGTTTTGGAGATAAAGTCAGAGAGGCCAGACTGAGATGGTTTGGACATGTGCAGAGGAGAGAGAGAGTACATCGGAAGAAGGATGCTGGGTTTGGAACCACCAGGCAAGAGGCCTAGAGGAAGACCAAAGACAAGGTTCATGGATACAGTGAAGGAAGACATGAAGATAGTTGGCTTGACCCAAGAGGATGCAGCAGATAGGATTAGATGGAAGAAACTGACATGCTGTGGCGACTCTTGGAGGGAAATGCTGAAAGAAGAAGCTTTGCAGCACAAAGATTTGCAATTTGAGTTTTGTTACCATCCTGATAAATTCTTTTGGCGTGCAAGCATTTCAGTCGTTTTCAGAATTTGTCATCTGTTGGAGGCACGTACCTATGCCCCGCTTCTATTTTAAAAAGTTTTTTTTGTTATCTCAAACCAAATGGACATTATGCTTCAAATCCTAACCCCTAAATAAAACTTCTGTTTTATGGATCTACAGTTTTTTTAACCTCAAATTATAATTTGTGGCTTCAAAGGCTAATGGGTTTAAACTTGCATGTTTTTACCAAGAAGATTGATCTCAAATACTCACTTGCTTTTGAGGCATGTGCAATGTAAGGACTTTCACAGAATAAATGTATTTAATGTAACTTTCTTTACTGTACAACATACTGATAACCTTCTGATATATTTTCTGTGTACAAAAAAATCTCAGTCTTTCAAAGCTGTGAGTGGATCATTTACATTTAATGTGCTACTGAATTTTGATGTTAATTAGCTTTGTATTAAGAACGATTTTTTGTTATTCTTGTTCCTTTTTTTGGTTAAAAAAAACCAAACCAAAAACCTGTGCAACTTTTGTGACAGGATAGAAAAAAAACATCTCCTTTTACTTAACACATAAGAACATACCTTTTTTCTGAGGTGCCTGTACTTCTGCTGGTCTCTCCTTGGATTTTTTTGGAACGTCGAAAGCGTTTTTCATTTGCGATACTTTCACACTTGGGCCTTGATCTGCCAGGCGAACCTGAGGTTTGACACCTTCAGGTTTGATCCGACCATGTTTCTGCATTTGGTTGGCTTCTTTGATGATTTCGGCCACAGGCTTGTAGGATCCTACATCACCTGTGTCTCTCTCACCAGAGTGATCGGCTAAACCTTTGTCCCCGTAGTAACTGAGATTGTCAGTACTGAGATGCATGTGCACTCTTTCATTTTGGAGTTCAGAGTTCATTTCTTGCTTTCTTGAAAATGTTGGGTTTTGACTTAAACTTTCATCATTTGGTGCATAAAGAGTTTCTGTGCAAACAAAGGACTTAGGGCGTCTTTTTGTGTCAGGAGGGGGTGACCATTTACGTCTGGATCGTCTTTCTAGAAACACTTTTCTCTGCAACATGTCAAGGTTTTGAAACTCTTTCTCTAGGGACAATTCCTCCATCTGTTTACAGTATTCAAAATCAATCATATCACCATAGCGGTCATCCATGTGTTCAAGAGAGACCTGTTCCCAAGGGCTGAGGTCAACTGAGAGTGGACGGTTGTAAGCTGGTACTGTGTAGGTTCCTCTTTCATCCCACAGCAGGCACATGTCCTGATTTGTTGGGGTGCTGGATGTAGGGTCTTTGTTGAAATGAAAAGTATGTCTTCTCTTAACCCTCTCTTCTGAATGCAGATAATCTTTGCCTCTTCTTTGCACGTCTGTTGACATTAACTGTGCAGTTTTCAGCTTTATAAATGGATTCTTGGGTTTTTTGGGCACAGGTGGAGGTGGACCTTTGACTTTAGGCTTTTCTGTTTTTATCTGTTCATCTTTGGACGTGTGCGAGGTGGGTGTGCCACTTACTTCTGTTGGTAGAATAGCCGAGCTTCCAATAGTTGTGCTTTTGTTGGGCATAAGATAGGTTACAGGTGGAGGTGTGACCACGGCAGAGTAACAAACAAGTTCACGCTCCTTTTGTAAGCCAGCAACCTGTACCTTCCCATCCCGAACTTTGTTTTTTGTCAGGGGAGTACAGGGCATTAAGTCACACTGTTCCTGTGGAAACGAGAGACTATCTTCAGGTTGTCGTACCGCAGATGCGGCAGTGAATGCCTCATTGTTTGAATTTTGTAAAAGATTGTTGTCAACGTCTGCTTTAGACCTTCTTGAGACAACTCCTGCAGATTTGTTCATACGCCATTGGTCCTCCTGTGGTTGTTGTCTACAGGACCCTGAACTGTGGCTGTCTTGACTCTGATATTTAGTCTGGTTACGTGTTGACAGGGATTCATGTTTAGCAGCTAGACTTTGCTCCCTCTTTGCTCTTCCACCAGTTGTCTCACTGTGTGCAGCTCCAACACGACTTACTTCTTTTAGCTGACACCTGCTGCCTGTCACGTCAGGCAAATCTTGACCCATTTCCCTCTCAAAAGTAGCTTCGGGTGAACCAGCACGTGCTATTACGCTGTCTCTGTGCCGCCTTTCACTACTCTTCTCTTGAGGACTATCCCTGGAAAGCTGTGGAGGGGTGTCATTCCAGTTTCGAGGAGTATCTTGTTGTGCTCCTCTTCTCTTACGGCTAACCGCACGGTTGTTTTCTGCATTTGACAACATCCAACTCTCATCCTTCTCCAACACCACAAAGTCGTCTTCATTAGTAGGATTGAGGGAAGTTTTTGGACATTCAGTCTGGGTTTCTGGACTTGATCTGCGTCTGTCAGCTTCTGATGTATTTTTATTTTCCTGGTCTTCCATAGCTGTTATTCCAGTCCAGACTGTGGTCCTGGTGCCTAATTTTCTGTTAGAGATTTTTCTGGTTTCCTTAGAGCTCTGGGCAGTTTTTGACTCCCTTATGGTTCGAATGACTCTCTCTCTGTCTCCACCCACACACACTTCTCTGGTGTTCTCAGGGGGCTCCTTCTGATCTAGAAGCCTGATTGGCTGCCCCGTTTGGGGGTCTGTGCGTGCAGAAGTAGTGAGCTCCTTTGGATGCCCACTTGCCATACTATTGATACTAATCCCACCAATACTCTGAGTAGTCTCATCCTCCTGGTTTTTGGTTGCATCATTTTCCACAATTTCTGATTGAAACGTGTCCCCAGTTTGCTCGGACCAGTCAGAGTTATCAAGGGATTCCTCCTCATTTTCTGAATACTTTTCCAGCTTTTGGCCCATGATTGTTGATCTGTTGAGCAGTAAGCAAAACACAAACAAACAAAACAAAGTAAAATATTAACTACAAAATTAGAGAAAATTCAGAATGACACAATAAGATCTATGTATCAATAAAGTCAATCAACTTTTTCAGCATGACTTCCATTTCTTTCTCTATTTCTGCGTATTCTTTAACTCTGCTGACACTTGCCAAGGTCTCACTATTTATCTCTCCATTCTGTCAGTAAGGAATGCAGGGATAGCTATTATTAAAGTTGGTCTGACTGCTGCCAGTGAGTCAAGAGGCCAAAAAAGAAACAGGATAAGTTGGATAAGAGGTCAGCTGCCAGGTGCCAAGGTCAGACAAAATGGCCAAAGCAAGAATAATCCACAACCTATTTACAGATGTTAAGTCTCAATTGTGAAAAATTTCTTTGAATAGCCCACAATAGTGTTTGGCTCATCTCAAAGCTTTATATAGGTTGATGTCACATATGCCTTTATTATGCATCATGCACAGTCAATTACTGCCATGGTAACAAGGCTAGTCTGGCTTCAACGTTCCTCCCTTCAGACTGTTTATGTTTATGAATGTTTTGGAGATGGGGTCTATAGAAAGGTTAAAAACAAGTGTGGTCATTTAAAAAGGCCTCGACATGCAAACTGGATTCTTTACCCAGAGTTTACTGAGAAGAGGTAAACTGCCGACCTGATGGATGGCGTTTGAGAGATTAATACAAATGGAAAACAGCTCAGCTGTGGCATGTGGGATGGGTATTCTTAGCTCTCAAGGGAAGAACTAAATGTAAAGCAGAAGCAGAAACAACCGTCCTGTCTATGTTTTAAATTTATTTTACTTAGAATTCAAAAAGTCTGAGTCATGTTTTGAGAACTGCAATTCTTCACAGGATGCTTAAAGATGTCCAAATGTTCAAATTTTTATGTACTAGATCAAACAAAAAGAAAAAAGAAGGCATTTTTCTGTGCTTACAAAACTAGGTAACGCATCAAAAACTTATCTTGGAGCCACAGATGATATTTTTGTCTGCGTCATATGTTTCATTTTTACATTTATTATAAACTGCCATTAAAAAAAAAAAAAAATTGCATCACAGTTTTTTTTTAGTTTAATCTCCTTTGACTGCAAAACTACTTTTGTAGTTATGCAGTTATTTTCACGTATTTATGAGTATTTTTATCGATCTATGCATTTATTTAAAAAAACACTCCTTCCAATTCAAGATTGTGGGATATTTTTTCTTATTTAAAATAAAATTTTGATGGATAATTACTGATAAGATACAAAGTACTACGTGCCCAGATACGCAGTAATTTTTTTTGCATATTTTTTGAGGAAAAACTTTATAGATGAAATGGTCAAAGTCTGTAAATGAAAACATAAAATTTTTGAGTTCAGCAATGGTTCTTTTTTAACAGCATGCCATTTTTTCTTCTCACAAATATATTACTTTATTACAGCTTACTTTCGATAAAGTAAGTATCTTATTTACTATCTTACTTACTGACTTGCTGTGGCGACCCCTGAAGGGAAATGCCGAAAGGAGAGGAAGAAGAAGCTTACTTTCGATAAATATTATTTCACCTTCAACAAGATGAGTGAAGCCTTTTTTTCCCCTAAATGAGATAGTTCAATCTTTATTGGGCACGCATAGGTGCAGATGACAGTGCAAAAGTTTGCCTCTGGCCTAGCTTGAAATTAAGGGTTAGTTTCCTCAGAGCAGGGGTCGGCAACCCAGAATGTTGAAAGAGTTGCATTGGACCAAAAAATAAAAAAAAACAAACACATCTGGAGCCGCAAAAAAAAAGAAAAGCCATATAATGAAAGCAACACACGTATGTATTTATTAGTTAGATTAGCCTACTAACAATATTTTCACAGACCGGTCTAAAGGTTTAACAGAAAAACTGAACAAGACCAACATTAAAAATGGTTAATTTATCAATAATAATAATAATAAACATAAATCTGCTTAATCTTCTTGAGGAACTTTTTTAGCAGCGTCTTTCTGACATGGCATTAATAGAACATGAGTAACGTTCTTTCTGCCCTAACGCACTCTGGTTGCTATGGTAATGTTAAAATGGTGAACGGTCTTTTCAGCCATGGATATTTCAGCCACGGACATTTGAGCCAAAAAACTGCAACCTAGGATATTTGAGCCACGGTGACTCGGAGATTTCAGCCACGGACATTTGAAGAACTGCAACCTGGGCGCAACTGTTTATTTACAATAAAAAAAATTTAAATGACTAAAAACACGATAAAAATTTTTGCACGATGAAATTTTTTAAGACTAAAAGCAATTATTTTCTGTAGTGCAACTGTTTATTTACGATAAAAATTTTTAGTGTTTGTTTACGATACAATTTTTTTACATAAAATATCAAATTTTTACATAAAATATCAAAAATTTTTAAAAATATCAGAATTTTTTATTTGAGCCATGGGATAAAAATGACTAAAAGCAATTATTTTCTGTAGTGCAACTGTTGATTTACGATAACATTTTTACATAAAATATCAGAATTTTCTACATAAAATAGGTTTTTGGCCCAAATGTCCGAGGCTGAAATGTCCTAAATTCGGGGGCGCACATGGCTCAAATATCCTAGGTTGCAGTTTTTGGCTCAAATGTCCGTGGCTGAAATATCCGTGGCTGAAATGTCCTAGAACCTGTTTAAACATACCCTCAAAATAAAAGATATCACAAAAAGAAAGTGCATAAAATGCTAGTTGCTAAGAGTAACAGTGAATCGGTGGAAGTCCTGAGCTGGTTTTGCAGCAACCAGACAGTCTCATCTTGGACTGAAACCTGAAGAGTGTTTCTAATATCCAGTCTGCGCCGTAACTTGGTTGCTCTATGACTCCCCTTAGCCGAAGAACTTTCTAAAAATCTTTGTTTTTTTGCTTATTTTGCTAGTTTGGAAGTTTAAATTTAGAAATTCTTTAATATTTTTCATTTAGCAGTAATTGGCAATGAATGCAAATTATTTGGTTCAAGAAATGTTGAATCCTCTGTTCTCAGTTATTTTATTTTTTTTCCTTTTGGGATCGATGGCCTTTGTACACAGCCTTCGGTTTGTTTCCAATAGCTTGGCATCCCGCCCTGATCATAGAAACCCGTGTCGTTGGCTGTGACGCAAATCTTTGTTGACAGAAATGTTGAAATTCAATATTTACTCTACACAGTTTTACCAATTGAAAAACTTTAAGAATGTTTGTGTCATATTTGTCCCCCCACAGAAATTACGTATAACAGAATAAAAAGAAAAAAAAAATTCTCCTCCATCTTTTTCCATTTTTAAAAAGCACCAGAAAGCCACAAGGGCGGCGCTCAAAAGCCCGCATGCGGCTCTGGAGCTGCGGGTTGCTGACCCCTGCCCTTCTGTAGAGGAATTAAAACATGTGAAAAGTTTATAGAGAACTTTATAAATTTCATTGTTATATAAATATAATATTAAGATAATCTGAGCAAAGAGGAGTTACTTCAACAATAGAAGTAACCCTTTTTTAATGAAGCAAAAGAACCATGTGGCTGCAGTGAAAGTGTTATTTTGAGATGGGTGTGTTATAACTGCAGTGGTGGGAGGTATTTGTGACATTGGCTTGTGAAATCCCCTCACCGCCTCACCCCCCTCTCTCTCATTCTCTCTCTCTTTGTCCATTTCCTATTTATGTGCTGTCATGCTTCCAGTAGTAAGCAAACAGTTTATAAGAGACTTGTGACTTAGAGTACCCAAACTATTAGCTCCGTCTTTAGATTAGGCCTTTAAGGTCCAGAGAAAAATGGTCCTATTTTTCTTTCAGCATTTATTCTATACTGTTAGTTGAAAGATAAATGTTTAACCATGGTGATCTCCAGATGTGTAATCGAGCTGGACTGTAAGATTTAAATAGTCCAACATCGGACAGAATGAACAGCCATACACGGCTAGAATTAAAAATTGGACGTGATCTTAAGTTGTGGAAACTATATTTAGCTATAGCAACAAATTTAAGTTACCCATTATTCCTCAACAAACAAAGTTACATAAATTTGCACGTTAGACAGCACTGCTAACTGAAAATTTTGGTCAGTATTAGTAAACGATAATTATTTTACTCCATTACTGTCACTTTATCTTTCACAATAAGAGTCTTATAAAAACCTGACACAGAAAAAGATGGAACAGGAAGTTACTTACTTGAGATGATGCTCTTGCCTGCGTGTTGTCCTGCAGGGCTTTTCTCTGTCTGAGAAAACTGAACTTCAGAGGTCAGCTGCTCTGTTATGTCAGACTGACTTCATTTGACTAACTCAATAACAGCCTTCTGCTGCTCAGACCTTCTTTTTGTTAACCAAGAGGGCAAATCGAGTCAAATCAGCAGTGAACAGTAAGTTCAGTTGTTTTTCTCTTTAATGTAGAAAACCAGTTAAACAAGTTCAGAAAATCAGTGGTAGAGCATGCTTTTTAAACCTAGTAGTGCACCATTTGCACCCATCTGTTCCTCAAAAACTATTAAATGGTTGAAAAAAATCCTCTGACTTCAACGAATTAATCCTACTAGTTTGGGCGTCACGGATGAAAAAAAAAAAACTTTCCGGTGAAAGGAAAGTTTTTTACTCAATGAATAATCGTGTGGTGAAGAAGTGCCCATAAATCTCCAGAAACCATCCATAAAGTCATCATGAACTTCAATAAGAATCAGAATATACTTTAATCATCCCACACATGGGAAATTTGTGTGTCACAGCAACAACTTTCTTCTTCTTCTCCTTTCGGCATTTCCCTTCAGGGGTCGCCACAGCCAGTCAGTTTCTTCCATCTAACCCTCTTCGGTCACACCAACTATCTTCATGTCTTCCTTCACTGTGTCCATGAACCTCCTCTTTGGTCTTCCTCTAGTCCTCTTTCCTGGTGGTTCCAAACCCAGCATCCTTCTGCTGATGTACTCTGTCTCTCTTCTCTGTACATGCCCAAACCATCTCAGTCTGGCCTCTCGGACTTTATCTCCAAAACCTCTAACATGTGCTGTTCCTCTGATCCTGTCCATCCTGGTCACTCCCAGAGAGATCCTCAGCATCTTCATCTCTGCTACCTCCATCTCTGCTTCCTGTCTTTTCCTCAGTGGCACTGTCTCTAGACCAAACAGAATGGCGGGTCTCACCACGGTTTGGTACACTTTTCCTTTCATTTTAGATGAAACTCTTCTGTCACACATCACACCTGATACTTTTCTCCACCCGTTCCAGCCTGCTTGAACAGCAACAACTTTCTACATCTATAATATATAATATATAGGAATAAAATGTTTTATGCCCCCCAAAAAAAAGGATTATTATTTTTTTTATTCACTCTATTCATCCCTCACTGGGAAATTTATGTGCTGCACTACTGCACCGCAGCAGTATGCCCACGAGGGTGCCAATGGTAGGAGAAATGAGGGCTTAGGTGTGTTCTCCAAGAACCCTAGACGTGCACTCAATGGGATGTGAACTCGCAAACTTCCAGTTGACTTCCGGTCAGCGGGCGAACGCTCTAACCACTGAGCCACCGTCTCCCCCAATTTGCAAGTAAAAACCCATCTTTCTTTTTTTCCCACTGCTAAATGTCCGGCTTGTCCCGTCATACGAATTTCTGCACAAGTGGTATGCAAATGTGGACGCCTGTCCTGTCCACTCAGATGTCTTTACTTTGTTCGACTTCTTTTGAAAAGTAAGTCTTGAAAATGAACTGGAAAGTAAATCAGCCATCAAATCTATTTCTTCTCCTCTTCAGTTGTTGTTTGCTAATAAAGAAAACAAGCTTTGCAGCAGGGGTGTCAAACTCCAGTCCCCGAGGGCCGGTGTCCTGAAGGTTTTACATGTGTTCCTGGTTCAACACTGCTGATGCATATAAAGTGAAATCAACAGCCAATAAAATTTGGTATCAACTCAATAACCTGGATCAGGTGTGTCGATGCAAGACCACATAGAAAACCTTTAGGACACCGGCCCTCGACGACCCGAGTTTGACACCCCCGCTTTACGGCGACAAAATTATGTTTCTGTTCATGTAGCCCACGCTATTTGCTGGCTTTGTGAATGTCTGAAAAACAGGTCTGAAAACGATGGTTGTGAGAAGGTTTGCAGAGAGCAGCTCAAAATCAGATTGCTTGAAGTAAAAGCTTCCTTGCAGTCCACTTTGTGTGGAGAGAGCCAGCAGAATGGACTCTGAAGGCCTTTATGGAAACTCGGCTGATTTTTTCTTACCTGGCAACAAACGCCGGCTTAAATGTTCCGTTCCATTCCATCGTCTTCCGCTCATCCGGGGCCGGGTCGCGGGGGCAACAGCCTCAGACGGGAAGCCCAAGCTTCTCTCCCCCCAGCTGCATCCTCCAGCACACCCGGAAGGATCCCGAGTCATTCCCCTAACAGCTGTGAGACATAGTCTCTCTAGCGGGTCCAGGGTCTGCCTCTTGGTCTCCTCCCGGTGAGACGTGCCCGAAACACCTCACCAGTGAGGCGCTCGGGGGACAGCCTGACCAGATCCCCGAACTACCCCATCTGGCTCCTCTCGACCTGGGGGAGATGCGGTTCAACACCAAGCTCGTCCTGGATGACAGAGCTTCTCACCCAATCTCTGAGTGAGAGCCCAGCCACCCTGCTCATTTCAGCCACTTGTATTCGCGATCTCATTCTTTCGGTCACCACCCACACCTGGTGACCCTGGGTCAGGGTAGGAAAGTAGATCCATTTGTAAATCGAGAGCTTTGCTTTTTGCCTCAGCTCTCTCTTTACCACGATGGACCGATGCAGCGTCCTAGTTATTGTTGACGCCACACCAATCCGCCTGTCGATCTCCCGCTTCATCCTTCCCCCACTCGTGAAAAAGACCCAGAGATACTTAAACTCCTCCACTTGGGGCAGGACTCTGTCCCTGACCCGCAGGGGGCATACCACCCTTTTCCGGGCGAGGACCATGGTCTCGAATTTGGAGGCACTGATTCCCATCCCGGGCCGCTTCACACTCGGCAGCAAATTAATCCAGCGAGAGCTGGAGATCACGGTCCGATGAAGCTAACAGGACCACATCATCCGCAAAAAGCAGAGATCCGATCCTGAGGTCACCAAACCAGATCCCTCCAACGTCTTGGCTGCGCCTCGATATCCTGGCTGAAATGTGATTGGTCAAAAACTTTTTTATAAAAACACATGTTTGGAAGGAGCGCAGCTATCAGAAAAGGCTGTTGTGGTTCCCTCCGCCACCACCGGAGGGAGCCGGGGACCATCTCACCTTTCCCCCAATTCTGGCTGACTGGTACACCTGCTCTGATTGGAAACACCTGCACCTGCTCTCCCGGCTGCCTACTTAAAGGCAGCCTCACCAGTATTCCTCGTCGGGTCTTCATACCTCCAGCCCTGGCTGACTCCCGACCCAACTGACTTTCTTGATATTGACTTTGATACCTTTTGTTCCATCTCCTTAATTACAGCTTTGCTGATTCCTGGTTTAATAAACCTTGTTAAGTCCTGCATTTGGGTCCTCCTCCTTCCATGTGCACTCCGCATCACAACAAAGGCGTAAAAGAAAATTGACAGACCATTTGGAAATATTTTATAAATAATAATGCCGGAAATAAAATTAGCATAAGTTTGTAATTTAGATATTTTTTAGGCCGTCAGAGAAGAAAGGCTGTGACAGCCTACTGAGTTCATCACAGCAGAAATTGGAAGAAAAGAAAATTGATGAATTTTCTGTATTCTAAACTTTGTTTTGAACTTACAAAGGTTAAAGTTACCAAAATGCACCTAAAAATAAACTTTAGTAAATTAAATGTAACATTTGTCAGTGACCAGCTTCAAACTATAGATCAGGGGCCACATGCGGCCCATTACACGTTTTAATATGGCCCGCCGAACTTAAAAAAACTAAATAAAAAAACACAGTTTTATTAGCCCTGTAATTCTAATAGTTTTTCACTAGATGGCACACTTTAGATATATTGGCTTTGTTGAGAAAAAAAAAAAGAGACCAAGAACACTGTAGCGTGCCTTGCAAAAGTATTGCCCTCCTTTAACTTTCTGACATTTGGCCACGTTTCAGGCTTCAAACTTAATACCAAAAAAAAAAAAAAACCTCAAACTATATTTGAAGAATCAGCACTATGTGAGACACAATCCTGAAGTGGATCAAAATTTATTCAACATTTCTTTTTTTTTTTTACAAATGAAAAAATGAAATTTAAAACTTTGATTTAATATTTTGTAGAACCTCCTTTTGCAGTGATTACAGCAGCCAGTCTTTTTGGATATGTTTGTATAAGTTTAGCACATCTTGACACAGAAATATTTGCCCATTCCTCCATTCCTCATACAGGACATTCCTGGTCAGTTCTGGTCAGCCATGTTGAAACAGCTCCAGTTCCTTTAGGTTGGATGGAGAGCGTTTGTGTACTACAATTCTTACCACAAATTCTCGATCGGACTGAGGTCTGGACTTTGACTCGGCCATTCTTTTTTGTTCCAACATGGTGCCGACCCTGGCATGGCTTACTTATTTTAAATGCTTTACATTCAAAATGTCTGTGCTTCTTTTTGCTGGACCTGACAGGGAATACTGAGGAGGGAGGAGGAAAAGTGAAAAAGAAGAGGGATGGGGCAGGAGAAGAAGAGACCGGGACAAAGTGTAGCGAAAATCTGTAGTCAATCACAACCAACCTGCTGGATTATCTAAAGTAAAAAAAAAAGAGGGGGTTATTTTAAGCCTGACCCCATTTTACAAAGACCAAAAAAACAAGCATTTGGCTGGACTTAAATTATAATAAAGACAAAAACAGTACGTCCTGAACATAATAATAACAGTCACACATGAACACATATACAAAAAAATGTAGAAAGAATAAAGTTTTCTGGACCTGATCTTTACCAACCAAGTTTCCCCTATGTTTTATTTTTTCTTACTAATTAAGTTGATATTTCTAGTGTTTTATAATCATTTATTATTTTGCTTTTATACTTTATTTTAAATGTTTTTAAGGAGGTTGAGTTTTTTAGAGACTCCTCTAGACTGTTCCATAGAGTTACACCTCTGATTGACACACATCTACTTTTTGTATTGGTTCTGACCAGATTTTGTTGGTACAGACTTTTTACTCTCAGGTCATATTGTGTTTACTTAACTTTAAACCTCTTTTTTATACATTCTGGAAGTTGGTTATTATGGACTTTATACATTGCTATTGCTGTTGTTGACGAACCGAGCGCGTGCGGTTCTTGCCTAAAACCTCACTACCCGTTCAATTAAAATATGTATTTCTTTATTATTTTCTCTGCATCCCTTTTACCAGGAACAAAAGCTGCAGAGCAGGTCTATAACTCGAAATCAAACAAATCGACCTGGAGATCAATCACCCGTTACCTGCGTTTTAGCATTTAAATAAGTTTTATTCTGATTTTATTTCTAAAATTTAGAAACTTACCGTTAATCAGATCAAAGCACCCTCGATCCTGCAGAGCTGATTTAACTATGCGCCAGAATAGTTAAACAGCACCTTCTTAGGCCTGGGGGAAAAGAGGTTAATGTGCAAGGAAACCCCCTTGACACAGAGTTTATTACTCACACAAAAAAACTTTATTAAAATCAAACAAGTTACAATCCTAGCAAACACCTATGAGAAAGCCACGCTGACCGGTGGAACTAATGGCTATTCTAAAACTAACTAAGTCCTGTCCCCGGATCTTGCGATCCAGACCTCTGATCTGACCAATCAGAGATCTTCTAATCCCTAACCTACAGCCTCACGCTCGGACTCTTGAGTTTTTAAGCAGAGTTCCGTCGCGTCACAGCAGAGTTTTTATACAATGTGTGTCGTCATGTCGCAGAGGCAGGTGCTTCCAGCTCTAATATCCCTCTCTCTCTGACACTTGCTAACCCCAGTGACCCTTGTTGCACCAAGGAATAAACTGACCATTGACCTCCACCTAACCTCACATTTTGGAAGATGTCAGCTCAACCCCTCCCTTACGGCATAGAGTGGCTTTCTCAGTTTACACACAGAAATGTTTGGCACCTTGAAATGATCACCCAAAATCATTTGATATCTTACAAAGAATATTCCATCATTTCAACATAAAGAATAGATCAAAAATAAAAAGCATAAAAGAAAAACAAAGTAATTTATATATAAGTAAAGCATAATAACTAATATCTAAGTAAAATAATAGTTTCTAATATCTAAGTAAAATAATAGTTTTTAATATCTAAATAAAATAATAATATAAAGAATAAGAAATAGCATCCAGGCATTCCATCATAGAAACAGGCCACGCCTGTTTGACATTGTGAAGTCGACTAAATCCTGTAATTTGATTATATTTAGTTTTATGAACAAAGGGTTTGAAGGAGCAGAATAATTTGCATTGTTAATAATTCTGATTGCCTTTTTTTGTAACTGAAAAATCGGTTGTAGAGTTGTTTTGTAATTGTTTCCCCAAATTTCTAGACAGTAACACAAATAAGGAAATATGAGAGAGTTATATAGTAAGTGTAAAGAGTTTTGATCCAAGATGTCTTTAAATTTACACAGTATTCCAACAGTTTTAGATATTTTAGTTTTGAGATAGGCTACTTGTTCCTTCCAATTTAATTTCTCATCAATATTGATGCCCAAAAATTTTATATCTGTGACTCTTTCTATTTCAGTATTATCAATTTGTATTGTAGTTTTTTCATCTATTTTTCTGTTTCCAAACACTATATATTTTGTTTTGACCCAGTTTATTGATAATTTGTTGTAATCACACCATTTTTTGAGTATTTCAAGATCTTTTTGGGCAGTGTCTAAGAGCAGGTTGAGATCAGGTCCAAAGAAGTACAGACTGGTGTCATCGGCAAATAAAAGGCAGTGCATATTTTTAAGATGCTTTGAATTGTCATTTATATACATTATAAACAACTTAGGTACCAGAATGGAACCTTGCGGAACACGATGAGTGATAGTTTTTTGGATTCAAAGTTTTGCATTTTCACACATTGGTCTCTTTCACTGAGATAACTTTTCAGCCAGTCGTGAGCAAGACCTCTGACACCATATTCGTTCATTTTCTGTAACAGCAATTTGTGGTCAATGGTGTCAAAGGCCTTGCTCAGATCTATAAATATTCCAACTGTGTATCCACTTTTATCTACTGCAGTAGATATGTCCTCCACTAACTCCATGACTGCCATTGAAGTTGACCGATTTGACCTGAAACCAAACTGAAAGTCATTAATAAGATTGAATTTATCCAGGTATTTATCAAGACGTTTTGCATAGAGTTTTTCTAAAATTTTTGAAAATTGGGTTAATAATGAGATGGGCCTATAGTTTGTAAATTTATGTTGATCTCCGCTTTTAAAGATGGGTATCACCTTTGCAGTTTTCATTTTCAAACCTTCTATAACAAATGATGTACAGCACAAACACATGTTTCTAGAGCTACATATAATAATATTGGTTGGGAGCAAGGGACATAGTGGACAGTAAACAGTGTGATATAGTGTGCGAGTGTGAGTGAAAGAGCATGCATGCTGCCAATGTGAACCATGTGCTTAGTGGGGTTAACTGATCCTCACCAGCCCCAAAAGACTGAAATGAGGGAGGCAGAGACACACGCAGGCCCGCACTCATCCAGATCCCGGGACCCTGGGATTCAACTCATTTTTAAATTTAATTATGTTTCTTGTCCCTATTATCTAAAGCAATTTTTAGTTCCAGTAGCCTATTCATTCTCGGTTAGGAGTACTCACTATCTCACCTCGGTAGTAGAGCATTTCAACACAAAGCTCCCTCTGATTGGAATAAGTTGCCCACCTCGTTAAGATCAATAACATCATTTAGTTTATTTAAGTCATCTCTATTCACATATTTGAAAACCTCCTGTCGATGTCTTTAGTTTTTTTTTTTTTTATCATAACCTTATTTTAACTTTATAGTTAAATTGAAAATGTTTATTTTGTAATTTTGATACATGTACACATTAAGAAAACTTACTTGTATTAGATTGAGTGTCCTTATATTGATTGTTTATTTTATTTTATCATTTTGATTGTCTATATATGTATTTGTATGTATATTTGTTTATATACAGTGGTGGTCAAAAGTTTACATACACTTGTAAAGAACATAATGTCATGGCTGTCTTGAGTTTCCAGTTATTTCAACAACTCTGATTTTTCTCTGATATAGTGATTGGAACAGATCCTTCTTTGTCACAAAAAACATTCATGAAGTTTGATTCTTTTATGACTTTATTATGGGTAAACTGAAAATGTGACGAAATCAGCTGGGTCAAAAATATACATACAGCAATGCTAATATTTGGTTACATGCCCTTTGGCCATTTTTACTTCAATTAGGCACTTTTGGTAGCCATCCACAAGCTTCTGGCAAGTTTCTGGTTGAATCTTTGACCACTCCTCTTGACAGAATTGGTGCAGTTCAGTTAAATTTGTTGGCTTTCTGACATGGACTTGTTTCTTCAGCATTATCCACATGTTCTCAATGGGATTTAAGTCAGGACTTTGGGAAGGCCATTCTAAAACCTTAATTCTAGCCTGATTTAGCCATTCCATTACCACTTTTGATGTGTGTTTGGGGTCATTGTCCTGTTGGAACACCCAACTGCGCCCAAGACCCAACCTTCGGGCTGATGACTTCAGGTTTTCTTGAAGAATTTGAAGGTAATCCTCCTTCTTCATTGTCCCATTGACTCTCTGTAAAGCACCAGTTCCATTGGCAGCAAAACAGGCCCACAGCATAATACTACCACCACAGTGCTTGATGGTAGGCATGGTGTTCTTGGGGTTAAAGGCCTCACCTTTTCTCCTCCAAACATTTTGCTGGGCATTGTGGCCAAACAGCTCAATTTTTGTTTCATCTGACCACAGAACTTTGTCCATGTGATCAGCAGCAAACTTTAGTCGAGCCTTAAGGTGCCGCTTTTGGAGCAAGGGCTTCCTTCTTGCACGGCAACCTCTCAGTCCATGGCGATGCAAAACACGCTTGACTGTGGACACTGACACCTGTGTTCCAGCAGCTTCTAATTCTTGGCAGATCTGCTTTTTGGTGCTCCTGGGTTGACTCTTCACCCTCCTGACCAGTTTTCTCTCAGCAGCAGGTGACAGCTTGCGTTTTCTTCCTGATCGTGGCAGTGACAAAACACTGCCATGCACTTTATACTTACAAACAATTGTTTGCACTGTTGCTCTTGGAACCTGCAGCTGTTTTGAAATGGCTCCAAGTGACTTTCCTGACTCGTTCAAGTCAATGATTCTCTTTTTCAAATCTATGCTGAGCTCCTTTGACTTTCCCATTGTAGCGTTTGTGGGTGTTTTTATCCAATGAGCCCTTTTTAAATGGCCTCAGAGAGGTCACCAGCTGTAGTCATGCATAATCACTCACAAGAAGTTAAGAGGTCATGCTATGAAGCTCATGTCATTGACACAACTTTCTAAGTCTCCAAAATTGCTCATTCATATTGCTGTATGTATATTTTTGACCCAGCTGATTTCGTCACATTTTCAGTTTACCCATAATAAAGTCATAAAAGAATCAAACTTCATGAATGTTTTTTGTGACAAAGAAGGATCTGTTCCAATCACTATATCAGAGAAAAATCAGAGTTGTTGAAATAACTGGAAACTCAAGACAGCCATGACATTATGTTCTTTACAAGTGTATGTAAACTTTTGACCACCACTGTATATATATACAGTATATATATATATTCTAATTGATTTTGTTTCTCTTTATGACCTATGGGTAGCTGGTGTGAAGTTGAAAGTTCGGAGCGAGTTTGTGTTTGTGGGTTTTTTGCTTGTTTCACTTATTTGTTAAACTGTTTTGTAATGTTGTTTTTTGTTGTTTTGTGGACCCTCTTCAAAATGAGATGTTACATCTCAAGGGGCATTCCACTAATAAACTATAGTAAACTAAACTAAACCACGAGGCCGAGCCAAGAGTGCCACCCACCTGCCCAGCCAGATGCATTAGAGACACCCCTGCCTGGCCTCCCCCAGCACCAAGGGGCACGGACATCCCCGATGCCAGGAGACCCAGGCTATGGGGCAGACGTGTCAACCGTACCCCACGGCCACAGGCGAGCCCAGGGGGATGTCGGAAACCAAGGCCCAGACTGAGAGGGGAGCTCTCACCCCAAGGGCCCAGGGGCTTCATTCCACCTAGCTGGGGCTCAGCTAGGTGCAGGGCCAGGCCACCCCTTGTGCAATCACTACAGCCTAAAACACGGCCAGGCGCCCGAACCAGGCAGCCAAACAACAACCTCCACACACCTAATATCCCTCTATTCTCCCCTTGTCACTCACTTGTAACCCTGCCAACTCACCCATGTTGATCACTCCCAGGTCAACTACATCTGCATCTCCTACCATTTTTGAAAAAAACAAACAAACAAAAATAGACTCAGGAGGAGAGTGATGGTGATGTCCTGAAAGATAAAAGAGCTTTCAGTGCTAATCCGTGTAGTCCCTCATTCATCCAGGAGTGATCCATAGTAGAAAAAGTTTCAAAAAAGTCTTCTGGACAGTTTAATTCTTCAACGAGACGTTTCGACTTCCATCCGGAAATCATTTTCAATCTGATTGAAAATGATTTCCGGATGGAAGTCGAAACGTCTCGTTGAAGAATTAAACTGTCCAGAAGACTTTTTTGAAGCTTTCAGTGCTTCAAAATAAAATGGTTAGTAATTTGATTTTCGGTGTTTTAAGACTCATTTCAAAGTCGGAGATTTTGTTGTAATGTTTTTCTTCATTTCCATTGGAAATTAAAGCACATGTTTTTACCAGATCCCAAGATGTGTATTTTTTTCTCCAATGAGGTGAGATTACCAAAGCATGCCATCCATCTGCTCCTCTTCCGCCCCTTTGTCAAATGTTAGAACTCAATGTGGTCCACGAATCAAAAAGAAAGACCACTCCTGCAGCAGATAGAATTTTGGTAAGTTGTCAGTGTTTGACGCATTTAAAAATCCACTTAATATGCACAAGAAATTGTTTATTTGCATCATAAACATCAGACGGGATACCATTTAAACAAAAATTAAACAAAAGTGCACAAACATGTAGTGCGCATGACAGTACACAAAATTCAAAATATATGTTATACAAAGTAATAATCACTGGGTAGATATTATGTGTTTTTATATGGAGACCTTATATTTTCCAAAAGAGACTTGTTCTCAGCATGCACACTCAGCAAATAATGTAAATACGTAATTAGAACGTGTGACAATACATTATTTTTAATGTTCTCAGTGATATCGTTTCTATGATTGTATTTCAATGCCTGCAATCTACCTGGTACTCCTCAACTTAAATCCATTTTTTTAACAGGACTGAAACATTAAACCTACTGTACAAGTTTGAACTAAAATATTAGTTTAAACAGCATATAAAGATTCAGAAGACTTTACTTGAAGATTCAGACGATTTGCTTTGTAGCCATAAGGCATTGGTGTCCGAAACACATTTGCATCATAGACATGAACATTCACACCAGGTAATACATTAAATAAAAGTAATATGTCATGTAAGCACATTTTCTAATGTTGTAAGACTTGGAGTTGATTGGTGTGTGGGATTACAGTACATCCACTGTAAAATGGACAGGAGTGTGTTCAAATCAAACCAAATATTATTTATAAAGCACTTTTCCGACACAAAGTTATACAAAGTGCTGAACATATAAAATAAAAACTTAAACAATATTAAAATCCAGATCATTAAAAAATACAGTAAGTCAAAAAACAAGCATCCATCAAAAATCCTACACTTACACAAAACACTTAATGTAAGGAGAGAGCCTGTCCAGCAGGATAACTTCAAGTACTTTTAACACTATGCTGGCCAGAGCAATAGGTCTATAATAATTGGAATGACCAGCCTTTCCAGTCTTATTTTTTGATGACAGGGACCAACATTACACTTAACATAGCTCCGTTCCGTCATCTTCCGCTTGTTCCGGGGTCGGGTCGCGAGGCCAACAGCCCCAAACGGGCAGCCCAGGCCTCTCTCTCCCCGGCTGTATCCTCTAACTCACCTGGAAGGATCCCAAGTCGTTCCCCGGCCAGCTGTGAGACATAGTCTCTCCAGCGGGTCCGGGGTCTGCCCCTTGGTCTCTTCCCGGTGGGACGTGCCCGAAACACCTCGGGATGGACAATGTAAACACATTGAGCACAGAACTGCGATTAGTGCTATGTATTATGACATTGTAAGAGTATTGTTTAAATCCAGTGAACTGTTACGCAAAACAGGGCATATAAAGAGAAGAAGGCCAGGGTGGGATGACCATGTTGCTATGTCCCATGCCAAGGCTCGCGAGGCATGCACCTGTGGATAATGGCAGGTAGACCAAGAATTGAGCAGAAAAGGGTCACCAATGCTCAATAAAATGCAGTCCATTTTATTACTAAAAATGAGTGCACTATGAGAACCAACTCAAAGGCCAGGAAACTTGCTTGTAATAAAACATCTGCCTTTTGAAAAGAAGTGAAACACATGGCAGCCAATAAGCCATTCCTGCCATGTACCAAAGACGGTATCTGGCAATGTCTGGCAATGACAACATCTTGGAGTTATGCCGTCAGCACTACAGTCGCTTACCTAATTGTTTCCAAAGTGAACCTTACATACTTTGTGATGTTGACAAAGCAGATGTAATTCTGACACATTAAGTACTAAACGCTATCACTACTTTGTCGAATAATAGGGCCTGTGGTGTTACAGCTTTGCTGGTGCGAGAATAGCACCTTTACTAACTGTGATGGACCAAGCAGTGAAAACAGCCAGGCACAGGGTTTTAAGTAAAAAAGGGTTCTTTTTATTTAACCCAAAACATGTCAAAAATGTTTAGCAATTATAAAAGAGGTAAAAAAAACTAACTTAACTCAAGATAAGGTTTAACAAAGGAGAATTAACTAAAAAAAAACAGACTTTCCTGACTGAGAAAAGCAAGACCTTAAATGAAAGATTACTAAACCACTGCCAACACAAAAAAGGGGGGTTAACAAAACAGCTTAACGAAATCTAAGCTAACAAAACCCACTTTTACCCCTAAAGAAAATAAATGGTTCAGTCCAATTAGGTTGCTCCAGCCCAGGGACAGCAGGTGATCTATCAGCCGAGGAACTGGAGCACCTGCAAAACTCAAGAAAATCAAATTAGTGTGAATCAACAACATAAACCAAACGCGCACTACTCTAAACCTATATTAAACCCAAATTAAATAAAAGTGGTTTAACAAACAAAGGATCTAAATTATATTCATAAAGTGAATAAATTATAAAGTTTACGAACTAAATGGTTGTGTGGCTGTAGCCATCACACTAACTATCTGTTTGACTGGTTTTCTTGTTCATGGATTTCTACCTGATGCTATGTTAAGTGTAACGTTGGTCCCTGTCATCAAAAATAAGACTGAGAAAGCTGGTCATTCCGATAATTATAGACCTATTGCTCTGGCCAGCATAGTGTCAAAAGTACTTGAAGTTATCCTGCTGGACAGGATCTCTCCTTACACAAAGTCTGCTGACAATCAGTTTGGGTTTAAGTCCATGCTTGGCACTGATAAGTGTATATACTGTATGCTCCAAAAGAGGCTGTCCGCAGTTATAATCAAAAAAATTATCTGTGTTGATGTGCTTTTTGGATGCATCCAAAGCATTTGATAGGGTGAATCAACAGACATTATTTACGAAGTTGATGCAAAAAGGTGTACCCAAGTATATTGTACGTATCCTAATGTATTGGTATGCACAACAAAACTATGCAGAGTAAGTGGGAAAACAGCGAGTCTGCCCCATTTAGAGTAAGTAATGGGTTAAGACAGGGAGGAATTCTGTCCCCAGTTTGATTTAATCTGTATATTGATGAACTGTCAACAAAGTTAAAAGCATGTAAAACTGGTTGTTTGGCTTAAAATATTGTAAATCATATGATGTATGTGGATGACCTAGTTGTGTTAAGCCCCACGTAGTGTTGGTCTGCAGCAACTACTTAATAATGCATTGTATTTATAGAGCGCTTTTCAGGACTCTCAAAGACGCTTCATATGTGCATTATTCATTCACGTCAAGGTGAAGGTAAGCTACTGGTGTAGCCACAGCTGCCCGGGGCAAACTGACAGAAGCGTGGCTGCCA
Source organism: Neostethus bicornis (assembly GCA_902685375.1). Taxonomy (NCBI): domain Eukaryota; kingdom Metazoa; phylum Chordata; class Actinopteri; order Atheriniformes; family Phallostethidae; genus Neostethus; species Neostethus bicornis. Next base: position 116,518 of record CACRXE010000004.1, on the reverse strand, counting down.
GTTTGTGCCATTGACCCTTCTGACCAATCAATCGCACACACGTCATTCAGACCAGGCAACGTGGGTGTCTTGCCTAGGGACGGAACGGCAATTTAATCCCAACGGCCGTCCCACCGTGGCACCACAGCGGTCTCCCATCCAAGTACTGCCCAGGTCCAGCATGCTTAACTTCTGAGGTCTGACGGGATCAGGCATTGACGGGCTGGTATGGCCAATGATATACTGTATAATGCTATTAAAAGCATGGTGATGATCTGTAAGACCAAAGAGGACAGATTCATTAAGTACCCTAATTTTTATTTATCTGGTATTGTGTTAGATGTCACAGATAAAATGAAATATCTTGGGCACATCATCACTGCTGATATCACTGATGATGATTATATGTATAGACAATGTAGAATGTTGTATGCTGAAGCAAATATTTTATTTTGGAAATTTGGTTCATATACTGATGATGTGAAGCAAACCTTGTTTAAATCTTATGGTACACCACTGTAAGTATGTTAAAAAATGTGTTAAAAGAAGGCGCTAGTATTTATTAAGTAGCACGGCTGTGGATGGGATAAAACTGTTCCCATAGTGCTTTGTCTTGCAGCTTGGCACCCCAAATCTGCATCCTGATCGGAGGAGATGAAACGCCTCAGATGGAGGATGTGAGTCACAGGTCACAATGTTAGAGGCTACATGCTGTACCTGCCTGGTGTCCAGGGCCTCAAGACTCAGCTGGCGCTCGCTGATCAACCTGCTGGACCATTTAATGATTTGGCTGATTTATGTTATAGTTCAGCATAATTAAAGAAGGTTGCATCTGAAGGTTACAGCTTGATTTCTTGATTGGTGGTGATGAAGATTGGAGAATGGGAGCTCTCTGCGTGGCTTAGAAAAAGGAGCACTTGGCCTTCGGTGGGTTTGGGGTGGTGGCCTAAAGGTGGGAGGGAACACAAACAGTCATAGTTGGAAAAAATCAGTTTAAAATTAATTCAATTTTAACAGATTTAATTGATAGGAGTCCAACGGTACATGTATTTGTGCTAAACCGTTTCGGTATGGCACGTTTGCATTACAGTGTACAAATAATTCTTCGGAGTTTGTTTGGGTTTACATCCTGCCACTACATGTGCCCAGCTACAGTATATTGACAGCTCGGCAAATGCTGAAGCGATCACAGATGAGTTTATTCCTGGATATCAAACGGTCTTCCCTTCCACACTACCCTCCAAAAAAAGCTGTGTGCTTTTTATTATAAACATTTGCTGCTTGTTTGACAATATTTTTGTTTAACTTATTACCAAGCAGCACCTCACTTTTGATTGATTAGTGTCTGAATAAATTGTGAATTTAATGAACACACAAATAAACGATTAAGTTGTTTTGCAGTTTTTTCCAATACTGTACCAAAAATAAACTAAACTGTGACCCCAAAATGAAGTACATACTAAACCTTAACCGTTACACTACTACCAGTGACGTGCGGTCAGGGGAGGCAAGGGAGGTCATCATGACAAAAAAAGAAAAATGAAAGTGTAATATTTTCTACTGTTATGTGTTAAAAATGCATTTGGAGTATGGCTACACATTTCTGCCATTTTATTGAATAAAATTAGCCAAATTTGATTTTTTGTTTCCCGATCAAATCCAGGTCAGAAAGGAGAGACGAGCTGTGCCTCCCGTCTGACTGCATGATTCAATGCAAACTGCTTGGCTTGATGCATGCTAGTTTCTGTTCCTCAGCAAATCACCAGTTTGAACTTTGCAGAAATATCTTTTAAACACTTAACGTTCTGCAGTCTGTATAATATTTTTTATGTGTTGTTACTGATTGCACAAACAACACACGTTGAAAAATCGGCAGGGGAGGTAGGTATGTACTCTGCTCCCACTCAAAGGGGCGCAAGCAAACTAGCACCTCCTTTCTTTTTTTTAGCGAGGAAGAACCTGTCAGTTCTTCTGTTGACAAAATCTCTATTAAATCAGAGTGACTCTTAAACTGAGAAAAGATAAAGATGACTTCTACAATTTGGTCATAAAACTTTTCGGCGGATGGACTTTATTAATAAGTAAAAGTAAGGACAGAACTGGTTCTGTTTGTTTAAAAAAAATAAAATGGGAAAATGTACCTTTATTAAAATTTCTTAAAACACCAGAATCTAAAACGTAAAAAATAACAGAATTTTGTTTACTGCAAATGAAATCTCTGTACTTTAATTTGTTCACAGTATTGATGAATTTCTTAAAACTCTATCCATTGCTGTAAAAGAGACAAATCTGTTCCTGTGTGTATGTTTGTGGGTGTAATTGAAAGAGGTATGCTGATGAGATATGAAGCATTATCAGCAGTTGGATGCTGTTTGATGAATGCTGAAATAAGATGCATTTTTCATTTCTTACAATTGTTAATCTGACTGTTGTAAGATTGACTGTTGTAAAATTTTCTGTTGTTTGTGTCGGAACCCCACTTCCCATTCGTCAATGTGGAAATTGAAAAAAAACTTCTCTGCATTGATTTCATGGCCATTTACCTCATCATTTCCCTCCATGCCTAGCAGAGGGGATCCTCCGTCTTGGGGGAAAGAATAGTTTTCATTCAAAGAGTCTCGAAGTTCCATATCTAAGCTTCTCCCGAAAGACACTCTGAAGCTTTCCCTCGCTTCATCTTCTTTGGATACTGGTGGATCCTTTTCCCAATTGCAGGAACCAGATGTCCCATCTGATTGCGCATCATGGGTGCACTGCATCCTCAAGTTATTGTGCTGTGGGTTTCTTTGGATAGAAAAAAAGAAGGTAAAAATAGGTCTCAAGTTCTAAAATCATCTATTCTTGATACTTTTCATTAAGTTCCCTATTGATGGGCCATCGATACATCCATTATGGAAACATCTAACATGGGTCAACATATTTTTCAGTCTTACAAAGTTCATCTTCATTTTAGCTTGGAAAAATATTATGAGCAGGTTGTAGAATTAAATAGTCTTTCACAGTCTAATTTTTTTTTTATTTCTCAAGCCCATTTAACAAACTATCTTGCTATTCTTGACATACAGGTCACCGTTCTATTGTGTCCATTTGGAAAAGCATAAGATACTTTCTGAACAGCAATATGGCTTCAGACCAAATAGAACCACTGCATTAGCATTAATAGACCTAGTTGAAGACCTAGTTGGAACCTTAACAGACCTAGTTGAAATCGTATCTGTTGTGATGCAGAGTGCACATGGAAGGAGGAGGACCCAAATGCAGGACTTAACAAGGTATTATTAAACCAGGAATCAGCAAAGCTGTAATCAAAGAGATGGAACAAAAGGTATCAAAGTCAATATCAAGAAAGTCAGTTGGGTCGGGAGTCAGCCAGGGCTGGAGGAATGAAGACCCGACGAGGAATACGGGTGAGGCTGCCTTTAAGTAGGCAGCCGGGAGAGTAGGTGCAGGTGTTTCCAATCAGAGCAGGTGTACCAGTCAGCCAGAATTGGGGGAAAGGTGAGATGGTCCCTGGCTCCCTCTGGTGGTGGTGGAGGGAACCACAACAGTATCAAATGCATTAACAATAGCATAAACAATATGCTATTATGCTTTTCTGAATCAAGCCAAAGCTTAAACACAGTTAATCACTACTCAAAAAGTTACATGGATACGGAATTAGGGGTCTAGCCTTCTCTTGGCTCAAAAGTTATATTGAAAATAGATCACAATATGTTCACATAAATGGAATTGATTCAGACCGTGTAACAGTGTGATGTGGCCTCGTTCAGGGGTCAGCGTTGAGCTTGTTGGTTTTTATTCTTTACATTAATGATATTTGTCTGGTGTCAAAAATTTTACACCCAATATTACTTGCTGATGACACAAATAAAATTTGCTGTGGCAATAATTTGGAAGTATTACTTGATGAGGTAGAAAAAAACCTAAAACTTCTGAAAAGCTGGTTTGATTCAAACAAATTAACTTTAAATTTAAAGTAAACAAAATTTACAATATTTACAAATTGTAGTATAAATGTGAATAGAAAAGTCCTTATTCAAGATACAGGAATAGAGCAAATAAATTAAATAAAATTTTTAGGGATAATAATCCAAAACAAATTAAGTTGGAAAATTCACATACAATTTGTAAAATCAAAACTATGTAAATTATTACCACTTGTATCAAAGTTAAAGAATGAAAAAGCATTATATATTTTATATAATTCATTCCTTTTACCGTGTATGACTTACTGTGTGGAGGTGTGGGGAAACACATACAAAACAAATATCATTCCAATTTCTGTTGTCCGAAACCGAGCAATTAGAATTGTCATTAAAGCCCTGTACAGGGCACATACAAACCAACTCTTTATAAAAAATAAAAAAAAAACCACAATGAAATTCGAAGACTTAGTAGATTGTAAAATCGCTCAATTCCTGTATAAAATTAAGAACAAAATCACATTCAAATTTTGTTTCATAATCGAGAGAGTACTTATAATCTCAGAAGGTACCATGTTTTCAAAAAACCTAAAGTTAGAACAATTGTAAAACAACACTGTATTTCTGTTGTTGGAGTAAATCTATGGAACAGGTTAGACCAAGACATCAAAGGCTGTCGAAGACTGAGTCGGTTTAAAAGTTTGTACAAAAAGAAAATTGTGAAATCATACAGTGAAATAAACTGTTGAATTAAATTGTAAATGTAGCAGCGCTTTATGTTTAGAGTAAAGGAGATTAGGGTTTATAAGCCCTCGCTTCTGCCTATTCCTTTTCAGACTTTGTGTCTTTGATTTGTAGATATTTTTTGTTGTTCTTCTTGTGTTCACGAATGTCTGAATAAATAAATTGAATTGAAATTGTCACAACATCGGACCGGAAAGGGCCACTTGCTATGGCATCCACACTCAGAGCACCATCACTCAGCTGGGAGTAATTTTGTAAATATTGATATTTTAAGCCTTCAGCAATGGCCTTGGGGCTGAACCTAAGTGAAAATGGAAGGCTAAAAAAGAAATGACAGAAATATGAAAATTGTAAATCTTTATGATCCCCTCACCTGCCACCAGAGGGAGTGTTGGACCTAGCTTGACATAAAGACATTCCTTGGGATTAATCCTATGCTTTTGCCTTGCAGCCTTGCCTGACTTCTGTTAAATAAATCCCATTTATGTCCTGCATTTGGGTCCTCCCCCTTCCACAACTTAACAAGAACTAACAAACTTTCTCTGTTGAAACAACTGCTTTGATCATGTTCAGTGGGGTTGGAAATCCCGATCACAGAACCGAGACACTCACAGCAGGCTATAAGATCGTACTGTGTGTGCACTTAAATCGTGAGGCTCGACAGAAATCATATGGGTCGGATGTGGGTTCATTTCGAAAAGTTCCGAAATCATGGTTTACATTCAGCTACAGTGATGACTTAAAATAATTTTTTTAATCTGCAGTGACAGATGCTGAAGACCTTCAAGGCCAAAAAATATTTGAATCACAAACTGTTGTAAACTGTATTTTAGCCTTAAACATTTGTAAAACAATCCAATTGGCCTGTCCATTTTCCTTCATGGCTTTTCTGTGTATTTTCACTTAAAAACGCTGACCAAACACATTTCAGCCTTCATTTATTGCCAGGTAGGCTAAAATCAGCAGAGCCTCTGTAAAGGCTTTCAGAGTTCATTCTACACAAAGAAATTTACCCAGGTAAAGTGCACAAAACCAGTCAGAAAAATTTATTAACGACTTCTGGTAATAACAAAGCTGGGGAGTTACTTGCTTTCTTACCTGGCTTTGCTGAGAAAGTCCCACGTGTAATCCCAATGTGCGAGCAGATTGGCCGCCTCTTTGTCGTCCACATCCTCGTAGTAATAAAAAAACTTTGTTGGATAGAAAGTACCCAGCTTCTTTCCAACATTTAAAATAAATTCTACTCTGTGAAAAGAAAACCGAAAGAAAAGGGAAAAAAAAATCAAACAAAGTTGTTGCTTTCTTTAACAGTTGGTTTAGATAACTAGCTTCATTTGCTACTGTTCTGGTTGCATTCAGTCACTTAGAGAGGTGGGAACACACGCAGATGTTTGGAACAGATACGAAACGTTCTGACTGTCAAAGACTTCACTGTAAAATGAAAACATCTCAAATTTTCTATGCAAAGAGACTCATATTCATTCTGCATGTTATAAAAGGATCGCAACCTTAGAATTATTTATTACTAACCTTTGAACTCACCCTAACGCCTTCAATTCTTCATGATTTTTCATGAAGAGCTGCTCCCTGACTCAAGTCAGTAAACCAAGATTTTTTTTTTACACTAGTCAAAAATAAACGGGTAAACTGATAATTAAAAGTAGCAAACTGACTGTTGTAAGTTTAATCAGATTTCAGTATAACCAAGATAATAAAAATATATTACAAAAGTAAGACATGTAATTTATTTGAAGCAGAGAAGGAAATAATAACAATAGAAAAAAGACTCACCAAATACACATGTTCAAAACCCAGTATAGCTTTGTCCATTTGGTCCAGTTTGAGAAGCATCTCCCTGGCTGTGATCTTGTATTCCGTCATAATGCTTCTCTTGTTTTTCTCCATCTCAGTATGGCTCCGACAGAAAATAATTCAAAAGATTTTAGTTCAGACCTCACGGAAGGTTAAATGCAAAAGTTCAAATTAAAATGGGATATGTGGGTAAACATGGCCGGCTAGATTGTAATGAGTTCAGACTTAAGCTGCAAAACAGAATACTAACAACTTTATTACCAAATAAATGTGCTTAGTTTTCTTTTCTTAATCCCTCACACTCATAACTTTTGTTATTGATCAACAGATGATGCCAAAAACATGCTAAGATTGAAAATCAATTGTGATGGCTTATTTTTTTAGGCCGAAGCTAACATGCCTGTTTTTGGAGGACGGGAGAAAACCAGAGTAGCTAGAAATGACCTTTACATACACAGCAAGAACATGCTAGGTCCACAGAGAAAGGCCACTATTTCACGCTTCTCCCAAATCTGGGACTCGAAGCCCCAACCTTCTTGCTGTGATGCTCCCGTGGTAACAACACTGCCAAAAATGTGCAAACCATGTGCTCAACAGAAACTTTAGCTCTCTTCTGTGGGGTGACCCGATATTTTACCGAAATTGCGGAGCAGAAATTTTCTAATCTTTCAGGAGACATTAAAATTATATTCACAAAGCTGTAAAACAAAAAACAAAACAAAAAACACTTTTTTGTTTTCCGACAAAACAGGCCAGGCTTGGACCTAAGGGTGTAGGGCAGAACCTTTGGATGATGTGGAAAACATCCGTATTTTCAGAGGGAACATACGGAGGGTAAAAAAAAAAAACATTGTTTTTTTTTTTTGTTTTTTTTTTAAGAATTTACTTCCACATACCAGGATTCATTTTCAGCGGTTCCAAAACAACACGCAACTTCAACAGCTACACCTGCAGGTCTCTGATAGAAAGAAAAATTCAAAGTGCGCATACACTACCCAGCAACACTTGCGATGGGGGTAGGGCACACGTCAAAGGTCACGCTCCTTCCTGGCCTTGGTCATTTTGGACGGTTAGTTTTCAAGCAGTGGATTTTACTCATTTCTCAACAGCCATAACAGTCAAAGGTAGATGCAGGAGAAATGGATTGCCAATGTAAAGAGAGAACTGGCAGCATCTGTGCAGTGACCATTTAATATATGGAAATACTATCTACTTCCAACTCTTTAAGTTCAAGTTTCTTATTTGTCTCTCCAAAAGGAAAGGAAATTTGGCCTGCAGCATAATCACATAAACAAATGCTACATAAAAAAAAAAAGACAGAACAAATAGACAAACATTGAGATAAAAAAAATACACGTAAATAAATATAAAGTTTTCTTCTTAACGGTATTTTTTAAAAAAAGTATTCTGTATTATTCTTACAAATGTGAACTAAAATAATCTGATTAGTTTAAACAGCATATAAATACACACAAACATAATTAAAGAAGCCAAGTTTATTTGTAGCACAATTTATTCAACATGTAATTCAGAGTGCTTCACAAGACAGAAAAATATCCATTAAAATCACAACAACATAAATCAAAATGTTTAAAAATTAAAATAGAAATAAAAAAATAACCAAAACAGATAAAAAGAGAAAATAATCAAATGCACAGTTAAACAGAACTGTTTTCAACCTAATTTAAACATCGACACAGTTGAGGTTTGTCTTACGGCCTCAGGAAGTTTGTCCCAGACTTGCAGCATAAAACATAAATGCGGCTTCTCCATATTTAGTCCTTACTATAGGTACTAGCAGGAGGCAAGTCCCAGAGGATGGGAGATCTTTGTGGGACTTACAAAAAAAAGCGCTTGGCGTTCGGTGGGTTCAGTGTGATGACCTAAAGGTGGGAGAGAACACAAACAGTCATAGTCGGAAAAAAAATCTGTTTAAAATTAATTTCATTTTAACAGATTTAATTTTTTGGGGTCTAACGGTACATGTATATGTGCCAAACCGTTTCGGTATGGGACGTTTGGGTCAGTGCATTACAGAGCACAAATAAATTGGCAGAGTTTGTCTGGGTTAACATCCTCCCACTACATGTGCACAGCTATATGGACAGCGTGGCAGATGCTGAAGACGTCACAGATGAGTTTTCTTGTGGATATAAAACGGTCCTCCTCTCAAACTACCCCCCCCCCAAAAAAGCTGTGTGCTTTTTATTATATACATTTGCTGCTTGTTTGACAATATTTTATTGAACTTATTACCAAGCAGCACCTCACTTTTGATTGATTAGTGTCTAAATAAATTCTGAGTTTAATGAACACACAAATAAACGATTAAGTTGTTTTGCAGTTTTTTCCAATACTATATCAAAAATAAACTGAACTGTGACCCCAAAATGAGGTACGTGCTAAACCTTAATTTGTGTGGACCATTACACCACTACCAGTGGCGTGCGTTCAGAGGAGCAAGGGGAGGTCATCATGACAAAAAAGAAAAAAATGAAAGTGTAATATTTTCTACTGTTATGTGTTAAAAATGCATTTGGTTGTATGGCTACACATTTCTGCATTTTATTGAGTAAAAATAGCCGAATTGGATTTTTTCCGATCAAATCCGGGTCAGAAACCCCAAGGGAGGCATAGACAAACTTTGCTTCCCTTTTGAATGCATGATTCAATAAAAACTGCTTGGCTTGATGCATGCTAGTTTCTGTTCTTCAGCAAATCGCCAGTATAAACTTTACAGAAGTTTACAACTTTCTTTACAACTTTCTGCAGTCTATATGATATAGTTTATGTGTGTGTGAGAAAACTACTGCTGCTGATCGCACAAAAATAACACATTGAAAAATTGGCATGGGAGGCAGGTGTGCACTCTGCTTTCACTCAAGGGAGTGCATGAAAACTGGCAGTTTCTGACCTGGATTTGATTGGAAAAATCAAATTAGATTTTTACTCAATAAAGTGGCAGAAATGTGTGTCCATATAACAATTACATTTTTAACACTTGGCAGTGGAGAGTATTACACTTTCTTTTCTCATTTTTGTTATGACGACCACCCTTGCCTCACTTGACCGCACGTCACAGGTGTAATTGAAAGAGGAATGCTGTTGATATATGAAGCATTATCAGTAGTTGGATGCTGTTTGATGAAGGCTGACCACTACCAAGTGATATTTTTGGACTCACCTCGAAAGACGATGGGCATCTGCGTTTTCTGTTTTTAGTGCTGGGGCCCCGCCTTCCATCCAACTCTCCAGCCGCCATCTCAGCACTTTCATTTTCCACCTCTTCATTCTTCTCCTCCGAAGAACAGAAATCCTTCATGTCCAGCAGGTCATCAGAGACCTCCATGGATTCGGATTCGAAGGCCCAGACCTGTCTTCGCCCTGGGTCTTCGCCCTCACCAGACGAAATTACATGCGCAATTGGGAGATCTTTATCCTCCGACAGGGTGTCTTTTTCCACATCTTTGATGCGGAAATGAAAAAACTTCTCTGCATTAATTTTACGGCCACTTGTCTCATTATCATCCTCCATGCCTAGCAGAGGGGATCCTCCATCTTGGGTGGAGGAATCGCTGTCCATTTCAAAGTCAGATTTGGGTCTGAAGTAGTAGTTTTCGTTCAAAGATTCTTGAAGTTCCATATCTAAGCTTTTTCTGAAAGACACAGAATATAATTAAAAGGATTTTAGTTTAGATCTCACAGCAGATTAAATACAAAACTTCAATTTAAAACAGGGGGCATGTGGGTATACATGACCGGCTAGATTGTCTGTAATGAGTTCCGACTTTAAAACCTATTAAGCTGCAAAACGGAACACTGTCAACATGACTACTAAATAAATGTGCTTAGTTTTCTTTTCTTAATCCCTCACACTCATAACTTTTATTATTGATCAACAGATGATGCCAAAACAAGCTAAGATTGAAAATCAATCGTGATGGCTTTTTTTTTGGACCAAGCTAACAGGCCTGTTTTTGGAGGACGGGAGAAAACCAGAGACAAGGCAAAAATGAATGTATTAAAATCACAAAAATATAGAATCAAAAAGTTTGTAAAATTAATAAACAAAATCATTAAAACAGATAAAAAGAGTAATTAATCAAATGCACAGTTAAACAGAAGTGTTTTCAGCCTAGATTTAAACATTGTCACAGTAGAGGCCTGTCTAACGGCCTCAGGATGTTTGTTCCAGACTTTTGCAGCCTAAAATTGAAATGCAGCTTCTCCATGTTTGGTCCTGACTCTAGGAACCAGCAGACGGCCGGTCGCGGAGGTCCTCAGAGTTCTAGATGGTTCATAAGGTACTAACATATCACAGATGTACTTTGGTGCTAGACCATGGAGAGACTTAAACACAAGCAGAGCAGCTTTAAAGTCTATTCTCTGAGCCACAGGAGGCCAGTGCAGAGACTTGAGCACAGGACTAATGACTAAAGTGTACCTAGATAAAATTTTTACATACACAGAGAGAACATGCTAGGTCCACACAGAAAGGCCACTATTTCACGCTTCTCCCAAATCCGGGACTCGAAGCCCCAACCTACTTGCTGTGAGGCTCCCGTGCAAACATTGCCACCAAAATGTGCGAACCATGTGCTCAACAGAAACTTTAGCTCTCTTCCGCGGGGTGACCCGATATTTACAGAGATTGTGGAGCAGAAATTTTCTAATCTTTCAGGAGACTTTAAAAATCATATTCACAGAGCTGCAAAACAAACATACAAACAAAACTTCCCCGCTTTTTACCGCGATAACACAGGCCAGGCTAGGACACAAGCACATGTATAGAAGAAAATTGGCGGTAGGGCAAAACCTTTGGATGATGTGGAAAACATCCGCATTTTCATTCATCCATTCTGTTTTTTTTTTTTTTTTTTAAAGAATTTACTTCCACATACCGTGTTTTCAGCAGTTCCAAAACAACACGCGACTTGAACAGCAACACCTGCAGATTCTGATAGAAAGAAAAATTCAAAGTGCGCATACACTACCCAGCAACACTTGCGATGGGGGGAGGGCACACATGACGTCATAGGTCCCACGCCTTGCTTGTAGAATGTCGCGAGATACCAGTGTTGGTATATTACGCCTAACAGGGAACCGAAATCCCCTGTGATTTCAAAAATAAAAATCGACCATTGCTCTGGTCATTGCTCTAGAGTCCGACCAGAGAGATTGCTCGGCCGTAGCCAGCTCGCTGTGTTTTCAAACGAATGTCTGATAGAAATGTTTATCCCACGCCTTCCTTGTCCCACGCCTTCCTTGCCTTGATAATTTTGGTCGGATAGTTTTCAAGCGGTGGATTTCACTCATTTCTCATGTGCCATAACGGGCAAGGCGGACAGTCAAAGGTAGATGCAGGAGAAATGGATTGCCAATGTAAAGATTGAACTGGCAGCATTTGTGCAGTGACCATTTAATATATGGAAATAATATCTACTACAAACTTTTCAAACTCTTCAAGTTCAAGTTTCTTTATTGTCTCTCCAAAAGGGAAGGAAATTTGTCCTGCAGCATAACCACATAAAAACAGCGCTCCCTAAAAAACAGACAGAACAAATAGACAAACATTGAGATAAAAAACAAATAAATAAAAAGCTTTCTTTTTATTGCTATTTAAAACAAAAAAATTGTATTCTGTATTTTTCTTGCAAATGTGAACTAAAAAAACCCTGGTTAGTTTAAACAGCATATAAATACACACAAGCATAATTAAAGATGCCAAGGCAAGTTTATTTGTAGCACAATTCATTCAAAATGTAATTCAAAGTGAATAGAATAGATTAGAATTTTATTTCGTATCAGTCTCCTGTTACATCACCGTACATTAACAAAACCTCATACTCAAATAATACAGATGACCAAGAACAGGCCAAAATAAAAAAAAAGCCTGTGTGCCCTATAAAGCTTAACTTCTACAACGCAGGTTACCTTGAAATAGATTAACAGAAAAGAGAGGAAAAAAAGAAAGAAAGAAAAAAAAGACACAAATCACAAAATTTAGTAATATTCACAAAAAAATTGTGACACTTTCTTTTTACATATTTGAAATGAAACACTTTCTTTTGTGTTTTATATATTTATTGATTTGATTCCATAAACAACACACACAAGTAAGGAAGAGAAAAAAAATGTACATAGTAATATTAATCCCCCCACCCCTCCCGCTGCCAATTCCACACAGAATATAAATTTAGTAGATAAACAATAATAAAAAAGAGACATAGAGAAACAGGAAAAAATATAGTCAGTCAGAATATCAGTAAAATGAAAATTATGTATATATTCACACCTATGCGACAATTTTATTTCTAAAGGCCTTTCAGCAAAGTTTTTAGTGTTGTTGGTTTTTTTTTTTTGTGTTGTGGTTTTATTTAATTTAGCTGTTAGTTGTTCCTTTTGGTCATTGTAGCACTTTGAGATCTCCACTGGAGATATAAAGTGCATTACAAATAAAATTTTTATTATTATTATTATGTATATATAAAAATAGCAAACACACAAAAAAAGCGTCAAATTAAACCTGACAGCTATGTACATGTAGAAAGAAACAGATCTATTTTTAAAATTTTTTTATATTAAGTGAAAAAGAAAATAAAAAGAGGAAAGCGCGTCCCACTCTGACACAACTGTGGATGGTAGTTTGAAGTAATTTAAGAAAGTCCTCCATACCCTGTAAAATTTATGCTCAGATTTTCTCAGCGTTTATCTTATCTTCTCTAATTTGAGATGGTAAAGCACATCTTTGATCCAATGTGATAAGGTGGGTGGGGCAGCATCCTTCCACCCAAGGAGGACGAGGCGTCGGGCTAGCAAAGTTGTAAATGATCCTCTGACCACCGCTGGGCAATGGCAGAGCCTCACTGTTGATACCAAACAAAAACATGAGTGGATTTAGATTTAATTTGATTCCCAAGATACAGCTAAGTGCCCCACAAATATCTCCCCAAAAGCACTGTATTCTTCGACAGAACCAGAAAGTGTGGATTAATGTGCCTTCTGAATTTTTGCATCTGTTACACAAAGGATCAATTTGTGGATACATTTGAGCCAACTTGGTTTTACTGAGGTGAGCACGATGCACAACCTTAAATTGTAACAAACAATGTCTTGTACACATTGAGGACGAGTTGATATTTTTCATAATATTGTCCCAGTCTGTTTCATTACTAGTTATTCTAATATCCTGCTCCCAATGAGCTTTAAGGGTTCGTGTTGAGGGAGAATTTATTGCAGAAATAATTCCAAGGATTCTAGATACGGATTTCTTTCGAGTAGGATTGAAGGTCAAGATATTATCCAAAATACTTTTAGGAGGTTTGTTTGGGAACCCTGGGGTGGAGGTCGTGAGAAAATGATGTACTTGTAAATATCTGAAAAAATGTGATTGAGGAATATTGTATTTGTCAGTAAGTTACTTGAAAAGAGGCAAATTGATTATTAAAATATAAATCATCAAATGATTTCAAGCCTCATTGCTGCCAACTTTGAAATGTAGCATCCAGCATAGAAGGTGGAAAAAAATTATTGGAGAAACACTTTCTTTCATCCCTTCAGTCATAATGTTGTTCCTTAAATGAGGTTCAACATAAGACAGACACCCTTCTCTGAACCCTTTTCTGGCTTTGGGTAAAATAAATTTACAGTCATCTGTGAAATGATAAATAGTTTGTTGAAGTTTAAAGTATTTTTTGAATATTTGCTGGTAAAAGATTGAACTTGGCTTTAAACATTAATTGAAGTACTTTCAAATGATGTAAATTTTTTAATTTTATCAATCTTGATTTAATAAATAAAGGTTGTGTATGTCCAAAATACCCAATTTTGTTTATTAACCTATTGGCACGTTTCTCCAATAAAAAGATCTCATTAATTAAAGTTATACATGTTCCACCCCATAGTTCAACGCAGTGCATCATATAAGGAATTATTAAAGTGGAGTAAATAACAGATAAAGCCTTAGAACTGAGAAAATCTTTAGTTTTTTACCGTATTCCTAGAGTTTTTAAAATTTTTGTCTTTGTATATTTTAGATGTTGTTTCCATGTTAATTTAGCATCAATTATAATTCCTAAAAATTTTGTTTCATATACTCTTTCAATTTCAACATCATCTATTTTAAGTTTTGCATCACTATCAGTATTTTTTTTATTACCGAAAATCATATATTTTGTTTTTGCTGTATTAAGTGATAACTTATTTAAATCAAACCAAACTTTAAGCTTGGGATCCTTCCAGATGAGCTGGAGGATGCAGCCGGGGAGAGAGAGGCCTGGGCTGCCCGTTTGAGGCTGTTGCCCCCGCGACCCGACCCTGGAACAAGCGGAAGATGACAGAACGGAACAGAAACTTTAAGCTGTTGTAGTTCATGTTCAATGTTGCTCAGTGATTCATCCGGAACAGACTATTGCTGTGTCATCGCTGTGTCATCGGCAAAAATAATAAATTTAAATAAATTTGAACAATTACATATATCATTAATGAATATTTTAATAGTTTTGGACCAATCACAGAACCTTGTGGTATTCCACAAGTTACAGATCTAAATGTTGATCCTACATTGTTTATTTTAACACACTGTTTTCTGTTTTCTGAATAACTTTTTATCCAGGAATGTACAGTTCCTCTAATACCATATTTTTGTAATTTTATTAGTATTTGTTTATGATCAATGGTATCAAATGCTCGTTTTAAATCTATATGAATACCAATTACATATTCATCTCTGTCCATAGAGGAACTGGCCTCCTCAATCACATTTATCACTGCATGTGTAGTAGTTGTTTGTTAACTGTTTTCAAAACCCAAACTGTTGTGGAGAGATTAATTGATTTTTTTCAAGAAAATTATCTAACTGTTTAACAAAAAGCTTTTCCAAGATTTTTGAAATTTGTGGTAAAAGTGAGATTGGTCTGTAATTTGGTGGAGACGGTGGCCGCGTGGTTAGAGCGTTCGCCCGCGGATCGGAAGGTCGCGGGTTCGCGTCCCACGGAGAGCACGTCTAGGGTCCTTGGAGAAGACACCTAACCCCCGCTTCTCCCACCATTGGCGCCATTGAAGGGCAGCCTGCTCCGGTGTAAGGAGTGCAGCAAACAAATTTCCCCGGTGAGGGATGAATAGAGTAATTTATTTATTTAATTTTCCATGAGATGTTTGTTACCGCCTTTGAATATTGGTATAACCTTTGCCATTTTCATGTTGTCAGGTACAACTCCACGATAAAAAGATTGGTTGCATATACAGTATGAGTCAAAGGTTGAGCAATTTGAATCATAACCTCTTCAATTATTACCGTATTAGTTTGATTTATATCTGTTGATTTTGTATTTTTTAAATGCGTTAACTATGTTTTTCACAACCATTTCAGTTACTCCACACAGAAACATCGACTTTACACTTGTATTTACAGTATCTTTAATTTTATGTTTGTCAATCTTTTTATTACCAGTATTAATTTTTGGTTGGTCCCATATCTATAAAATTGTTAGTAAATTCATTAGCTGTACTCTCTAGGTTTTCTTCTACTTTTAATATTTTTCTCATTTTGAAAATAACTTGGGAAGTCTGTGTTTTTGCATCGATCAGCTAATACATGATTTGTAACATCCCATGTCTTTTTAATATTATTTGTAATGTCCTCAAAAATCTTATTATAATACAGTTGTCTCTGCTTTTTTAAAATTGACGTCAGTTTATTTTTATAGTTTTATACTCGTTCTCATTTTCACTGTTTTTCTTTTGTAAATACCTCTTGTACTGGTCTTTCTTCTTTTGACAGGCCTTTGTTAGGCCAAAAGTCAACCATGGTTTTCTTAAACGTTTAGTTTTTTTGTTGTACATTATGAATTGACAATAATAGTTGTATAGTTTCTGAAAGTTTACCATAAAGGCCTGGTAGGCCTGATTTGGATTTGGTTCACCTTCCCAAGAACATAGTGTTAAATGTTTTTTTAATGCTTCAAGGTTTGCAGGTTTCCTGATTCTTAAAAACTTACATTTTAATTCTTGTGATTTTTTTTTTGTTTTATCATTTGACTATTTATAAACACAAGAACATGATCACTAATATCACTTAACAATATTCTACTTGTTGTGATTCCATATATATTTGTGAAAATATTATCTATGAGAGTAACATTATCACCACTTATTCCTGTTGGTTTATCATTAATCGGTCTTAATCCATAACTAAACATCTCATTTATAAAATCACTAGTTAACTTATGTACCTTGGATTTTAATAAATCTAGTCAAGCTCTCCAAAACATCATCAATAACTAAACTGTCTATAATTTCACACCAATATTCATTTTGTACATAAATTGCAACACCACCACCTTTTTTATTTTTTTCTGTTTACATAATATAAATCATATCCATGTAACATACATCTATCACTTTCTTCATCAGTTAACTAAGTCTCTGTAATGGCAACAACTTGAAATGTACATGTTGATGATATTAAACATGTCTTGATCTCTTCAAAAAAATTTCTGAGACTTCTACTATTCAAATGAATCTATGAAAATCCTATCAAATTTAACTGCATCAACTGATCTTCTGAATAATAGGAAGCATTCATATTTTTTACATTTAATATATGAGTTTCTGATCAATGTCCATATCAAAATTAAAGTGCTTCACAAGACCGAAAAAAAATGCATTAAAATCACAAAACATAAAATCAAAATGTTTAAAAATTAAAATAGATAAATAAAATAATCAAAACAGATAAAAAGAGTAATAATCAAATGCACAGTTAAACAGAACTTTTTTCATTCTAGATTTAAACAGAGAGGATTTTCAGTCTTTGAAGAATTGCTGTCCAGTTCAAAGTCAGATATACAGTACTGTAGGTCTGAAGTAAGAGTTTTCATTCAAATTGTCTCGAATCTCCAAATCTAAGCCTCTCCTAAAATAATCTCTGCAGTATTGTCCCAAGTTGAAGCTGTTAATCCAGATCTGTCCCTTCCTCCAGTTGGGTAGCTTGACATAAGTATCTCGAGGGAGGTCTGGAATGCTATCAGGAATTATCAAGCTACCTCCATAGAAAGTGGGAGCAGCAAGAGGTCGTGGATTTCTAAGTGAGAGTGGATCCTTGTTGAGAATGCCCTGGCTGACTGCTTCATCAATGTTCAGACTGCACATGGACAGCCAGTAACAAGGTCTTTCTCAGAGTCAAATTTGATACTAAACCCTTAAAGTCATTAATGTCTGTTCCATAGTTCATTCGGCCCACGTTTTCCACCAGAATGTCCACCTCACTCCCGGCTTTTTTCAGTCACATTCACAGTGAGGACTTTATTCCTTTCAAGAATCCCCATGGCCACCCCATTAACTGACACATAAGCTCTGTCCTGGACCCCATTCAGTGGAGACGACAAAGGAGTCGGACTGCTGCAGTCAATTGGCAGAGTGGTCCTGTACAGAACAAATCCAAACGCCTGGTTCAGGTCTGTAAAAGTCTGATGACACATGCTCTTTACAGGACCAGCAAAAGAAAGCTTTTCAAGAGCATCTGATACAGTCTGGAGCTTCTTCATTGGAACATCCCCATATGCATATTTAGGGGTTGATGGTTGTATTGGTCCCATCGGTATATCTTTGTGCATTTTGATGACATCTCGTATGGCAAAGTATTTTTCAGTGAGGTCTCCAGCTTCTGTGGAGGGAGCATCGTAGTCATAGCTCATAGGCTGAGCACTATAAGGTGAATTAGCACCATTCCAGTATCCAAAGTTTGTTCCCTCAATAAACATGTACAGGTTGACATTTGCTCCCACAGAAAGGATTTGGTTGAGAGATTTGATAATAAGAGCTGATGAAACTACAGAGTCTCTGGATCCTGGCTGGTCCAGCCAGTGTAAAATTCAGAGTTCACCAAAGGTCGCCGAGGTTCAGCATGGCGCTGTGCTTGACATGCAGCAGTAATATTCTGACCTGGCCCAAAGTCTACAGTCGAGGCCCTCAGCTGACCCTTTTCGTACTTGTCAACATCCTCAGCACAGCTATGCCAAATAATGTGACCGTCCTGGAGCTAGAAGGGTCTCCATGTGACTCTGCAACATGCACGCTCATCCTGACACGCTCATCCTAAACAAAATGATCTCATCTAACCAATAACTGCAGAGAACTCCCTTTACTAAAGAGGATCCCCTATGATGATGCCTAAACTCAGCTGAAAAAGAATCAGTCTGCACTTGGCTCAAAGTCGGAGCAACAAATTTTGTACATTAATAAAATTTTGAAGTCAAAAAAAAAAAAAAAAAAAAGAATATCTGGAGCTTTCCTTCGCTTCATCGTCTTTGGATAATGCTGTGTCCTTATCACAATTGCAGGAACCAGATAACCCCTCTGATTCTTCATCATGGCTGCCCTGTATCCTTAAGTTATTTGTGCTGTGGGTTTCTTTGAATAGAAAAAAAGAAGATCAAAATAGATCTCAGAGACAGTTGCAAAAATCATCAATTCCTGGATCTTTTCATTAGGTTTCCTATTGATGAGCCATTGATACATCTCAGTATGGAAACATCTAACTTGGGTCAACATATTTTTCAGTCTTACAAAGTGCATCTTTCTTTTAGCTTGGAAAAAGCATTATAAGCAGGTTGTAGAATTAAATAGTCTTTAATTCTAATTAAATAGTCTTTCAAAGATTAACCCATGTTGCTGACCTCTGATCTAACATGCAGAGAAAAAAGAGAAAAAAAGAAACAAAGATGCGCTCCTCCTTACCTGATTTTGAGGATTCCCTGATACTCTGTCAGCTGTCTCATGAAACCAGCCTCGATATTATTTATTTTCACCTTCTTTACCACAAAATTGTAGGCCTTCTTTAGGGGCCAGGCGTACTCTTTTATTGCATATGCAACAATTGTGGAAGCAGACAAGCTCATTCCCTCCTCACAATGGACGAGGCACTTGGAGTTCTTGTTCCTATCACACAAAGAATAAAATAAACATCTAAGTATCCTGGAGAACTCTTATAAATGAAAGTAGCTGAATTTGTTCAAAACTGGATGCTAAGCATGTTCCATCTGCTATGGCATCCACACTCAGAGCACCACACTGTTTTAACAACCACAAGTCAAAAAAGCTTAGTTACTTTTTATTTTTCAAAATCTAAATATTGTAAGCCTTCCGCAAGGGTCTTGGGGCTGAACATAAGTAAAAGCGGAAGGCTAAAAAAGAAAAAAAAAGACAAAAATGTGAAAATTGTAAAAACTAACAAACTTTCTCTGTCGGAACAACTCCTCTGATCGTGCTCATTGGGGTTTGTAGTCCCAATCACAAAACTGAGACACTTGACAGGAATCATATGGTCTGATACCAGTTCAAATTGAAAAGTTCTGAAATCGCAGTGTACATTCAGCCTTAGCAATGACTCACGGTATAATAATAATTTTTTTAATCTGCTGTAGCAGATGCTGAACACTTTCAGGGCCTTCGCTGCAGGCCAAAAAATATCTGATTCACAAACAGTTGTAAGCCGTATTTTAGCCTTAAATATTTGTAAAACATTCCAAATGGTAGGTCCATTCTTCTTCATGGTTTTTCTGTGTAATTTCACTCTAAAATTCTGACCAATCACATTCCAGCCTATATTTGTTGCCAGGTCAGCTAAAATCAGCAGAGCTTCTATAAAGGACTTCAGAGTTCATTCTACACAAAGAAATTTACCCAGGAAAGAGGCACAAAATCAGTCGGGAAAATTTATTATCTACTTCTGGTATAACAAAGCTGGGGAGTTACTTGCTTTCTTACCTGGCTTTGTTGATAAAGTCCCACGTGTAATCCCAATGTGCAAGCAGATTGGCCGCCTCTCTATCGTCCACATCCTCGTAGTAATATAAAAACGTTGTTGGATAGAAGGTACCCACCTCCTTTCCAACATTTAAAATAAATTCAACTCTGTGAAAAAAAAAAAACAAAAGACAAGGGGAAAAAAAAAAAATCAAACAAAGTTGTTGCTTTCTTTAACAGTTGGTTTAGATAATTAGCTTCATTAGCTACAGTCACTCAGAGCGGTAGGAAGACATGCATATGTTTAGGACACATGCAAAATGTTCTGACTGTGAAAGACTTCACTGTAAAATGAAAACATCTTATTGTATTTTTTAAACAGAGACGCAAATTCATTCTGCATGTTATAAAAGGATCGCAATCTGAGAATTGTTTACTAGTCAAATTGGAACTCACCCTAACGCCTTCAGGACTTCATAATTGGAAGCGATCAACTCGGAGCCCTGGAGAGTAGAATGACAATTCCTCACTAAATCTAGCAGATTATTTCGTGGCAGTGTTGAGAGAGCTGCTTTCTGACTCAAGTCAGTAAACCAAGATTTGTTTTTACACTAGTCAAAAATAAATGGGTAAACTAATATTAAAAAGTTCAAATTGACTGATGTAAGTTTAATCAGATTTCAGTTAAAAAAGATTGAATAAGATACATTTCAAAAGTTAGACATTTATTTTAATTGAAGCAGAGCAGGACATATTAATAATAAAAAAAAAGACTCACCAAATATACATGGTCAAAGACCAGTATAGCTTTGTTTATTTCGTCCAGTTTGGGAAGCATCTCCTTGGCTGTGACCTTTAACGAACACACAAATAAACGGGCAAGTTGTTTTGCAGTTTTTTCCAATACTGTACCAAAAATAAACTGAACTGTGACCCCAAACTGATGAATGTACTAAACCTTAATATCTGTGTACTGTTACACCACTACCAAGTGATATATTTCTGACTCACCTCGAAAGACGATGGGCATCTGCGTTTTCTCTTGTTTGTGTTAGGGCACCATCTTTCATCCAAATCTCCAGCCGCCATCTCAACACTTTCATTTTCTTCATTTTCTTTTTTATTCTTCTCCTCCAAAGTAGAGAAATTCATCTTGTCCAGCAGGTCACCAATGACCTCCATGGATCCAGAGCGCCGACAGGTCTGGACTGCTGTCCCATCGCCGGACAAAATTACATGTGCGATGGGGAGACCTTCATCCTCCAGCAGGGCGTCCTTTTCCACCTCATCGATATTGATATGGTTTCCCTTTTTGCTCAGCAGAGGGAATCCTTGGTCTGGGGTGGAAGAATCGCTGTCCAGTTCACTGTCCGATATGGGTTTGAAGTAGTATTTTGCACTCAAAGAGTCTTGAAACTCCAAATCTAAGCCTCTCCTAAAAGAAGCTCTGCAGCTTTCCCACACTTCATCTTCTTTGGATACTAGTGTATCCTTTTCCCAATTGCAGGAAACAGATGCCCCCTCGGATTCCTCGTTATGAGTGCGCTGCATCCACAATCTATTGTGCTGTGGTTTTCTTTGGATAGAAAAAAAGAAGGTCAAAATAGGTCTCAAGTCCAGTTGTAAAATCATCTATTCATAATCTTTCATTCCACTCTTATGCAGACGACACACAACTGTATATGAAAATGAACACTGCTCTACCTTCAGCTCTGCCATCTGTGCTTTCGGTCTGCCTGGAGGAGATTAAGACATGGATGTCTGAAAACTTTCTCCAACTCAATAGCAGCAAAACAGAAGCCATTCTCATCGGCACGCCTCACCAAACCCAGTCACTTTCCCTCGGTAGTATCCCCATTTTTGGACACAACATCCCTCTGTCATCCTCTGTAAAAAACCTTGGAGTCAAAATGGATTCTAACCTCACCTTTGACTCCTACATTCACCATCTCTACAAGGTTTCCTTCCTCCATCTTAAAAATATAGCCAAGCTATGTCCATGTCTTTCCAAACCGGACGCTGAGAGGTTGATTCACGCTTTCATCTCCTCCAGGCTGGATTACTGCAATGCCCTCCTTGTAGGGATCCCATGCAGGGGCTTACAAAAGCTCCAGCACATCCAGAACTACGCTGCCCGGATCCTGATAAGGAGGCGCAAATATGACCATATCACTCCCATCCTCAAATCCCTCCACTGGCTACCCGTCAAATACAGAATTCAATACAAGCTCTGCCTCCTCACCCATCAGTGCATACACGGCACTGCACCTGTTTATCTCCAAGAAATCCTAACCCTCCACACCACTGTCCGAGATCTGCGCTCCTCCTCCACCTCCTACTGCCTGCACCAACCAAGGACCAAACTCTCCACTATGGGGGACAGGGCCTTACGGGCAGCTGCTCCACGGCTCTGGAACGCTCTTCCCGAGAGCTTGAGGGCTCCACAGATCGTTGAGGTTTTTTAAAAAAAGACTGAAAACGTTTTTATTTCTAAAGGCTTTTCAGCAAAGTTTTTAGTGTTGTTTTTTTATTTAATTTTGCTGTTTGTTGTTCCTTTTGGTCATTGTAGCACTTTGAGATCTCCACTGGAGATATAAAGTGCGTTACAAATAAAATTTTTATTATTATTATTCTTGGAACTTTTCATTACGTTTCCTATTGATGGGCCATTGATACATCCCAGTATGGAAACATCTAACATGGGTCAACATATTTTTCAGTCTTACAAAGTGCATCATCCTTTTAGGTTGGATTAAAATATAACGATCAGGTTATAGAGTCACAAAGTCTTTTATAGTCAAAATCCATTTTATTTCTAAAGCCCATTTCACAAACTGAACTTTTGTTAAAGTACTTAAAATATGTCAACAAGCTAAAACCACAAAACACAAATAATAATAATATAAAGGTTTGAGATGTTGGTATTTATGAAAAGCTTGAGCTGTCCTTAAACTCATCACAGCTGCATGTTAAGCTGCTTGTAGTTTTAAGTTCTGCAGCCCTGAATTTACTGTTTAATAAAACACCGGGTTTCAAAATCCCTGCTGATTAGACGGTCAACATTCATGTCTATTTTGAATTCAATTTTGCATTGTGGTTATTCACAGCTCGGGCTCCGTTGAATCAAATTTCCTGGAAATTAGCCTTTCAACTAACCAGATATGTTAGATTAAATTTAGTTCAGAATGGAGTGCATTGTCTATAGTTGGTTGGACTGAGACTAGCTTCAAGCTAGCAATGCTCGTATTAATCGCTCATTTTTTTGTAGATTATAGTTTTTATTAGTGCTTTCATTTTAACACATTAATTTGATTAATTATTACGCCGCATTTTAATGCGTTAAAATTTTTTTCCGCAATTAATTATGACGTATTAACGGTGGCAAGCCAATGTTTGTGCATTTGAATTTTGGCCCATTGAAGGACCCGTAGTCTTCTCGGTCGTAGTACATCCCCTACGCTGGCAAATTAACAAGGCAGCAGTGGTCAAACACAACAGACATGGACAGGACTCAGGAGGATGAGACAGTCGCAGGAGCGGATCCAGGAGGGGCGTTGTTGAGCCGCATTTTGTAATAACGGTGCATTTTGTAATAAACGTACATTATCTGAGTTTGGAGGGACCAGTCACACCATTTATAGAGCATGTTTTGGATGCTCAAGCAGGACAGTTATATGACAACAACACACTTTCACCACTGCAGCCTGCCTCACCAGATGAGACTGACCCACCTATCCAGCCTGCCTCACCAGATGAGTCTGACCCACCTATCCAGCCTGCCTCACCAGATGAGACTGACCCACCTATCCAGCCTGCCTCACCAGATGAGTCTGACCCACCTATCCAGCC
This sequence comes from Neostethus bicornis, assembly GCA_902685375.1. Classification (NCBI taxonomy): domain Eukaryota; kingdom Metazoa; phylum Chordata; class Actinopteri; order Atheriniformes; family Phallostethidae; genus Neostethus; species Neostethus bicornis. The sequence goes on along the minus strand of CACRXE010000004.1, from coordinate 92,465 downwards.
TGATGAGCCTGAGGACCCTGTTCTGACTACACCCCCTGTTCAGCCTGTCCTACCAACTGAAATCTTTCAGTCTATTATCAAAATGACCCTTGAGGATGACATGTCAATGCTTGGGACATTTAACAGAGTGTCTCAACATTTTAAAGACATTGCAGATCGATTCCATCCATCAATCTATCTAAGGGAAACATTAAGCCGAAGCCTTGGGTTGGACGTCGTTGGAAAGCACACAATTAGTGTACAAAGGTTGTACAAAGCAGCAGGGCGCTTTGGTGGTGTGGCATTAAAACTCAAGGATTATGGGTTGGGGCAGTTTATTACAAAATGCGGCAGTTTATAACAAAATGCGGCTTTATTACAAAATGAAATGAAAAAGTTATTACATTTTGGACATTTATTACAAAATGCACCGTTATTACAAAATGCGGCTCAACAGCGTTCAAAACTCAGGAGAATGTTACAGTCGCACGGACTTCACGGGGGGCATGTGGGCAGACGCCTCCCACCCTCCACCCTCCACCCCCTTTTTGGTCCACAAAAAAAAGAAAGTGTTCTTCCTTCTTTAATTATTATAAACTTTGACCAAAATATACTGGGAGCTCGCTCCACCAAACCTAGCTAACTGAATTTGGCAAGCAAATAAGCAAATCAACAACAGAGAAATTGACAAATACTATCACAAAGTGGGTTGCTGCTGATTGCAGGCCAATTTCTATTGTTGAAGATAAGAACGAACCCTAACCCCAACCCTTGTTTTGCTTTTTTTTAATAATGAACCTGGCCTCATGAGGCACAGTTCACCAATAATAAATTGGCTTTAAAATATTCTCTTCTTACTGTATTCAACTGATTAGTCATACAGTACAAATTTTAATATCCTAGAATTCAAATTCTTCATTAGGAGACCTTTAGCAAATATGAAGTTAAAATGCGATTAATTCGATTAATTAATTACAAAATCCTGTAATTAATTTGAATAATTTTTTAATCAACTGACCCCACTATTTTTTATGTATCATTCTGGATTAGTAAAAACTACTTAAAATGTGAGGAACAGGAAAAATTTGAAGATCAGATTAATAAATTCCATCTACAGCTTATTGTAACCTAAAGTTTACTAAAAAAAAAGTCATTTAAAATTGATAACAATGACAGCAGTGTGGCTGTGATTGTGATAAAAATGAGCGCCTGTAAGTGATATGAGACACACGCAACTTAATGCTGTCCTGAAAACAGGAATAGTAAACATTTTAGACGCAAATATGATAAATAGTTGACATATTAGATTAAATATTGAACCGATAACTCAACTTAGTCAAAAACAAGCGGGATAAAAATGAACATTTTGGTTTGTGATTTATTTGCTTTCTGCTTGAATATATTAAGATATAAGTTAACAGGCTAGATAGACCAATTCAATTCAATTCAATTCAATTTTATTTGTATAGCCCAAAATCACAGAATGTCCGTCTCAATGGGCTTCACAAGAAAAAGAGGAATGTATTAACACAAATACACAACAAGAAAAATAACTAACAAATGCTAACTAAACAAGACTAGCACATTAATGCACTTAGACTCTCCTTCTCGGTGAGGAAAAACTCCTAAAAAACCCATCAGTGGGGAAAAAATAAGAAACCTCATGGGGATCCACGTGAAAGAGAGATCCCTCCCCCGGATCCCTCCCCCGGGAAGAGAGATCCCTGTACAGTGTTATCTTTATTGCTTATTTATTAACCCTTGTGTAACCAGGAAGGTCCCATTGAGTTTAAAAATCTCTTTTATAAGGTAGTCCTGGCCAACGAGGCAGGATGCATTTAAAAGATTTATAATAAAATAAAAGCAACATTTCATATAGAACAATTAAAAATTGAGGATTCTGTCTTAAGTGTTCTCCATCTGGATTTAAAATTATTCAAAGAAAGAAAGAAAGTTTCTAGTCATTCTGTAACATTCCATGTGGATAAGGCAGATTTATCATATCAAACAAATACCACTCCAATTACCATCATTCAAAAAAGAGCAATAAGAACTGTACATAAAGCCAATTTCAGGGCACATACAAATCAACTATTTATTAACAAAAAGGCATTAAAATTTAAGGATTTGGTTGAGCTAAAAACTACACAAATTATGTTTAAAATAAACAATAATCATCTACCCAATTCTATTCAAAACTTTTTTCACAAGAGGGATACTGTGTATAATTTCAGAGGATGTAGTGTGTTTAAAAAGATGACTGTGAGAACAAATGTAAAACAACATTGTATTTCATTTGTTGGTGGAAATCTTTGGAATAACCTGGATATGGAGTTAAAAGAATGTAAAACATTTAAACAGTTCAGCACTTTATATAAGAAAAATATTATAAATTCATACGTAGAAAAAGACTACTAAAGATGAACACTTTAATTTCATGCAAACTGCTGTACATGTGCATTTTTTATTTTTAAAGAGTCAGCAACTCAATTACACATAGTTTAAATGAGTTAGGGGCAGGCATCATAAGCTTCGGCTTCAGCCAACTCCTTTTCAGACCTTGTATTTATTATTTTCTTTTGTACTGTAAGAAAATGTTTAAATGTCTGGAAAAAAAATAAACTACTACTACTAAATTTAAAAGGCTGCTGACCTCTGATCTAACGTGCAGATGAAAAAAAGAAAAACAGGAACAAAGATACACTCCTCCTTACCTGATCTCAAGGATTCCCTGATACTCTGTCAGCTGTCTCATGAAACCAGCCTCAATATGATTTATTTTCCCCATTTTTATCAAAAAATTGTAGGCCCTCTTCAGGGGCCAGCTGTACTCTTTTATTGCATATGCAACAATTGTGGAAGCGGACAAGCTCATTCCCTCTTCACAATGGACGAGGCACTTGGAGTTCTTGTTCCTGTCACACAAAAGATAAAATAAACATCTAAGTATCCTGGAGAACTCTTATAAATGAAAGTAGCTGAATATGTTCAAAACTGGAGGCTAAGCATGTTCCATCTGTTATGGCATCCACACTCAGAGCACCACAATCTGTTTCAACAACTACAAGTCAAAAAAGTTGGGAGGTATTTTGTAAGTTTTGATATTTTATGCCTTCCGCAAAGGTCTTGGGGCTGAACATAAGTGAAAGCGGAAGGCTAAAAAAGAAATGACAAAAATATGAAAATTGTAAACTGTTGTGATACCCTCACCTGCCACCAGGGTGACCCTTAGATCTTCCGTCATCACTCTCTTTACGGACAGCTGAGGGTGATTAGTCTGATGACACACACCTGTGCTTCCTGCTGCCTATTTAAAGGCAGTTTCCCCTGACTTCCACGTCGTGTCTTCACTATCCTTTCCAGCCAGCTCTTCATTGCTGCTTGACCAAGTTTTTCATTGAACTGGTACATTTTTGGGGTTATAGACATTCCTTTGGATTAATCCTATGCTTTTGCCTTACAGCCTTGCCTGATTTCTGTTCAGTAAATCCCGTTTATGTACTACATTTGGGTTCTCCTCTTCCACAACCTAACAAAAACTAACAAACTTTCTCTTTCGGAACAACTGCTTCGATCATGTTTGGTGGGGTTTGAAGTCCTAATCACAGAACCGAGACACTGGTAGCAAGCTATAAGATCGTACTGTGTGCACACTCAAATCGTGAGGCTTGACAGAAATCATATGGGTTGGATGTGGGTTCAAATTGAAAAGTTCTGAAATTGCAGTGTACATTCAGCCTGGGTGAAGACTTAAAATGATTTTTTAATCAGCAGTGGCAGATGCTGAACACCTTCACAGCCTTCGCTTCAGGCCAAAAAATATCTGAATCACAAACAGTTGTAAGCTGTATTTTAGCCTTAAATATTTGGAAAATATTCCAAATGGTAGGTCCATTCTTCTTCATGGTTTTTTTGTGTAATTTCACTCTAAAATTCTGACCAATCACATTCCAGCCTATATTTGTTGCCAGGTCAGCTAAAATCAGCAGAGCTTCAGTAAAGGCCTTCAGAGTTCATTCTACACAAAGAAATTTACCCAGGAAAGAGGCACAAAATCAGTCGGGAAAATTTATTATCTACTTCTGGTATAACAAAGCTGGGGAGTTACTTGCTTTCTTACCTGGCTTTGTTGATAAAGTCCCACGTGTAATCCCAATGTGCAAGCAGATTGGCCGCCTCTCTATTGTCCACATCCTCGTAGTAATATAAAAACGTTGTTGGATAGAAGGTACCCACCTCCTTTCCAACATTTAAAATAAATTCAACTCTGTGAAAAGAAAACCAAAGAAAACGGGAATAAAATCAAACAAAATTGTTGCTTTCTTTAACAGTTGGTTTAGATAATTAGCTTCATCAGCTGCTGTTCTGGTTACATTCAGTCACTCAGAGCGGTGAGATGTTTGGAACAGGTACGAAATGTTCTGACTGTCAAAGACTTCAATGCAAAATGAAACCTCTTATTGTATTTTCTAAATAAAGAGACTCATATTCATTCTGCATGTTATCAAAGGATAGCAATCTGAGAATGGTTTATTAGTTAAATCTGAACTCACCCTAACGCCTTCAATTCTTCATGATTTGAAGCAATCGACTCGGAGCCCTGCAGAGTAGAATGACAATTCCTCACTAAATCTAGCAGATTATTTCATGGCTGCATTGAGAGGGCTGCTCTCTGACTCAAGTCAGTAAACCAAAATTTGTTTTTACACTAGTCAAAAATAAACAGGTAAACTTGTATTAAAAGGTAGCCAAATGACTAATTTAAGTTTAATCAGATTTCAGTATAACCAAGATAATACAAATGCATTTCAAAAGTTAGACATTTATTTTATTTGAAGCAGAGAAGGAAATAATATTTAAAAAAAGACTCACTAAATATACATGGTCAAAGACCAATATAGCTTTGTCCATTTGGTCCTGTTTAAGAAGCATCTCCCTGGCTGTGACCTTGTATTCCTTCATATCAATTCTGTTGTTTTTCTCCATCTCAATATGGATCTGGTTGAAAATAATTAAAATGATTTTAGTTCAGATCTCACATCAGGTTAAATGCAAAACCTTAATTTAAAACCCCATTAGTTCTTTTTTTTGTTTTTGTTGTTGTTTTTTTTGTTAATAAGCATTTTTTATGTTGAGAGAGGGGATATGTGGGTAAACGTGGATTGTCTGTAAATCTAGATTGTCTGTATGTACTGAGATCTGACTTCAAAACGTATTAAGCTGTAAAACAGAATACTGTCATCATGATTACCAAATAAATGTGCTTAGTTTTCTTTTCTTTATCCCTCACATTCATAACTTTTATTAGTGAACAACAGATGATGTCAAAAGAAGCTAAGATTGAAAAACAACCATGATGGGGGTTTTTTCAAGGCCTAAGCTAACATGCCAGTTTTTGGAGGACGGGAGAAAACCAGAGTACCTCGAAAAAAACTTTACTTACACAGGGAGAACATGCTAAGCCCACACAGAAAGGCCACTATTTCATGCTTTTCCCCAATCCGGGACTCGAACTCCCAACCTTCTTGCTCTGACGCCACCGTGCTAACAACGCCGCCAAAATGTGCTAACCATTTTCTCAACAGAAACCTGAGTTTTGTGGGGTGATTGTGGAGCAGAAATGTTCTAACCTGTCAGGAGACATTAAAAATGTAATTAAAAAAATGTGTAGAAGAAATTTGGCGGCACGGCAGATCCTTTGGATGTTGTCAAAATTATCCGTATTTTCATTCAGAGGGAACATACGGAGGGTTAAAAAAGAACCCTTTTTTTTTTTTTCTAAAGAATTTACTTCCACATACCAGGACTTGTTTTCAGCGATTCCAAAACAACACGGGACTTCAACAACAACACCTGCAGGTCTCTTATAGAAAGAAAAATTCAAAGTGCGCATACACTACCCAGCAACCCTTGCGATAGGGGGAGAGCACACATGGCGTCACAGGTCACGCGCCTTCCTGACCTTCGTCATTTTGGACGGATAGTTTTCAAGCAGTGGATTTCACTCATTTCTCACTTTCCATAACGGGCAAGGTGGACAGTCAAAGATAGATGAAGGAGAAATGGATCGCCAATGTACAGTAGTGGCTCCTTCCCTCTGGAACTCTCTTCCTCTCAGCCTTAAAACCTGTGACTCTTAACATGACTAAAAAAACCGCCAAAAACATATCTTTTTAGATTTATATTTTCTTAAAATGTTTTTACTTCATAGTTTTTAGATTTCACTGTGTTTTATCTATCTTATTTCTTCATGTGCTTTATTTCTTGAATTTTGGATTTTGCTGCCTTTTCTTTCCTCTTTCAGCATTTCCCTTAAGGGGTCGCCACAGCAAGTCAGTTTTTTCCATCTAACCCTGTCTGCTGCATCTTCTTCGGTCACACCAACTATCTTCATGTCTTTCTTCACTGTATCCATAAACCTCCTCTTTGGTCTTCCTTTAGGCATCTGTCCTGATGGTTCCAAACTCAGCATCCTTCTTCCAATGTACACTCTCTCTCTCTGCACATGTCCAAACTATCTCAGTCTGGCCTCTTTGACTTTATCTCCAAAACCTCTAACATGTGCCGTTACCCTGATATACTCATTTCTAATCCTGTCCATCCTGGTCACTCCCAGAGAGATCCTCAGCATCTTTATCTCAGCTACCTCCATCTCTGCTTCCTGTCTTTTTCTCAGTGCTACTGTTTCTAGACCAAACAGCATGGCGGGTCTCACCACGGTTTTGTACACTTTCCCTTTCATTCTAGCTGAAACTCTTCTGTCGCACATCACACCTGATACTTTCCTCCACCCGTTCCAGCCTGCCTGAACACGCTTTTTCACCTCTTTTCCACACTCTCCTTTGCTCTGGACTGTTGATCCTAGATACTTAAAATCTTCCATCTTCTTTATCTCTTCTCCCAGTAACCTCACTTTTCCATTTGGATCCCTCTCATTCACACACATGTACTCTGTTTTACTCTGACTAATCTTCATTCCTCTTGTTTCTAGCACAAACCTCCACCTCTCCAGCTTTTCCTCCACCTCTTCCCTCCTCTCACTACAGATCACAATGTCATCTGCAAACATCATTGTCTGTCTGATCATTGTCCTGTCTGACCTCGTCTGTCAGCCTGTCCATCACCATAGCAAACAGCAAAGGGCTCAGAGCAGATCCTTGGTGCAGTCTCACCCCCATATTGAACTCCTGTGTCTCACCTACAGCACACCTCACCACTGTCTTACAGCCTTCATACATAATAATAATAATAATAATAATGCATTGTATTTACATAGCGCTTTTCAGGACTCTCAAAGACGCTTCACACATATTCATTATTCATCCACTCAATACCAGGTGATGGTAAGCTATTCTTGTACGTGGCTACAGCTCCCCTGAGGCAAACTGACAGAAGCGAGGCTGCCATTTTGTCCCATTGGCTCTTCTGACCATCACCAACCAAACGCACACACCATTCAGACTAGGCAACGCAGGTGAAGTGTCTTGCCCAGGGACACAACGGCAATTTAATCTCAACGACCGTCCCACTGTGGCACCTGGGGTTCCAGCGGTCTCCCATCCAAGTACAGCCCAGGCCCAGCCTGCCAACATGTCCTGAACCACTCAAACATACTTCTCTGTCACACCAGACTTCCTCATACAATACCATAGTTCTTCTCTAGGTACCCTGTCTCTCTCTCTAGATCTACGAAGACACAGTGCAGTTCCCTCTGGCCTTCTCTGTACTTCTCTATGAGCATCCTCAAGGCAAATACTGCATCTTTAGTGCTCTTTTTAGGCATAAAACCATACTGCTGCTCACAAATTCGTACTTCAGACCTTAGCCTACCTTCGACAACTTTTTCCCATAACTTCATTGTTTGACTGATCAGTTTTATTCCCCTGTAGTTACCACAACTCTGCACATCTCCCTTGTTCTTATAAATAGGAACCAGCACACTTCTCCTCCATTCATCAGGCATCTTCTCACTTTCTAATATCCTGTTAAACAGCCCAGTCAGAAACTCTACTGCCACCTCACCTAAGCATTTCCGTACTTCTACAGGGATATCAACAGTACCCAGAGCCTTTCCATTCTTCATCCTCTTCCGTGCCGTCTTTATTTCTACCTTACTAATCCTAGCCACTTTCTGGTCCACTATGGCAACGTCTTCTACTCTTTGTTGTCTTTTATTTTCTTCATTCATCAACTCTTTGAAGTACTCTTTCCATCTTTCCGTCACATTACTGGTATCTGTCAAAAGACATCCATTCCTGTCTTTAATCACCCTAACTTGCTGCACATCCTTCCCATCTTTGTCTCTCCGTCTTGCCAACCTGTATAGGTCCATTTCTCCCTCCTTGTTGTTCCGCCTAGCATATACGTAGGTCATCATAGGCTACTTGTTTTGCCTTTGCCACCTCTACTTTAACCTTACGCTGTTACCCCTGTACCTTGCCTATTCTCTTCAGTCCTCTGAGTGTACCACTTCTTCTTAGCCAGCCTCTTTCTTTTGATATAGTCCTGCACCTCCTCATTCCACCACCAGATGACACACGAAGTGTCACATGACACACTAAGCTGTGCTCATCTTAGAGATTTCATTAAACCAGGTACTGTGAACTGATAATTTAGGCTTTCTAATCAAGTCTGTCCCTTTTTACATGTTATTGTAAATAATCAAAACTATTCTTGATGTTGGTAGAGTAATGATTTACACACAAGCATTGTTTTACACAAACAGTATTTTATAATTGTTACTCTGAGATGCTTTTAATCAGACCAGAACCAACAATCCAGCTCGGGTCCTGCAGCAGTGACATCTTTCTAACTGTAGCTTCTATATTCATTTGAATCATACTACCATGATGTATAGAACTGGTCTGTACATACTACTGAACTTACTTCTGTTACAGAGTAAAAACATTTTGATATTTTTAGGCCATCAGAGAATAAAGGCTGTAACGGCCGTCTGAATTCACCTCAGCAAATATTGTAAGAAAAGAAAATTTTCATAAATGCATCTAAAAAAAAAAAAAAGAGTTTAATCACATACAATATTTTTTAGTGACCAGCTTCCTGTATGGAAATTTGCTGAGTTGTCCGTGTTTGACGCATTCAGAGAGCCACGGCCAAAGTTAAGGCACTCAAGTATAAAGCAAAAGCTAGCCATGAAGCAAAAAAAAAAAAAAAAAAAAAGGGAATTCGAACAAAGTAAAGATCTTCAGTTAGTTTAAGAAAAATCATTTTTATAAAAAATGTTTAAATACTGAACGACCGTCTGAATTCACCTCAGCAAAAAAGGATGACTTTTGGCCTAATAAAGGCCTGTCAAAAGAAGAGAGACCTGTATAAGAGGTATTTACAAAATAGAACCAGTGAAAATGAGAACGAGTATAAAAACTATAAAAATAAACTGACGTCTATTTTAAAAAAGCAGAGACAATTGTATTATAATAAGATTTTTGAGGACAGTAAAAATAATACTAAAAATACATGGGATGTTATAAATCATGTATTAACTGATCGATGTAAAAACACAGACTTCCCAAGTTATTTTCAAAATGAGAAAAATATAAAAGTAGAAAACCTGGAGAGTATATCTAATGAATTTAATAATTATTTTATAGATATGGGACCAACTTTAGCTTCAAAAATAAATACTGGTAATATATATTATGACAAGTATTAAATTAAAGAAACGGTAAATACAAGTGTAAAGTCAATGTTCCTATGTGGAGTAACCGAAGTGGATGTGAAAAATATAGTTAAAGCATTTAAAAATAAAAAATCAACAGATATAAATCAAACTGATGTGATAATAATTAAAGAAGTTATAGATCAAATTGCTCAACCGTTGACTCATATATGCAACCAATCTTTTTATCATGGAGTTGTACCAGATGACATAAAAATGGCAAAAGTTATACCCATATTCAAAGGTGGTAACAAACATCTCATATCAAATTACAGACCAATCTCACTTTTACCACAAATTTAAAAAATCTTGGAAAAGCTTTTTGTTAAACAGTTAGATAATTTTCTTGAAAAAAATCAGTTAATTTCTCCGCAACAGTTTGGGTTTAGAAAACAGTTAACAACTACCTACGCAGTGACGAACATGATTGAGGAGGTCAGTTCCTCTATGGACAGAAATGAATATGTAATTGGTATCTATATAGATTTAAAACGAGCATTTGATACTATAGATCATAAACAATTACTAACAAAATTAGAAAAATATGGTATTAGAGGAACTGCACATTGCTGGATAAAAAGTTATTTAGAAAACAGAAAACAGTGTGTTGAAATAAACAATGTAAGATCAAACTTTAGATCGGTAACTTGTGGAATACCACAAGGAGCTGTGATTGGACCAAAACTCTTTAATATATTTATTAATGATATATGTAATTGTTCAAATTTATTTAAATTTATTATATTTGCCGATGACACAACAATAGTCTGTTCAGGAAAAAAACTCCAGGAATTATTGAGCAACATTCAACATGAATTACAACAGCTTAAAGTCTGGTTTGATTTAAATAAGTTATCTCTTAATACAGCAAAAACAAAATATATGATTTTTGGTAATAAAAAGGATATTGATAGTGATACAAAACTTAAAATAGATGATGTTGAAATTGAAAGAGTATATGAAACAAATTTTTTAGGAATTAACATTGATGCTAAATTAACATGGTAACAACATTTAAAATATATAAAGACAAAAATCTCAAAAACTCTAGGAATACTGTATAAAACTAAAGATTTACTCAGTTTTAAGGCTTTATCTGTTATTTACTCCTCTTTAATTCTTCCTTATATGACGTATTGTGTTGAACTGTGGGGTGGAACATATACAACTTTAATTAATGAGATATTTTTATTACAGAAACGTGCAATAAGATTAATAAACAAAGTTGGGTATTTTGAACATACACATCCTTTATTTATTAAATCTAGATTGATTAAATTTAAAGATTTACATCATTTCAAAGTACTTCAATTTATGTTTAAAGCTAAGTTCAATCTTTTACCAGTAAATATACAAAAATACTTTAAACTTCAACAAACTGTTTATGATTTTAGAGATGACTGTAAATTTATTTTACCTAAAACCAGAAAAGGGTTGAGACAAAGGTGTTTATCTTATTTTGGACCTTATTTATGGAATAATATAACTAAAGACATAAAAGAATGTGTTTCGTTTCAAATATTTAAAAAGAAAGTCTCACAATTTATTTTTGAAAGTTACTAAATTTTGTGATTTGTGTATTTTTTTTCCTTTTTTCCATCTTTTCTGTAAATTTGTTCCAAGGTAACCTATGTTGTAAAAGCTAGTTTTTTTGGGCACACAAGCATTTTTTTGCTTCAGCCTGTTCTTGGTCACCTGTATTATTTGAGTATGAGGATTTGTTTTTGTTAATGTATATGGTAATGTTATAGGAAACTGAGTCCGAAATAAAAAAAGTTTCAAGTTTTTTTGCTGTTTTTTCCAATACTGTACCAAAACTAAACTGAACTGTGACCCAAAACTGAAATACATACTGTTCTACTAGCTGCATTCTTATGCAGGTTCACACATACAACTCAGCAGTAAAAGTCAAACAATTAAAGGGGGTTAACATTGGGACTGAATGCTGGCAGAGACAGGCACCAATGTATGTACACTCCTATGATCATTATTTTAAAACTTTTTTAATATGTTCTACTACCTCATTCGCATGCTACAAGTATTGTTTTAAGGCTCCATGATGTTTTGCTATCTCATATTATAAAACTTGAAACTTTTTTATTTCGTACTCAGTCTCCTTTACATTACTATATACATTAACAAAACAAATCCTCATACTCAAATAATACAGGTGACCAAGAACAGGCTGAAGGCTGAAGCAAAAAAATGCTTGTGTGCCCGGCTGATTCAAGGCATGGGGCACAGTATACCCCAAACAAGTCGCCAGTCCGTCGCGGGCTGCTCTGTTCAGACACATAAAATCAGATGTATGTAATATTTAACTTTAATAAAAAAGATATGTGGGGTCTCACTGGTCAACAAAGATGGTGCAAGAATCAAACCGGGTGGTCTTCAGGTCGGTCATAGTGTTCCAATCATTAATGAAGCTTTGCTCTGATGTGATGCAGTTCTCATAGAAAGCCAATCATGTGAGAGCGATACCTCCTGGGAAGTAATTGAAGCAGCGCAATGCCTCAAATACTTTATGGAGGACCTGTAGGGCAGACCTGTGAGAGAAGCAGTTTTTACCATCACCGCTGTGAGAAAGCAGAGCATGGGGAAACCAAAAAACTGTTATTGTGGACAAAAACATTATGGTGGTGAATCTAACAACACACACACACACACACACACACACACACACACACACACACACACACACACACACACACACACACACACACACACACACACACACACACACACACACACACACAACTGGATTGATAATGATTTACACACAGGTTACAAACAGTATTTTATTATTATTACTTTGCGATGCCTTTAATCAGACCACAACCATTCAGAGCGCCACGGCCAAAGGTAGGGCACTTAAATATAAAGCAAAAGTTAACCATGAAGCAAAAAAAAAAAAAAAATTTCTAACAAAGCAAAGATCTTCATTTAGTTTAAGAAAAATAATTTTTATAAAAAAAGTTCTTGTAAATAAAAAAAGATTATCACCCAATGCAGAATTTATCATAGGACACTGTAAAGTAAACAAATACATAACAGTAGCACAGTTATTAACCTGCTCTATTACGTCACACAGTTTTTCATTTGACCTGATCTGCGCCACACGCGTTCTCCAAATTGTGTGCTTTTTTCTGCTCAAAAATGGGAATCAGTCAGTACCGTCCAATTACACCTTGCTCACCATAAAGGCATAAAGGAGCTCTCTGCGGGGCTTACAAAGAGGAGCGCTGCACCTTCGGGGGGTTTGGTGTGGTGTCCTAAAGGTGGAAGGGAACACAAACAGTCATACTTGGAAAAAAAAAACAGTTTAAAATTGATTTTATTTTAACACATTTATAACTGTACAAATACATAACTGTACATGTATTTGTGCTAAACCGTTTCGGTATGGGACGTTTGAGTCGGTGCATTATAGTCCATAAATAATTCTTCGGAGTTTGTGTGGGTTTACATCCCTCCTCTACATGTGCAGAGCTATAAGGTCAGCTCGGCAGATGCGGAAGCAATCACAGATGAGTTTCCTCGCAAGTATCTGACGGTCCTCCATTCCAACCAACCTCCAAAAAAAGCTGTGTGCTTTTTATTATATGTTGCTTGTCTGAGAACATTTTATTTAACTTATTAGCAAGCAGCACCTCGTTGTTGATTGATTAGTGTCTAAATAAATTGTGAGTTTAATGAACACACAAATAAACGGTCAAGTAGTTTTGCAGTTTTTTCCAATATTGTACCAAAACTAAACTGAACTTTGACAAAAACTGGGGTACATACTGTTCTACTAGCTGCATTCTTATGCAGGTTCACACATACAACCCAGCAGTAAAAGTCAAACAGTTAAAGGGGGTTAACATTGGGACTGAATGCTGGCAGAGACAGGCACCAGTGTATGTACACTCCTATGATCATTGTTTGAAACTATATTATGATGTTCTACTACCTCATTCGCATGCTACAAATATTGTTTTAAGGCTCCATGATGTTTTGTTATCTCATATTATGACATATTAATTACTATCTCACTTTGAACTATAGGATGGGATCATATTTCCCTTCTCTATAACTCATCACTGATCCAAGTGTGGGATCAACAAAGTAAATGTAATCTATTAACTCCATTCCCAACAGAAGGTGTTGGAAAAGTTGCACCATTTTGGGTAAACATGATTTACAGCCCAGCAGTAAACGTCAAAGGGGCTGATGTTGGACTAATCGGGGGAGAAGTTTGCCAGAAAAAAATGTCACAAATAATGTCTCCTGCCGAGATCAACAAGTAGGTTTTGAACAGTTAATAAGTGTTCATGCAGATAATGACTGCTGAATACAGCTCAACATATTGGAGTAAATGGGGAAGGGTGTCAGTTCTTGAGTTGTTCCTACAGGATATACAGTATGTCATAAAGATATGTAATAATCAATAAATGCTTTCCATGAGTATCCTAAGAAAAAAGATGGGAAGATATCGAAGATGGGAAAGTCCTTTGTGGTCAAAAGTCAGTATTTTGAAGGGAACCAGCTGATAGGTGGTAATAACTAAGACATGCAGAGGTGGGGATAATTTTAAGCGATTTCCTATCCTCCAAGGCGGGTAGGGTTTAATTAGTGAAATCGGGTTAGGTTCGACTAGGGACCTACCGGGGTGTTGGGGATGTAGGGTTTCCGCACGAAAACTCGCCTCACCCACGACAACAGTTAAACATGGCACGTTACTACTAAATCTTGATTTTTGTGTGCCTTTACACTGCTACCAAGTGATATAAATTGGACTCACCTCGTGAGCCGATGGGGATCCGCGTTTTCTATTGTTTGTGACGGGGTCCCAACTTCCATCCAAATCCCCAGGCGCCTTTTCAGCACTTTCATTTTCTCCCGCTTCATTCTTCAAAGTACAGAAATCCATCTTGTCCAACAGGTCACCAATGACCTTCACGGATTCAGAGCGTTGACAGTTTTGGGCTGCCATGCACTCACCAGACGAAATTACATGTGCTATGGGGAGACCTTCATCCTCTGTCAGGGCGTCCTTTTCCACATCATCGATTTCCATAGGATTTCCCTTTGTGGGCAGCAGAAGGAATCCTCGGTCTGGGGTGGAAGATTTGCTGTCGAATTCAATGTCTGATTTAGATCCGGAGTAATGGTTTTTGCTCAAAGAGTCTCGAAACTCCAAATCTAACCCTCTCCTCAAATTTACTCGGCAACTTTCCCAAGCTTCGTCTTCTTCTGGTGTAAACTCTTTGCAATTGCAGGAACCAGATGCCCCATCTGATTCTTCATCGTGGATGCACTGCATCCACAAGTTATGGTGCCGTGGTGTTCTTTGGGTAGAAAAAAAGAAGGTCAAAATAGGTCTCAGGTACAGTTGTAAAATCATCTATTCTTGGAACTTTTTATTAAGTTTCCAGTGATGGGCCATCATTACATCCCAGTATGGAAACAATCTAACATGGGTCAACATATTTTTCAGTCTTACAAAATGCATCTTCCTTTTATGTTGGAAAAAAAATATTATGAGCAGGTTATAGAATGAAATAGTCTTTCACATTCTACATCCATTTTATTTCAAAATCCCATTTCACAAACTGAACTTTTCACAAAGTACTTAAAATATGTCAACAAGCTAAAACCACAACACATGAATAATAGGGGAGCACAGTGGTTAGCGTGTTCGCGCGCGGACTGGAAGGTCGCGGCCCACAGAGAGCAAGTCTAGGGTCCTTGGAAAAGACACCTAACCCCTGCTTCTCCCACCATTGGCGTCGTCAAAGGGCAGCCTGCTGCGGTGTAAGGAGTGCCAGTACACAAATTTCCCCGGTGAGGGATGAATAGAGTAATTCATTATATTATTATTAATAGTAATAAAAAAAAATGGTTTGACATAATGGTATTTGTGAAAACCTTGAGCCGTCCTTGATTTCATAACATCTGCATGTCAAGCCGCTCATCGTTTTAGATTTGCAGCCCGGAATTTGCTGTTTGGTTTATTGTTGTTTTTGATGTTCTTTGTGCTTGAGTTTGTTTGTCTTGTGCATCATTCAAATTACATATGTATTTTCAATTCAATTTTGAATTGTGGTTATTCACACCTCGGGCTCATTTGAATCAAGTTTTCTGGTTATTTTTCTTTCAATTAGCTGTGTAGTCCAGGATGGATTGCTTTGTTTAAAGTTGCTAGACAGAGGCTATCTTCAAGCTAGCAATAATCATTTAAATTGCAAATTTTTTTTGCAGGTGATATCTTTTATATACACTATATTGCCAATAGTATTTGCTCACCTGCCTTTACTCATTCTATGAACTGAAGTGCATCCCATTCCTAACTCATAGAATTCAATATGATGTCGGTCCACCTTCTGCAGCTACTACAGCTTCAACTCTTCTGGGAAGACTGTCCACAATGTTGAGGAGAGTGTTTATAGGAATTTTTGACCATTCTTCCAAAAGCGCATTGGTGAGGTCACACACTGATGTTGGTCGAGAAGGCCTGGCTCTCAGTCTCCGCTCTAATTAATACCACAGATGTTCTATCGGGTTCAGGTCAGGACTCTGTGCAGGCCAGTCAAGTTCATCCACACCAGACTCTGTCATCCATGTCTTTATGGACCTTGCTTTGTGCACTGGTGCACAGTCATGTTGGAAGAGGAAGGGGCCCGCTCCAAACTGTTCCTACAAGGTTGGGAGCATGGAATTGTCCAAAATGTTTTGGTATCCTGAAGCTTTAAATGTTCCTTTCACTGGAACTGAGGGGCCAAGCCCAGCTCCTGAAAAACAACCCCATACGATAATTCCTCATCCACCAAATTTCACAGTTGGCACAATGCAATCTGAAATGTACCGTTCTCCTGGCAACCTCCAAACCCAGACTCGTCCATCAGATCGCCAGATGGAAAAGCGTGATTCATCACTCCAGAGAACGCGTCTCCACTGCTCTAGAGGCCAGTGGCGGCGTGCTTTACACCATTGCATCCGACGCCTTGCATTGACTTGGTGATGTGTGGCTTGGCTGCAGCTGCTCGGCCATGGAAACCCGTTCCATGAAGCTCTCTGCGTACTGTACTTGGGCTAATATGAAGTTTGTAGCTCTGTGCAGAAAGTCGGCGACCTCTTTGCACTATGCACTTCAGCATCCGCTGACCCCTCTCCGTCACTTTACGTGGCCTACCACTTCGTGGCTGAGTTGCTGTTGTTCCCAAACGCTTCCATTTTGTTATAATAGAGCTGACAGTTGACTGTGGAATATTTAGGAGCGAGGAAATTTCACGACTGGATTTGTTGCACAAGTGGCATCCTATGACAGTTCCACATTGGAATTCACTGAGCTCCTGAGAGCGGCCCATTCTTTCACAAATGTCTTGTTTCACAGTCTGCATGCCTGAGTGTTTGAATTTAAATACCTGGGGCCAGGCCAAGTGATTATAACACCTGATTCCGATCATTTGAATGGGTGAGCGAATACTTTTGGCAATATAGTGTATTTTACCGGATAAGTACAAATTACTCAAAATTTGAGAAACAGGAAAATTTGAAGATCAGATTTATAAATCCCATCTACCACATATTATTACCTAGACTTTACTGAAAAAAGTGTCATTTAAAATTGATAATAATGACAGCAGTGTTGCTGAGATTGTGATAAAAACACACACCTATAAGTGATATGAGACGCATGCAACTTAATGCGTAAAAGGAATAGTAAACATTTTAGATGCAAATATAATAGTCGACAAAAAAGTAATAGTAGCATTACACGTTTCTAATGAATTATCCTCTCCCAGGTGTTGACAACAGAACTCAGTCCAAAACAAGCAGGGTGATCATTTAATATTTTGGTTAGGCCTTTGCTTTCAGCTTGAATATATTAAGATATAAATAAATTGGCAAGATGGGCCAAGTGTTATCTTTGTTTTGTCTACAAAGAAACTGGGTCTTTTAAGTTAAAAGGTTACTGACCTCTGAATGAATTGGGGACGCCCGTGTCCCTTGATGCCGAGGGGGTTGCACCCACGTACGTATGTGTGCGACCACCTCTTCTTGTACTCGGGGTCCTGGCTTTGGAAAGAGTACGTGTCTGGTTTCTCTGTCCCTCGCCCGTTCCAGTCATTAGGGGTTGAGAAAAATCTGTTGCCCCTAAAAATCACATGGTTTACATCAGCAGCATGCATGCAATTTCAATCACACACGCACACTGTGACACACTGTTCACTGTCCACTATGGTTCTTGCTCCTGACCAATACTATATTGTAGGTTTAGTAACATCAGTTTGATTCTATACTATCTGTTAATTTGCTAGAGAAGTTTGTTTTGTTTTGTCTCCAAAGAAACTGGGTTTTTTTTATTTAAAAGGTTGCTGACCTCAGATTGAATCCAAGACGCCCGTGTCCCCTTATCCCGAAGGGGTTGCACCCACATGGGTGTACGGCAACGGCCTCGAGGTCCATGCTTTGGAAGGAGTGTGGACCTGGAATTTATTTCTTGGTCCCTCTTCCGTTCTGGCACTTTTGGGTTGGGAAAGATCTGTTACCCCTAAAAAGCACATGGTTTACTTCAGCAGCATGCATGCAATTTCAATCACACACACACACACACACACACGCGCACACACACACTGTTAACTGTCCGCTATGATTCTTGCTCCCGACCAATACTGTCACATTGGTTTGATTCTATACTATCTGTTAATTCGCTAGAGAAGGTTGTTTTTGTTTGTGTCAGCTTTATTAATGCTTTAATCTCTTGTTTGTATTTTTCCCCAGATAATTCAGCAGGTAGGTTGTAATTCTGAGTATTGTACAGATTATTCTTCACAATACTCAATACTACACAATACTTCACAATTTGTCCCCCTCTCTTCTTCTAATCAATACCTATTCCTCTTCTTTCTCACTCAATTCCACTTCTTACTCCACTGAATTTGATTGACTTGTATAAATTTTCTCTCAAATATCTGACTGAAAGAATAACTAACTAACTAATTAAGTAGATCATCAAAAGCTAAGCGTGACTTTGTCGCCACCTGCCGGTAACAACATGAATTCCCTCTCCTCAGTATATCCCTGTCAGCTCCAGTAAAAACACACAGAAAGCATGAACAATTAGAATTTAAAGCATTTAAAATAAATTAACTCTCTCGGGGAGAAAAAAAAAAACCCAGATAAAAATAACAAAAAAATTTAAACAAAATTGTTGCTTTCTTTAACTGTTTATTTGGATAATTAGCTTCATCAGCTGATGTGCTGATTGCATTAAGTCACTCATGGCGGTGGAAAGTACACATGCATATGTTTGAAACAGGTACGAAATGTTCCGACTTTAAAAGTCCTCACTGTAAAATGAAAACATGACTAGATTGACTGTACTTAGTTCCGACTTCAAACCTTATTAAGCTTCAATTGGGGACTCCAACCCCCAACCTTCTTGCTGTGAGGCTACCATAATTACCACTCCGCCAAAATATGCTCACTATGTTCTCAATAGTAAGCACTTTTCTCGCTATGTGCTCAATAAAAACGTTAATTCTCACCTGATATTTTACCGAGATTGAGGAGCAGAAATGTTCTTATATTTCAGGAGACATTGAATGTCATATTCACAAAACCGCGGTAAAACAAGCTATTTCTGGTTACGCAGATGACGTGCTAGCTAGAGCATTTGCATATGCATAGAAGAAAACTGGCACTTAAGCTTGGAGGATGTAGAAAGAGTTGCGACGGGGGGAGGGAAAACATGACGTCACAGGTCACGCCTCTTGCTTTGACCTACATTTTTTAAAATGCAAACTTTGTTCAAATTTATTAAAGCACCAAAATTAAAAGTTTGAAAAATAAATAAAAAAATACTTTTAGTCAAAATTTAATCTCTGTACTTTCTTTTAAATTGTTTTTAAAACACAAGATGGGTGCTCTGTTTATAGCTCTAAAAGAAAGGTTTTTTTTTTTGGACAAATACAGCTGCAGTGTATATGTTTGTGCATGTTTGTGAGTGTGAAAATATGTTTGCGTTGATTTCAGAGTGTAATTGAAAAAGCAATGCTGATGTGATATGAAGCATTATCATTAGTTGCTGGATTAATGGTGAAATAAAATACATTTGTAGTTCTTACAATTGTAAATCTGACTTTTGAGGAGCCAATACCTCACCAACCTCATTGCATGTGATTGTGTTGGAGTTACACTTAGTCCAAGAGCCAACTTTGTTAATGGTAATGCCAGGATAAATGATCCACTGATTGAAACAACTGGCCAAATAGTTCAGCATGAAGATTTCAGGTAATCAATGTTCTCATTTTCACTCAATTTAATGTATGCTATCTTCGTTACTTTGAGATGATGCCCATGATTAGGTGTTACCATCCTACTGAATGCTGGTCATGAAGGCCAACTTGCCACCCCAGTGAATTTGAAAAATGTTATTAAAATGATGTTTCCAATAAAATGCCACTTTTCAGGACATGATGCATGCTTTTACCCTGCACTTGTACAGGGTAAATTATGTCAAGTTCCAGGGGTAAATACCAAGCAAGACGAGTAATTGCTGTGGAAGTCATTCAGTTGTTCAAATTGTTCTTTTTTGGCCATCAAAGAATTATTGCATTGTTCGTTCCACACTCCTAACTTGGGATGTGGGTATTTTTTTCCCTCCAGTTTTGATACTTCAGGGTTACTACTCTGTATGAAGTAACTATGGGTTTTTCCAATGAGTAACACCTAACATCTAACTAAAACGAAACGCAGAGATTGCAAGAAAGGCAAGAAATTGAAAGAAATCACAAAAAAATTGACATAGATGGGTCACAAACTGTAAAATCTATATTAAACTCAACGGGTCACTAGAGGAAGCTCGAGGGTTGGTGGTAAAGAGTAAAGAAGAACTCGACAAGTACCTGTGACTGTTGAAAGGGTAAAAAAAATCACAAATAATCAGTCATATGATGCAACCAGAGGAACCCAACCTGACACCAAATACAGTAAGAATGGATTCTGATTTTTCAAAATATGAAAACCTTCAGTTAAATATGTTTGACTATGCTGAGTATAAACTGCAAGATGTACAGAATGACCACAATCCAGAAGGACTGTGAATATTATACAAATGAGCAATTTGATATGCATATAAGTACTAAAGTGGAGACGGTGGCCGCGTGGTTAGCGCGTTCGCCCGCGGACCGGAGGGTCGCGGGTTCGCGTCCCACGGAGAGCATGTCTAGGGTCCTTGGAGAAGACACCTAGCCCCCACTTCTCCCACCATTGGCGCCGTTGAAGGGCAGCCTGCTGCGGTGTAATGAGTGCAGCAAACAAATTTCCCCGGTGAGGGATGAATAGAGTAATCAAAAATAATCAAAATAATAATAATAAAAATAATAAAGAGTCTCTATAGTCCCTCTGTACGGTAAGAAAATCTTTAAATGTCTGAAAAAATAAACTACTAAAAGCACAACTCCTAAAGGAGTCAATCATGTCAGTAAGATAGACGGGTGGTACTTTGTATGCTTGAAAAAGAAAGAGGGTCCAGATTGCATGGGCTAGAAAATATCTATCTGACCAACCAGGTACACTTCAAACTGCAACATGACTGGATTGGACAAATTTATTACTTTTTATTTCATTCGAAAAGCACAGGTGTAGCAATATTGATACACAGAAACTTTGCCTTCAATGTAGATAAAATGATACAGGATACAGATGGCCGTTTTGTTTTGCTTTGAGGACTGTTATATAGAGAACAAAACCTTTTAAGCAGTGTTCATGCACCTAATACTTTTAGTAGTTTGTTTTATTCTAAATTTTTAACAGAGGTCTCTTCAATATAATCAACCTACAAACTAACTGGTGGTGACTTTAATTGTGGATTAACACCCACTACTGATTAAAATCTACCTAACTCAGACATCCTAAAAAATGGTAAGGGCTACAGCAGAGCTGTGCTCAGATCTTGGCCTTTTTGATGCCCAAAGTATCTGGAGCAAAAATTATTTGACCTTTTTTTCATGCCCTCTTTTTCCTTATCTAGGATCGACGTTTTACTTTGTTTCTAAATTGGTTCTTGATAGCGATGTACCTGATCAATTAATACATGTCGTCTTGGACCACTCATCTAAATCAATGTATCTATAACCACCCTTTTATTATTTTTCATCAAGACATTGGGGGCTAAATCCAACTCTACGTAGCTATTCCCTGTTTGAATGAATCGGCAGCCTCCTTCCATCATATAATGGCACAGGGTAATATTCAAGATTTTTTCTTTTGAGAGCGTCAGTGTCATTTTTAAGAGCAATCACCTTCCTTAGGTACTGGTCAACATATGGTCATATTTTTATGACTGTAGCGCACTCTTGAAAGACTTGATTTAGACCTGAATGTATGTAACTGTAGTTGATGTGTTTATCTACATGCTGTGACTTTGTTGTGCTGGAAAGTTAGTTTCATCTTTTTGTGTTGCTGTTTGATGGCCTCAAAACGTTAAAACATGAACATGTTCAGAAAGATTTTATAGTATTGGGTAAAAAAATTTTTTTTTAACAAAACCTCTTTACTTTTCAAGTGATTGACGTGCAAATCTCTTTTAAAGTAATGTTCTTGAGGTCTTGAAACATCAAAATACTGCAAAATTAGGCTGTGATGACACATATAATTCTTTCTCGCCCTGTACAAAAAAGTCAGTCAGCCAGTCTATCTGTCTGTCTGTCTGTCCGTCACCTTCTTACCCGTCTATCCCTTTCGGGCTTGCGGGGTTTCCGGAGCCCATCCCGGCTGATTCAAGGCATGGGGCACAGTACACCCCAAACATGTCGCCAGTCCGTCGCGGGCTGCTCTGTTCAGATGTCTGTAATATTTGACTTTAATAGAAAAGATATGTGGGGTCTCGCTGGTCAGTAAAGATGGTGGGAATATCAAACCGGGTGGTCTTCAGGACGGTCGTAGTGTTCCACTCATTAATGAAGCTTTGCTCTGACGTGATGCAGCTCTCATAGAAAGCCAATCATGTGAGAGCGATGCCTCCTGGGAAGTAGTTGAAGCATGAAAAATACTTAAGTAAAAGTAAAAGTAAAAGTACCAATAAAAAAAATCTACTTACTGTAAGTAAAAGTACAAAAGTAATTGGCGCAAGTTTTACTTTTCAAAAAAAGTAAATGTTACCGGTGGCCGAGTGGTAACAAACTGGCGTTGTCGGCATAAAAGTAACAAACTGTCGTTGTCGGCATAAAAGTAAGAAACTGGTGTTGTCGGAAACTGGCATTGTTGGAAACAACTTACTGGCGTAAAAGTAAAAAACGAAGACCACCGGAGACCACAAGATGAGCGAAATTACTCAGCTGGTTGAATTGTTGAAAGAGCAGAAGAAACAATGGGATGAAGAGAAAACAATTTTACAAGAAAAACTCATGGAACAACAAGAAAAATGGGAGGAGGAAAGGAAAGGACAATAAGGAAAATGGGTGGAGGAAAGGAAAGAGCAACAAGAAAAACTCATGGAGCAACAGGAAAAATGGGAGGAGGAAAGGAGAGAACAACAGGAAAAATGGGAGGAGGAAAAGAGAGAACAACAGGAAAAATTGAGGAGGAAAGAAGAGAACTGCTGACAAACGCACTAAAATCTACGGAACGACCTCCAGCAGCAATATCTCTGTCTACCCCCAGCTTCACATTATTTGACTCCACCAAAGAGCTCTGGAATGACTACTGGGACAGGTTTTGCACGTTTACAGCAGCAAACACAGTACCTCCAGAGCGTGAAGCTCAGGTTTTCTTGACCAATCAAGTATCTTCTATCTATAAACTCCTCGCCAACTTGGCTAAACAACAAACGCCACGTAGAGACATCCACAAGCTGACCATGGAGGAAATCACGGACTTCATAAAGGCTCAGTTTGATCCTAAACTATTTATTATTCGGGAGCGCTATAAATTCTGGAGCGACATGAAACGCCGACTGGGTGAATCCTTCCAGGAACTAGCGACAAGGATCAGACAGGACGCAGCGACGTGTGATTTCACTTCCATACAGGATCCGCCAGATGAAGCCTTACGTACGAGGTTCATCTGCTCGGTGGACAACGAAGCCGTCCTGAAGGCACTGTTTAAGGTGAAGGACGATGAACTCTCCTTCATAAAAGCCATCGAAGTCGCCCAGGCAAATGAAGATGCAGCTAAGATTGCAAAAGAAACCGTACATGGTACCCTGCCTCAACCGGTGAATAGAGTAAACCACCAGGCAGGCCCTTCAAAGGAGAAAAAGGGGGTTGTGCAACAACAGCCTCATAGAAAGAAAGAGGAACGGTGCTACAGTTGTGGAAATAGCAATCATAGGGCTCCCGAGTGTCGCTTTTCAGAAGCTATGTGCAACTTCTGCCATAAAAAAGGACACATTGAGAAAATTTGTCGTTCCAAGACTGACAGCTCATTCAAAAGACAGACTAAGAAGATAAATCACCTATGAACAGTGAAGACTATCAACACCCAGGCACCACACGACATGGCGACCCTGGAAAAGACCATCCTAGTGAATGGCAAACACCTGAAGTTTGAGCTAGACACGGCAACGCTCGGTAACTTTGTTACAGAAGATTACTGGAGGAAGATTGGGAAACCACCGCTGAAGCAGTCAAAGCTCAAGTTCGAGTCTGCTTCCAAGCACCTGTTACCAGTCCAGGGAGCATTTCAGGCCAAGGCACGTATGCTGGACTTCAAAGAGAACCACCTATTAGAGTTCACGGTCACTACGGTGCCCAAGCTAAATCTCCTGGGCCGGATTGCAATCAAGCAACTTGGGATTTCACTGGATGATATCCTACACACGGTTCCCATTCATAAGACAACAAACTCCGTCAGTGCATTCGTCAATGCAGAGATGGCTGATAAAACTCTTCAGCGGAAGTGTCAGGAGTTATGTAGTAAATTCCCCGACCTCTGGAAGGATGAATTGGGATGCCTGAAGGATGTAGAGTTGGAGATCAAGTTCAAATCCGATGCGAAACCGGTTTTCAGAAAAGCAAGACTGGTGCCCCTCGCCATCCAGGAAGATCTAAATGCAGCCTACGATCAGGGCATCACCAAAGGAATCTGGAAACCAATACAGTTCTGCGACTACGGAACTCCTGTTGTTCCAGTGCGTAAAGCACAGCAACCTGGTCAGAAGATACCAGCTATACGTGTATGTGGTGATTACTCAGTTACAGTGAACCCACAGTTTGAAACACATAGACAACCGATGCCCCGACCAGAAGACCTCATGCAACGGCTCGGCGGAGGACATTGTTTTACCAAGATAGATTCATCAGATCCATATAACCAGATCAGATTGGCACCAGAGAGTCAACAATGACTCGCACTCAGTACCCACAGGCGAGTGCTGTTACAAACACGACCACCATTCGGAATAAAATCAGCTCCAGGATATTTTCAAGAGATCATGGAACAGCTGACCTACAGTACCAGGAGTAGCAGTCTACCTAGATGACATCCTCGTCAGTGGAACGAGTGCAGATAATCATCTTAGCAATCTCCAACGACTTTTGCAACGTTTACATGACCACGGATTGCGATGTCGGCTGGCAAAGTGCAGATTTGCAGAGCCCAGTGTGGAGTATTTGGGCCACTGTTTAACAAAAACAGGAATCAGCAAGGGTCCAAAAGTGGATGCGGTGAGAGCTATGCACGCACCATCAAACATCTCAGAACTGAAGTCTTTTCTGCGATCAGTACAGTTTTACAGTAAGTTCCTGCCAAATCTTTCTACAAAGGCACATCCACTGCATTGGCTCACACAGAAGAATGTACCATGGGTATGGGGAGCAAAAGAGAAGAATGCGTTTCAGGAACTGAAGATCATGCCGTCTTCAGACGATTTATTGGTCCACTGTGATGCTGCACTACCTTTGGGATTGTCTTGCGACGCGTCACTCGTAGGAAGTGGGGCCGTTCTGTTTCATCCGGATGGATGCGAGCGCCCAATCGCAAACGTGTCCAAGAAGCTGTCAAAAGCCCAAAGAAATTACAGCCAAATCAAAAAAGAAGCACTAGCCATTGTGTTTGGTTTGAAGAAGTTCTACCCGTACGTATCTATTCGGCAGACACTTCATCCTGATCACGGACCACAAACCACTCATTGCACTTTTCGGTCCAACAAAAGAGACACCATCGTTGGCAGCGAACCGTCTTGCACGATGGGCTCTTCAGCAAAGTACATTTAACTACGAGATCGAATATAGGAAGACAAAAGACCATGGAAACGCAGATGTTTTAAGCTGCCTTCCAACTGAAGACGACTTTCAGTTTGACAGGGAGGAAACAGGCGAAGACACTGACATGGTGTGTGCAATCAACACACTGAGCGTTCAAGTGAAACCAACGGATGCAACAACTTTTGTTCCAGAATCTTCAAGAGATCCTGTCAAATCAATGACGATACGCTATACAAGAGAGGGATGGCCAAACAAGACAAGGAACAAAAACCCAGAACTGTCGAGGTTTCGTCAACTGCAGGACTCACTATCCATATGCTATGGATGCCTGGTACACGGCAATCGCGTCGTGGTTCCATTGTGTTTACGCCCACAGATTCTGAAGATTCCCCACTTAGGACACTTCGGAATGGAACGGATGAAACAGCTTGCACGAACAGCTGTTTACTGGCCCAATATTGATGAGGATATTGAGGCTACATGCAGGCATTGTGAGCCATGTGCAGAACACCAGAATAGGCCACCTAAAATGTCTGTTCACCCTTGGATGTTGTCGGAAAAACCGTGGAGTCGTCTACATTTGGACCATGCCATCAACTTCATGGGCACCAATTGGCTGGTGTTGATAGACGTGTACTCCAAATATCCCTGCATCCACCCAGTACAGTCAACAAGCACTTCTGCAACAATTGAGTTGCTGGAACAAGACTGTGCTCACTTCGGCTACCCTCACACCATGGTCACGGACAACGCACCAACCTTCGCATCAAAGGAGTTCCAAGCCTGGTGCAACGCACCTATCCGGAGCACCATACCATCCCACAATAAACGGAGCAGCAGAGCGACTGGTTAGGACATTCAAACAGTCTCTACGAAAGTCCAAATTGCCAGTCAGGAAAGCACTGCAAGAATTCTTAATGCAGTATAGAGGGATGCCGACATCCAGTGGGTTTTCGCCCAGCGAACTGTTACAGGGAAGGCAGATTCGCACAAAAATTGACACTCTGCTGCCGTCACCAACTCATATTGCTCAGCAGAAGCAAATGAAAGAGGCAGCAAAGTCTGCTCAGCCTTCACGAAAGACCACAGTATACCGAGTTGGTGATGCCGTCTACTCTCTTTACAGCGGACAACGGCAAGACAGAGATCCATGGTGGGTCACGGCCACCATCATAAAGATACGTGGATCTCGTACCATTGAAGTCCAGGTTCACCCCAATGGTCCTACATGGATACGACATTGGGAGCAGCTACGTCCCAGGTTTGCATCAGCCGAGGACCTAGAACCTGGTGAAGAAGCGCTTGTTCCAGAGTCAGCTCCAGTGGACACAGGACTCCGGGGACAACGGGAATCGCCAGGAGTGACATCCCAAAGGGCGCCCTTTGCATCACCTCCACCGTACGGACCAGGAAATCCCCGACGTTCCCAACGGCAGAGGAAACCTCCTGAGAGACTCCGTTTGTGAACAATTGCCAGGAAGTAGATCCTCTGGCTAAGCGGGGAGGTGTTACCATGACAGCAACGATTGTTGTGTTATGGATACTGACAGTTGACAGTTGTTGTGGTTTATTTCGAAGAACAACAAAAGCTAGCTGTTTGCTAACTGTTAGTAGTTTGTTGTTTGTTAGTTTTTAAAATGTTGAACTAGGATGAGTGTGGTATGATACCTATGAAGAGCTGTCTTGGATTAAAGTCATGTTTTGACTCTACCCTGAGTGTGGTCTCCCTGCAAAACAAAACCTGCTAACAAATCTGTTGTTACCACTCGGCCACCGGTAACAGTAAAAGTATTCAACCATAATTCAAATGTTATTTTTTGTGCTGTAGGGTCACAAATAAATACTTTGCAGGGGTGTCACCCCAGGCTCCTCTCTCCCGCCTCTTTTGGTCCACAAAAAGAAAAGAAGAAAGGTAAGGGGTCAAGGCAAGTTAAAATGCAGGAAAAAGGACACTTATTTTTTAAAATGTTCTGAGGAGTGGAGGCCCCAGTCACCCAATATTGGCTTTGTCAATGACCTCACACCACCCCCACACGCCATCTTTAGAAAATCCTAGAACCTCCCCTGCTCTGTGTAATGATGACTTTTTGTTTATAAGTTAACACAACCAACAACGATCTTCTGACTCTTTTTATTTTGTGCTATAGTTGATGATAGCTTTTTTTTGGGCGCTGAATAAATGCGGGAAATGTTTACTCTCGATTCTGATTGGTCCTTGAACAATGACGTCTTCTCCCGATCAGCTTCTCCTTTTGATTTTGGCGATGCGGCTTCAAGATGCACTAAAAAAACTGTATATTTTTCAATTTCCAGAACGAAAATGTAACAAAAAATGTAAAACACACTTTTAAAAAGTAGCGGAGTAGAAGTACAAATATTTGCTCTAAAAATGTAGTGAAGTAAAAGTACAGGTCTCAAATTTTATTTAAGTAAAGTACAGATACACAATTTTTTTACTTAGTACGGTAACAAAGTACAATTACTTTGTGATGTTCCACCACTTGAGAAAGCAGAGCATGGGGAAGCCAAAAAGCTGTTATTGTGGACAAAAACATTAAAACACACACACACAACTGGATTGATATCCATTATTTTAAAAATAAAAATGAACGTATAAAAAATACAAAAAACATCTCTTCCACGAACACACTCCCACATGGCCTACACAGACACAGGCTTAAAGACACGTGGCCGTCCTGCTGTGTTCAAACTGAAGCCACTGATGAAGAAGAAGAGGGGATGAATTTAGGTTTGGAAAGAGTTGGCTTAAGTGGACTAAACACACACACATGCACACACACGCACACACACGCACACAAACCGATTTTTAAATGTACCAGAACATTCTTCTGGCATACAGAGACAAAGGTACCAGCCAGGTCAGCGAGAACTGGTCTCATGCAGAAACTTTCAAATGCATTTGGTGTTTATACCACTAGGTAGAAGCAAAGTAAGCAATGGAGAGTCATGGTTAGGGATGGGTATTGATAAGAATTTATCAGTACTAGTCCTCTTATCAATACTGCTAAACATACCGGGTCTTTAATGTTTCTCCTATTGTTACTTGTAGAAACAAACAAATATGTATTATAAACATAAAAACTTCAACTGGATGGTGGTGGAACTCACAAACAGAACGGTATTTAAATAAAATGCACCTTACTTAAATAAAATGGGATACTTTAAAATAAACCTGAACTGGACTGAAAAAAAACAACAAAAAAAGAAAAATATTAGAAAAATAAATTAGAAAGAGAAATAAATATTACCCTAGATTGGTAAGTTTAACAGCAGCAATTTTTTTGGCCAACAGTAAAAAATGTGCATTATTTTCTTTTCCTAACAATTAAGTTAAAATATTAATTAAAACAGGACTATGGCACTTTCATTTCACTTTTTTTTTGTAATTTAATTCCTTTGTAATGTAATTTATTAGATTACCTGCTGCATTGGAGTTGGAGCTGGATCAACGCGCTCGTCAAACACAGTGCATCTTTCAGTCTGGATGCTGTGGATTTTGGCAACATGACTGAACAAACTGCTTGTAGTTCCACCTTTACATGAAAATAATTTATTGCACTTCAGACAACGTGCGTTGTCGGCATCAATTTTGATAGAATAAACCCAAACTCGAAATCGCTTTGCACGTTCTACCATCACGTCTCCTTTGGCTTCAAAATGGAACTTTGCGTGTGTACCCAGAGCAGCACACGTAAACACCGCCCTTTCGCGAGTAGGGCCTGGAACCGGAACCGATAGTAGATCCATTTGGACTAGCGCCTACCGGTCCGGGTAAACTGACAGCCGCGGAACTGGATCCGAAAATATCCAGTTCTCAATCCCCATCTCCAGTCATGGTGAGTTATGCATCAAACAGACGTCTAATTGATAGAAATTCATGTAACAAGAGAATGCATTGAACAATTGAAATATCCTCGTGGTTGGTTGAGATGGTTTCTGCTTTTGGAATTGGCTTGGTCTCAAGGACATTATTCCTATCCACTTTCAGGTCTTGGTTCTTTGCTAGGGCACATAGCCATCTTTGAGGGGGATCAGGTAGGATTGGACCCCCGTTTTTACCCGCAAATCATTTTTTTTGCTTTGAATGCAGAATGCAGACTAGAATTCAACACACATAAACTTTTGAAACATAAATCAGAGAGCCAAACGTTTAGACTGTTATTTAGATTGAGGTCTAGTGGTACTAGTACCAGTGATGGTTCTAGTTTGAGTGACAAGGGCACGAAACTCTAGGCCTTTCGACCTCCAGAATATAGATCCCAGGGGATGGCTGAAGGGTGGGTGCATGGCTTCAGATGGAGAGCTAGGGATGAGGCGGCGGAATAGACTCTAAACGTAGAGATGGTAAAATGAGACGGAGCTCCGGACCATGGCTCTGTCTTTCTGAAACAAAACTTTGTCTCTGGGCTCGCGTCATTCCCACCGCCGACGTCACAATGAGATTAACGTTTCAGCCCCACTCCTTTTTTGCTTTCATCTGTTTAATGATGATGTCACTGTATCAAAGCACAGCGCTCAGGGCTTAGACCATTTAGACCACTTCCGGTTTTTAGAAACGCTAAATTTCAAAACTATCAACTATTAAATATTATTAAAAACAAATATGTTGGTTTGTTGGACACGGAGGATGATTGGGAGAAGTCTGTGGGGGTTTTTGTGACTTTTGGCTTTAGTTTAAGTGAACAAGGAGAAAAAAAGGATCCGTGTTTGAGAATCTATGATTAAATTTTACATAATATTTAACATATTTTATTGTTCACACCATATTATTTTAAGTTGCTTTAAACATATTATTTTAAACCTGGGGATCATATTTTCTTATTTACAGCATTTTATTAACAAGATCTTATGACATATATCACATTTTACCAGATTTTATAACATTTACTTACTGTGTTCATCTTAGAGATTTCATTAAACCAGGTACTGTGAACGAATAATTTAGGCTTTCTATTCAAGTCTGTTCCTTTTTACATGTTATTGTAAATCATCAGAACTATTCTTGATGTTGGTAGAGTTAATGATTTACACACAAGTATTGTTTAACACATAACACACAATTTATTGATATTGTTAATGTATACAGAAGTCGCCAGGAGTGACATCCCAAAGGGCGCCCTTTGCATCACCTCCACCGTACGGACCAGGAAATCCCCGACGTTCCCAACGCCAGAGGAAACCTCCTGAGAGACTGTTTTGGAACAATTGCCAGGAGGTAGATCCTCTGGCTAAGACAAGATTCATCTAAGGAGAAAAAAAAGTACAAACAAGAGTTTAAAACAGTGAGAAAGCTGACACACACAACAAAACCCTAGAACAAATGATGTAGAACAAAAACACATGTTACTAGAGCTATAATAATACTGGTTGGGAGCAAGGAACATAGCGGACAGTAAACAGAGTTATATAGTGCGCGAGTGTGAGTGAGAGTACATGCCTGCTGCCAATGTAAACCATGTGCTTATTAGGACCAACGGATCCTCACCAGCCCAAAAATATTGGAACGAGGGAGGCAGAGATACACGCAGCCCAGGCCAGCACCCATCCAGGTTATTTAGATTATTCTATTTTCAATGTAGGTTGTAGAATTAAATAGTCTTTCACATTCTAAATCAATTTTATTTCTAAAGCCCATTTCACAAACTGAACTTTTCACAAAATACTTAAAAAAATGTCAACAAGCTAAAACCACAACACATGAATAATAGTAATAAAAAATAATTGTTTGACATTGTCGAACAGGCGTGGCCTGTTTCTATGATGGAATGCCTGGATGCTATTTCTTATTCTTTATATTGTTATTTTACTTAGATATTAGAAACTATTATGTTATGCCTAGATATTAGAACTCTTATGTATTGTTTAGTTATTATGCTTTACTTATATATGAATGACTTTGTGTTTCTTTTATGCTTTTATTTTGATTTATTCTGTATGTTGAAATGTTGGAATGTTCTTTGTAAGATATCAAATGTTTTTGGGTGATCATTTCAAGATGCCAAATATCTTTGTGTTACTGTGGAAGCCATCCTGTGCTCTAAGGGAGGGGTTGAGCTGACAGCTTCCAAAATGTGAGGTTAGGTTGAGGTCAATGGTCAGTTTATTCCTTGGGTCAACAGGTGTCGCTGAGGTCAGAAATTGTCAGTGAGAGAGGAAAATTAGAGCTAGAAGCACCTGCCTCTGGTATGTGACGTCACACTTTGTATAAAAACTCTGATGTGACGCGACGGAACTCAGCTTAAAAACTCAAGAGTCCGTGCGCGAGGCAGTAGGTTAGGGAGAGGAAGCCTCGACAGATCGGCTTAGGATCGGAGGCTCAGATGTTAGAATCTGGTTAGAACTTAGTTAGTTTTTAGAATAGTATAGACCACCATGGGCACAGGGTGGCAATTCTTTTAGAATAATTTGTTAGGATTGTAACTTGTTGAATTTAAATAAAGTTTTTGTGTGTGTAATAACATCTGTGTCAAGGCGTTTTCCTTGTCCAGTAACTTCTTATACCCCAGACCCAATAAAGGTGCTGAGCAACTATTCTGGCGCATAGTTGAATCAGCTTTGCAGGATCGAGGGTGCTTTGATCTGATTCACGGTAAGTTTCTGAATTTTAGAAATAAAATCTGAATGAAACTTATTTAAATGCTAAAACACGGGTAACGAGTGATTGATCTCCAGGTCGATTTGTTAATTTTGAGTTATAGACCTGCTCTGCAGCTTTTGTTCCTGGTAAAAGGGATGCAGAGAAATTAATAAAGAAATACATTTTTTAATTGAACGGGTAGTGAGGTTTTAGGCAAGAACCGCACGCGCTCAGTTCGTCATGGCGACCACGAAGGGACAATATTCTTAATGTGAATATTGTCCAGCGGCATTAATAAAAGAACCTTTTTTGTGTGAAGTCTAGCTGATGATCTATTTGTTCCCTCCACCCCGTGGAGACAAACGGGCTAGTGGGTTTAGAGTGATGTTAAGAGTAATTATTCGGGGACGCCTGGAAGTTACCTCCTCTAAAATTTATGCTCACAAATTATTATCTCCTGTTATTCACTGCTGAAGGTTATAGCCAAATAAAAACCCGGTTGAGGGCCTGAGCAGGGTAAGTATACTTCTACGTCTTTTAAACCTCACAGAAGGGCTGGCAAACACAACAGCAGCTTGAAAACATGGATGAAGACGGGTCTGTGTATAATTATGTAAGTACACCAAGTAGACCATTTTCTGTAAACCCAGATTTTCTTGTTGAACCGTGTTTAAATGATTCTGAGAATAGGTGGGAAGGAGCAGCATGTACGCTCGTCTCCACAGTCTCCCCTTCGGGGGGAAGCTCAGCTCAGAGTTTTAGTAAACTTAGGATTGGACCTGATTCTCGGCCTCTATTGGTCGGGAAGAAAGGCAATCTCTGGGTTTATGAACACCCGGATTTTAGGTTTATGGATCTCCCTAGTTCAGAAAAAGTAGATATTTTAAATCCTGCCCACGCAGGCTCTACCCACCCCGAGGTGGGCTCAGTATTAAAAGACAGGTGGCCCAGGGAATTAGCGGAGTGTTATACGGTTACTGCTCTGAAAAATAAATCTGATAATCATGAAGAACCAGAAGTTCATTTGTGTCCTATACCAGAGGGAAATATCCTTAACGTGGAATTTTCCTCTCGCGATTCCGTTTGGAGTTCGCATAGAGCAGAAGAGTATTTATTTATTACTCTTCTGGGTGCGTTAAAATTTTCGGTTAATAAAGAAGTGGTTACCACATTGTTCGGATGTGGTGTTTTTAATTACAGTGTTAACGAAGCAGCACGGGCTTTAGCTAGAGCGGTTAGGATGCAGCCAGAAAAAAAGATTCATCTGGTGGTCCAGGACCGCCAGGAAGGAGAGCAGGTTCTAAAAACTTTGCAGTTTTTAGAACGTACTCCCCTAACCGGGTTAGGCTCCGGTGAGGGGAGTTTGAGTAGCACTGGAAAATTCTGGGTTGAAATTTAAGGGTGAAAAAAAAACCCCTGTTTGATACAGGAGCCTCGACCATATAAAATCTACAGTGCACTCCTTGGACGTGTTTATAAGAGGGTCATTGTAAAATTAGCAGACGGCTTATATAAACACTTAAATTTATATTAAAAAAAATTACAATTGCAAAAATTTGTGTTAGGCACAGTTAATTTTTTGGCCTCTTGTGATCTGATGTATGCTGACTGATCGGACACGGAGTTTTCTGCCATTTCGGATCGGGACTGCGTATGGATCAGGAGGGGACCAAAACAGGACGGTATAAATTTAAAAAGTCAGAGTAAAATTGTCAATATTCGTGGAGATTTAATTTCTATGTGAGATGTTTTTTCTATTTAAATAATGTAATATTTATAATAAATTTATCATGTTCATAATAATATAATTTTAGATTTATTTAATAATGGTCGCTGCTCTGGGAACAGAAATTGAGATCAATCACTCGCTCGTGGGAATATGTTACTAAGCGCCTTGGGGAGGGGGAACGGTAGGATAGGAGAAAGTCCGCCAAGTTACATTTGGACATTAAAAATGGACTAAGAATTTTTTTATTATTATTATTTTTTTTTTCTGATGATTGTGTTATATGTGTAGTTAGAGAATTTGATATATGTTTGTTTGTTTTGTTAATTTATTTATCTTGAACAGGTTAAAATGTTTTTAAATTTAACACAAACATTCTTCAACATTTGGCGTCAATTCAGAATAAGAACAGGTGCACAAGTCAAAGTTTCTATTGAAGGAGTGTGGAGAAGAAAACTTATTTAAACTTAGGCCTATTTAACCCCACCTCCAGTATTCATAAATATACAAATTAACAATAATTAAGTAATTCACTTTTTATTATTCTATGTTAATCATACAAACATTATTGACTTGACAAAATGTTTAGGTTTGAATTTGATAAGTTTTTATCTCTAAAAATAATTTTGCGTAGTATTTTATTGTTTTATTTTTTCTTTCATTAACTACAAACATTAATTTGGCTAATCAGATAATTTGCATATGCAACTCCAGTTGTTGTTTTTTTAAACTCAGTCTTTAACAACTTAGAACAACTTTAGAAAAACCTTAACAGTCTTTACATTTTTTTTGTTTGTTTTACTTTGTACTTTGTTAGTATATTTTTTACAATAGTCATGGTTCATTTTCTTAACCAGAACAACCAACTCAGATTGGCATTTTTGAAAATTATGTGGCACAAAAGACAATATGCAAGTTAGTACCAAAACTTTATTTGGGAAGGTGGTGCTCATCTCTCCTTGTTGGTCCAAACATGGGTGAGGTAACAAGGCCATGTTTGGAGGGGGGAGGTGCAGGAGAAGGACTTCGGAGTAGACCTAATTTTGGGATTCTCATCCCATCAAAATTCCCTTTAATGTAAAGGGTGTAGATGTTGTAGAATAATTAGTGTGGGATTAATGCTGATTATTTTCATGTTTTATATTCAATGATCACCACATTTGTGATTGTTTCTCATAGGACAGTTGTAGGAGTAAAAAAAAAAAACACACAAGATTTTTTATTCCACAGGATGTTGGCAGTTGGAGGAAGGATATTTCTAATTTTCAGGTGCAGATTGTTCTAATATTTGTTATTATTGAGGCACAATACCTCATTAATATTGCTGCTTATTTTGCTTGTTGTGATTTATTTGTTGTTGAGGCCCGAAGCCTCAGAATTGAATTATGCAGTTGAAATGTTGTCCTACATGTTATCACAGTGGGCAAAATCAACTCTGTTAAATTCTCTTGCTTTGTTCTTTTGTTTACATTGTGAAACAGGCATGAACCTGTGTAGTTTGGTTGAACTGTTATTGGATAAACAGGTTATCATTTTTCTGTAACTTTGCAGTTGTGTGGTTTAGAGATACTGCGTGTTACTGCAGGGCTCCTCGGAGGAGGGCCACTGATAGACATATCATCAGGGTTTTTGAGAGTCCTGTTGTGGTTCAGAGTTTAAGTTTACTTAAAGAACTTATTTTTACTCTTTCTACTACAGTAAAAGTGTTTATTGACAAGTTTCTCGAGAATTGATACAATATTACTGTTTGTGTTTTGTATCATGGGGGAAAGTCATGATAGAGGAGAGAGAGAGAGAGAGAGAGAGAGAGAGAGAAAGAAGAGGAGAGGGTGATGTCCCACAATGAGTTGGGCCTATCTATGTTTTACACTCCCTGTCTTTCAGAAGGATATTCTTTTTGCTGTTTTTCCAGAACCCTTGTGAGGAGAACAATTCAGAATTCAAGGTGATTTCCTCTTGAATATCTGTTGATAAGGGAACTATTCTCCATGAAGATTATCCAAAGCTCCCTGCTTTGGTTGACAATCATGGTCATGAAACCCTGTCCATGGGATCACAGAATGATGAAGGAGAAGGTGGGTCTGCTGCTGTGGTTGGCTCTAAAGGGGCAGGTGGCTCATCTGTGGAAAAGCAGATCTGTGAATCCTTTCCTGATTCCTCCTCTGGTCATGTTCATTGTATCAGATCGGTGGAGTTTTCAGGGGGGAAGGGATCTGTTTCTATTACGTCTGTACACCAGTTTGGTGATGGCCTTCTGCTGACCCCTAACGATGAGCACGGCACCTGGCTGGAAGAGCAGCCTCCTTCTCCACCCCGCCTTCACCAGAGCGTGAAGCTGCAGGCCTCGGAAAACTACATGGACAGTGTGGATGAGATTTCAATGTGTTCTCCTGCTCATTACAATGAAACCAGGGAAGCCGACTCATGGCATGTTGTGTGTATCCCATCTTTTCATCCAGTCATTCCATGGGGGGATGTCGAACAGGCGTGGCCTGTTTCCATGATGGAATGCCTGGATGCTATTTCGTATTCTGTATATAGTTAATTTACTTAGATATTAGAAACTATTATGTTATGCCTAGATATTAGAACTCTTATGTATTGTTTAGTTATTATGCTTTACTTATATATGAATGACTTTGTGTTTCTTTTATGCTTTTATTTTGATTTATTCTTTATGTTGAAATGTTGGAATGTTCTTCGTAAGATATCAAATGTTTTTGGGTGATCATTTCAAGATGCCAAATATCTTTGTGTTACTGTGGAAGCCATCCTGTGCTCTAAGGGAGGGGTTGAGCTGACAGCTTCCAAAATGTGAGGTTAGGTTGAGGTCAATGGTCAGTTTATTCCTTGGGTCAACAGGTGTCGCTGAGGTCAGAAATTGTCAGTGAGAGAGGAAAATTAGAGCTAAAAGCACCTGCCTCTGGTATGTGACATCACACTTTGTATAAAAACTCTGATGTGACGCGACGGAACTCAGCTTAAAAACTCAAGAGTCCGTGCGCGAGGCAGTAGGTTAGGGAGAGGAAGCCTCGACAGATCGGCTTAGGATCGGAGGCTCAGATGTTAGAATCTGGTTAGAACTTAGTTAGTTTTTAGAATAGTATAGATCACCATGGGCACAGGGTGGCAATTCTTTTAGAATAATTTGTTAGGATTGTAACTTGTTGAATTTAAATAAAGTTTTTGTGTGTGTAATAACATCTGTGTCAAGGCGTTTTCCTTGTCCAGTAACTTCTTATACCCCAGACCCAATAAAGGTGCTGAGCAACTATTCTGGCGCATAGTTGAATCAGCTTTGCAGGATCGAGGGTGCTTTGATCTGATTCACGGTAAGTTTCTGAATTTTAGAAATAAAATCTGAATGAAACTTATTTAAATGCTAAAACACGGGTAACGAGTGATTGATCTCCAGGTCAATTTGTTAATTTTGAGTTATAGACCTGCTCTGCAGCTTTTGTTCCTGGTAACAGGGATGCAGAGAAATGAATAAAGAAATACATTTTTTAATTGAACGGGTAGTGAGGTTTTAGGCAAGAACCGCACGCGCTCAGTTTGTCAACATAATGGTATTTGTGAAAACCTTGAGCTGTCCTTGATTTCATAACAGCTGCATGTTAAGCCGCTCATCGTTTTAGATTTGCAGCCCGGAATTTGCTGTTTGGTTTATTGTTGTTTTTGATGTTCTTTGTGCTTGAGTTTGTTTGTTTGTCTTGTGCATCATTCAAATTACATATGTGTATTTTCAATTCAATTTTGAATTGTGGTTATTCACACCTCGGGCTCAAGTTTTCTGGTTATTTTTCTTTCAATTAGCTGTGTAGTTAGCTTTGTTTAAAGTTGGTAGACAGAGGCTATCTTCAAGCTAGCAATAATCATTTAAATTACAACATTTTTTTGCAGGTGATATCTTTTATCTATTTAACCGGATGAATACAAATTACTCAAAATTTGAGAAACAGGAAAATTTGAAGATCAGATTAATAAATCCCACCTACAGCATAGTATTACCTAGATTTTACTGAAAAAAAAGTAATTTAAAATTGATAATAATGACAGCAGTGTGGCTGAAATTGTGATAAAAACGAGCACCTATAAGTGATATGAGACGCATGCAACTTAATGCGGTCCTAGTACCAGGAATGGTAAACATTTTAGATGCAAATATGATAATAGACAAAAAAGTAATAGTAGCATGCAAGTTTCTATTGGATTATTCTCTCCCAAGTGTTGACAAAACAACTTAGTCCAAAACAAGCAGGGTGATCAGTTAATATTTTGATTAGGCATTTTTTGCTTTCAGCTTGATTATATTAAGACATAAATAAATTGGCTAGATGGGCCAAGTGTTATCTTTTTTTTTTTGTCTCCAAAGAAACTGAGTATTTGATTTAAAAAGTTACTGACCGTTTATTGAACAGGCGACGCCCGTGTCCAATGACGCCGAGGAGTTCTAGTTTGGATTTCTCCGTATGTCCGACATTCCAGGCATTAGGGGTTTGGTAGAATCGGCTACCCCTAAAAAGCACATGGTTTACATCAGCAGCATTAATGCAATTTCAATCACACACGCACACTGTGACTGACACACTGTTTACTGTCTGCTATGCTTCTTGCTCGAGACCAATACTATATTATAGGTTTAGTAATACCGGTTTGATTCTATACTATCTGTTAATTTGCTAGAGAAGGTTGTTTTGTTTTTTTCTCCAAAGAAACTGGGTATTTGATTTAAAAAGTTACTGACCTGCCATTGAATAGGGGACGCCCGTGTCCCATGACGCCGAGGGGTTTCCAGCCACGGAGATTTGTTTCCAGCCACCTCTTCCTGGCCTCAAGGTCCATTGGTTCAAAGATATATCCTCCTCCATTCCCGTCATTAGCGGTTGGGGAAGATTTGTTACCCCTAAAATGCAATTTAAATCACACACACACACACACACGCACACACACACACACACACACACACACACACACATACACACACACACACACACACACACACTCTTGCTTGTATCTTTTCCCTACATAATTCAGCAGGTAGGTTATAATTCTGAGTATCGTACAGATTATCTCTTCACTTTCCCCCCCTCTTGTCTTCTAATCAATACCTATTCCTCTTGTTTCTCACTTAATTCCACTTCTTACTCCACTGCATTTGATTGCCTTGTTCAGATTTTCTGTCAAAAGACTGACTGAAAGAATAAATCTAACTAATTAAGTAGATCATCAAAAGCTAAGCATGACTTTGTTGTCACCTGCCGGTAACAACATGAATTCCCTCTCCTCAGTATATCCCTGTCAGCTCCAGCAAAAATAAATAAATAAATAAATAAACACACAGAAAGCATGAACGATTAGAATTTAAAGCATTTAAAATAAATTCAACCCTGAGGAAAAATAAAGATAAAAATAACAAAAAAAAAATGTAAACAAAATTGTTGCTTTCTTTAACAGTTGCTTTGGATAATTAGCTTAATCAGCTGCTGTTCTGATTGCATTCAGTCATTCACAGGGGTGGGAACACATGCAGATGTTTAGAACAAGTACGAATTGTTCTGACTGTCAAAGACTTCATTGTAAAATGAAAACATCTTATTGTATTTTCTAAACAAAGTGCAGATTTTTCCTAAAATTTAGACTCGTATTCATTCTGCATGTTGTAATAGGATTGCAACCTGAGAATTGTTTATTAGTTAAATTTGAACTCACCCTATTGCCTTTCTGTTCTGGTTGTGCATGATCATCTCCGAGCCCTGCAGAGTAGAATGACAATTACTCACTAAATCTGGCAGATTATTTCATGGCGGCGTTGAGAGCTGCTTTCTGACTCAAATCACTAAACCAAGATTTGTTTTAACACTGGTCAAAATTGAATGGGTAAATTGATATAAAAAACACCAAAATCATAAAAAAACAAAATGGCACAAAATGGCTGACAAATTATTACAAGTCAGTTTAATCCCATTTCATCCATGAAACATCTAAACGCTAACCATCCAAATGGTTGTGCAATGGGCATTAGCCCAGATCATCACAGGGGTTGTGTCAGGAAGGACATCCAACGTAAAACTACGCCAAATATAAATATGCAAGTCAGTTTAAGAAATATCATACCGGATCGGTTGTGGCCCGGTTTAACAACGACCGCCATCGGTACAGTTGATCAACAGGGTGCTGGTGGAAATTGGACTACGGGTGGTCAAAGAAAAAGAGGAGAAAGACGCATACATAGGAAGAGAAAGAAGAGAAACATGAAGAGTCTAGGACTTAGGGTGGGAACTTTGAATGTTGGGACTTTAATGGGTAAAGGTAGAGAGTTAGTTGACATGATGCAGAGAAGGAAAGTAGACATCCTGTGTGTCCAGGAGACTAGATGGAAAGGTAGCAAGGCTAGAAGTCTGGGAGCGGGGTTCAAGTTGTTCTATCATGGTGTCGATAGGAAGAGGAATGGTGTAGGAGTTATTGTGAAGGAATATTTTGTTGGGCATGTTCTGGAGGTAAAAAGAAGTTCAGATAGGGTGATGAGCCTCAAACTAGAAATTGAAGGGGTGGTGTTAAACGTTGTTTGTGGGTATGCTCCACAAGTAGGATGTGACATCGAGGAGAAAGAGAAATTCTGGTCAGACATTGATGAGGTGATTCAGAGCATCCCTAAAAGTGAGAGAGTTGTTATTGAAGCAAACTTTAATGGCCACGTTGGTGCAGGAAACAGAGATGATGAGGAGGTGATGGGCAGGTTTGGTATCCAGAAAAAATGCAGAAGGACAGATGGTGATCGACTTTGCAAAGAGAATAGAAATGGCTGTAGTGAATACTTTCTTCAAGAAAAGACTGGAACACAGGGTGACTTATAAAAGTGGAGGAAGGAGTGCACAGGTTGATTACATTTTGTGTAGGTGGTGTAATCTGAAAGAGATCAGTGACTGCAAAGTTGTAGCAGGAGACACTGGAGCCAAACAGCACAGGATGGTCGTGTGTAAGATGACCATCGTAGTGAGGGTGATACAGCGTAAGGTTAAAGTAGAGGTGGCAAAGGCAAAACAAGTAGCCTATGATGACCTATATGCTAGGCTGAACAGCAAGGAGGGAGAGATGGACCTATACAGGTTGGCAAGACGGAGAGACAAAGATGGGAAGGATGTGCAGCAAGTTAGGGTTTAGGAGTTAGGATTAAAGACAGGAATGGATGTCTTTTGACACATGCCAGTAATGTGATGGGAAGATGAAAAGAGTACTTTGAAGAGTTGATGAATGAAGAAAATTAAAGACAACAAAGAGTAGAAGACGTTACCATAGTGGACCGGAAAGTGGCTAAGATCAGTAAGGTAGAAATAAAAAGGGCACTGAAGAGGATGAAGAGTGGAAAGACTCTGGGTACTGTTGATATCCCTGTAGAAGTACGGAAATGCTTAGGTGAGGTGGCAGTAGAGTTTCTGACTGGACTGTTTAACAGGATATTAGAAAGTGAGAAGATGCCTGATGAATGGAGAAGAAGTGTGCTGGTTCCTATTTTTAAGAACAAGGGAGATGTGCAGAGATGTGGTAACTACAGAGGAATGAAACTGATCAGTCAAACGATGAAGTTATGGAAAAAAGTTGTCGAAGGTAGGCAAAGGTCTGAAGTACAAATTTGTGAGCAGCAGTATGGTTTTATGCCTAAAAAGAGCACTACAGATGCAGTATTTGCCTTTAGGATGCTGATAAAGAAGTACAGAGAAAGCCAGAGGGAGCTGCACTGTGTCTTCATAGATCTAGACAAAGTGTATGACAGGGTACCTAGAGAAGAACTATGGTATTGTATGAGGAAGACTGGTGTGACAGAGAAGTATGTTAGAGTGGTTCAGGACATGTATGAGGGTTGTAAGACAGTGGTGTGGTGTGCTGTAGGTGAGACAGAGGAGTTCAGTGTGGGCGTGGGACTGCACCAAGGATCTGCTCTGAGCCCTTCGCTGTTTGCAATGGTGATGGAGAGGCTGACAGACAAGTTCAGACAGGAATCCCCATGGACAATGATGTTTGCAGATGACATTGTGATCTGTAGTGAGAGGAGGGAAGAGGTGGAGGAAAAGCTGGAGAGGTGGAGGTTTGCACTAGAAAGAAGAGGAATGAAGATTAGTCAGAGTAAGACAGAGTACATGAGTGGGAATGAGAGGGATCCAAATGGAAAAGTGAGGTTACAGGGAGAAGAGATAAAGAAGGTGGGAAATTTTAAGTATCGAGGATAAACAGTCCAGAGCAATGGAGAGTGTGGAAAAGAGGTGAAGAAGTGTGTTCAGGCAGGCTGGAACGGGTGGAAGAAAAGTAACAGGTGTGATGTGCAACAGAAGAGTTTCAGCTAAAATGAAAGGAAAAGTGTACAAAACCGTGGTGAGACCGGCCATGCTGTTTGGTCTAGAAACAGTAAAACTGAAGAAAAGACAGGAAGCAGAAATGGAGGTAGCAGAGATGAAGATGCTGAGGATCTCTCTGGGAGTGACCAGAATGGACAGGATCAGAAATGAGTACATCAGGGGAACAGCACATGTTAGAGGTATTGGGGATAAAGTTTGAGAGGCAAAACTGAGGTGGTTTGGACATGTGCAGAGGAGAGAAAGAGAGTACATAGGAAGAAGGATGCTGGATTTGGAACCACCAGGAAAGAGGTCTAGAGGAAGACCAAAGAGGAGGTTCATGGATACAGTGAAGGAAGACATGAAGATAGTTGGTGTGACTGAAGAGGATTCAGCAGATAGGATCAGATGGAAGAAACTGACTTGCTGTGGCAACCCCTGATGGGAAATGCCAGAAGAAGAAGTTTAATCCCATTTCCCCCATTATCTTTTATCCCAAGATAAAAGATAATGTTTAAAAGTTAGAAATTTATTTTATTTCAAACAGAGAAGGAAATAGAAAAAAAAGGCTCACCAAATTCTTGTCCTCACAGATGAGTGTAGGTTCGTTGATTTTCTGCACTTTTGTGACCTCCATGGATTCTGTTAACAATAATAATAATGTATTTTATTTATAATGCACTCTATACCTGAAATCAAGCCTCAGAGTGCTACATGGATTAAAACATTAAAACTTAAAACAATTAAAACAGTACAGTACAATAAAAACAAACATACAATGCAAACAAATTTAAAAATTATAAGCTAGATTACTAATTACTAATTATAATTACTAATTATAAGTTAGATTACTGCTCCAAGTTTTGTTCCATGTGACAAAAATAATTCAAAGGATTTTAGTTCAGATCTCACAGCAGGTTAAATGCAAAACTTCCAACATCTAGCTAGCTAGCCAAACATAGCTAACTAGAGCTCTGCAAGCAGGCCTCTTCTTCACATGGTTGGAGGAAGAAGGGACAGATTTTCCTCACATGGTTGAAGGGAGAAAGAACATAATATTCAAACATTTTCAGGCTTAACCGCATTTATTGAGATCTCTGTAGGAGATCAGCGGTTAAGCTTAGCTCAGTTTAGCCAGCTAACCAGCAGAGGTAAGATCTTAAGTCCGAGCCTCACTTTCGGGTCGGGCGTAAAAATGTCAATCATTACTTCGGGTCGGGTCGTGTTCGGGCTTCTCTCTCGCTGACTTTTTTTTTTTAAATATATGTTTATAAAATGTAAACTAAAACGAGGTGTGTCTACTAAACTAATAAATACTTGTTATAAAATTATTAATTTGGATAAAACAGAGAAGTAATGTTTAACTACTAAACAGGATCCGCAGAGCCAGGGCATGCTCTGCGCACATGAACGCAAAATTAAATCTCTGTACTTTATTTTTTATTTTTTTTAAAACACAAGATGGGTGCTCTGTCCGTAGAAAGTTTTTGTTGGACAAATATACTCCAATGTATAAGTTTGTGCGTTAGGGGTCCTATACTGTGATTTTTTTTTTATTATTATTAAAAAACATGTTCTTGAAAATGTTCCAATTTAAAAATACCCGCCCCCCCTCCCGAGTCCTCTCAAATAAAATGTGACATTTCAGGCTTGGGCCCGCAAATCACCTTGATTGGTCGGGCTCGGGCCTGGTCGGGTTTTACCGAGATTGAGGGGCAGAAATGTTCTAATATTTCAGGAGAAATTGAATTTCATATTCACAAAGCTGTA
This sequence comes from Neostethus bicornis, assembly GCA_902685375.1. Lineage (NCBI taxonomy): Eukaryota > Metazoa > Chordata > Actinopteri > Atheriniformes > Phallostethidae > Neostethus > Neostethus bicornis. Next base: position 48,187 of record CACRXE010000004.1, on the reverse strand, counting down.
AAGACAAAAACCCCGCTCTTCTTTTTTTTTTCCGCGGTAAAACAAGCCATTTCTGGTTACGCAGATAACGTGCTAGCTAGAACATGGGCATTAGCATAGAAGAAAATTGACGCTCAGGCTTGGATAATGTGGAAAAATCCGAATTTTCATTCAGAGGGAACATACGGAGGGTAAAAGAACCCCATTATATTTTTTGAAGTAATTACTTTCACATACCAAGATTTGTTTCCAGCAGGTCTTCCATACAGAGAATAATTCAAAGTGAGGGCTCTTCTTCTTCTTCTTCTTCTTTAGTTTGCGGCATGAAGCACCAACCTGGGTGCATTACCGCCACCTACTGACTGTCACGAACCTCAAATCCTCCTCAATAACCCTGTACACCTCAAAAAAGTGTACAGGGCACCAAAACCCTTCCCCTGACGTCATTACCCATGAACAGTTGCGATGGGGGGAGGGGGGGGGTAGCATGACGTCACAGGCCACGTCATGTTAGTGAGGATCATATTTTCTTATTTACAGCATTTTATTAAAAAGATCTTATGACATTTATCACATTTTACCAGATTTTATAACAATTACTTACTGTGTTCATCTTAGAGATTTCATTAAACCAGGTACAGTGAACTGATAATTTAGGCTTTCTATTCAAGTCTGTTCCTTTTTACATGTTATTGTAAATCATCAGAACTATTCTTGATGTTGGTAGAGTTAATGATTTACGCACAAGTATTGTTTAACACAAATGGTATTTTATTAATATTATTAATCGTTGATAAAAAAAGAAGCAGCGATCCACCTTTGGTCCTGCAGCAGAAGGAGTGACATCCCAAAGGGCGCCCTTTGCCTCACCTCCACCGTACGGACCAGGAAATCCCCGACGTTCCCAACGCCAGAGGAAACCTCCTGAGAGACTCCGTTTGTGAACAATTGCCAGGAGGTAGATCCTCTGGCTAAGACAAGATTTATCTATGGAGAAAAAAAAAGTACAAACAAGAGTTTAAAACAGTGAGAAAGCTGACACACACAACAAAACCTTCTAGAACAAATGATGTAGAACAAAAACACATGTTACTAGAGCTATAATAATACTGGTTGGGAGCAAGGAACATAGCGGACAGTAAACAGAGTTATATAGTGCGCGAGTGTGAGTGAGAGTACATGCCTGCTGCCAATGTAAACCATGTGCTTATTAGGACCAACGGATCCTCACCAGCCCAAAAATATTGGAACGAGGGAGGCAGAGATACACGCAGCCCAGGCCAGCGCCCATCCAGATTATTTAGATTATTCTATTTTCAATATAGGTTGTAGAATTAAATAGTCTTTCACATTCTAAATCAATTTTATTTCTAAAGCCCATTTCACAAACTGAACTTTTCACAAAATACTTAAAAAATGTCAACAAGCTAAAACCACCCGAAAGTCGGGCTCGGGTCGGGCCTAAAAATGTCAATCATTACTTCGGGTCGGGTCGTGTTCGGGCTTCTCTCTCGCTGACTTTTTTTTTTTTAAATATATGTTTATAAAATGTAAACTAAAACGAGGTGTGTGTACTAAACTAATAAATACTTGTTATAAAATCATTAATTTGGATAAGAACAGAGAAGTAATATTTAACTACTAAACAGGATCCGCAGAGCCAGGGCATACTCTGCGCACATGAACGCAAAATTAAATCTCTGTACTTTATTTTTGATTTTTTTTAAAACACAAGATGGGTGCTCTGTCCGTAGAAAGTTTTTGTTGGACAAATATACTCCAGTGTATAAGTTTGTGCTTGTCTGTGAGTGTGTAAATGTGTTTGTGTTGGTGTCTGAGTGTAATTGAAATAGGAATGCTGATGTGATATGAAGCATTATCATTAGTTGCTGGATTAATGGTGAAATAAGATACATTTTTCAGTTGTTACAATTGTAAATCTGACTCTTGAGGACCCAATACCTCACCAACCTCATTGGATGTGACTGTGTTGGAGTTACACTTAGTCCAAGAGCCAACTTTGTCAATAGTAATGCCAGGATAAATGATCCACTGATTGAAACAACTGGGCAAATATGTTCAGCATGAAGATTTCAGGTAATCAATGTCACTCGTTTTCACTCAATTTAATGTATCCTATTCACTTTGAGATGATGCCCATGATTAGGTGTTACCATCCTACTGAATGCTGGTCATGAAGGCGAGCTTGCCACCCAGTGAATTTGACTTCTGCTGAGAATTGTAAGAGTCTTTTTCGAATTTGAAAAATGTTATTAAAATTATGTTTCCCATTAAAGGCCACTTTTTAGGACATAATGCATGTTTTTACCCAGCACTTATACAGGGTAAATTATGTCAAGTTTCAGTTGTAAATACTAACCAAGACGAGTAATTGCAGTGGAAGTCATTCAGTTGTTCAAATTGTTCTTTCTTAGCCATCAAAGAATTATGGCATTGTTCTTTCCACCCGCCTAACTTGGGGTGTGGGTCTTTTTTTCCCTCCAGGATGAGTTTTGATTTTTCAGGGTTACTACTCTGTACGAGGTAACTATGGGTTTTTCTAATGAGTAACACAAAAAGCACAACTTTTAAAGGAGTCAATCATGTCAGCAAGAGGTGGGTGGTACTGTCTAAGCTTGAAAAAAAGGCAGGTCCAGATTGCATGGGCGAGAAAATATCGATCTGACCAACCAGGTACACTTCAAACTGCAACATGGCTGGGTTAGACAAATTCATTTTTTTTTTTTTTCATTCTAAAAGCAGAGGTGTAGCAATATTGATACACAGAAACTTGGCCTTCAATGTAGATAAAATGATACAGGATACAGATGGCCGTTTTGTTTTGGTTTGAGGACTGTTATGTAGAGAACGAAACCTTTTAAGCAGTGTTCATGCACCTAATACTTTTAGTAGTTTGTTTTATTCTAAATTTTTAACAGAGGTCTCTTCAATATGGTCAACCTACTAACTGGTGGTGACTTTAATTGTGGATTAACACCCAGTACTGATTATAATCAACCTAACTTAGACACCGTAACAAATGGTAAGGGCTACAGCAGAGCAGGGCGTCTTCGATTCAATCAGAGGTCACATAAAAAGGATTTACCTGTTTTTTCATGCCCTCATTTCTCTTTTTCTAGGATTGACTTTATTTTGTTTCTAAATTGGTTCTTGATAGAACCTGTGCCTAATCGATTAATACATATCGTCCTGGACCACTCATTTATATCAATGTATCTATTACCACCCTTTTGTTATGTTTCATGCAGACATCGGGGCCTAAATCCAACTCTACGTAGCAATTCTGTGTTTGAATGGCTCGGCAGCCTCCTTCCATCACATGATGATAAGATGTTTCCTATCGAGAGCCTCAATGTCATTTTTAAGAGAAATCACCCTTCTTGGGTACTGGTCAACATATGGTCATATTTTTAAGACCCTAAGGCGCTCTTGAAAGACTTGATTTAGACCTGAATGTATGTAACTGTAGTTGACATGTTTATCGACATGATGTGACTTTGTTGTGCTGAATAGTTAGTTTCATCTTTTTGTGTTGCTGTTTGTTGGCCTCAAAAGAAGATAAAAATGTTAAAACATAAACATGTTCAGAAAGATTTTATAGTACTTGGCTTAAAAAAAAAAAAATTGATCAAAACCTTTTTACTTTTCAAGTGATTGATGTGCAAACCTCTTTTAAAGTGATGTTCTCGAATTCAGTCAGTCAGTCAGTCACCGTCTTAACCGTCTTAATCGCTGTGGGCTTGCGGGGAGTGCCGGAGCCTATTCTGGCTGATTCAAGGCGAGGGTGCAGGGTTAAACCCAAACAGGTTGCCAGTCCGTCGCGGGCTGCTCTGTTCAGACACATAAAATTAGATGTATGTAATATTTAACTTTGATAGAAAATATATGTGGGGTCTCACTGGTCAACAAAGATGGTGGGAGAATCAAATCGGGTGGTCTTCAGGTCGGTCATAGTGTTCCAATCATTAATGAAGCTTTGCCCTGACATGATGCAGCTCTCATAGAAAGCCAATCATGTGAGAGCGATGCCTCCTGGGAAATAATTGAAGTTGCACGATGCCTCAAATGCTTTGTGGAGGATCTGCAGGGCAGACCTGTGAGGGAAGCAGTTTTTACCATCACCGCTGTGAGAAAGCAGAGCATGGGGAAACCAAAAAACTGTTATTGTGGACAAAAACATTATGGTGGTGAATCTAACAACACACACACTCACACACCCACGCAAACACACACACACACAACTGGATTGATATCCATTATTTTAAAAATAAAAATGAACGCATAAAAAAAACAAAAAACATCTCTTCCACGAACACACTCCCACATGGCCTACACAGACACAGGCTTAAAGACACGTGACCGTCCTGCTGTGTTCAAACTGAAGCCACTGATGAAGAAGAAGAGGGGGTGAATTTAGGTTTGGAAAGAGTTGGCTTGAGTGGACTAAACACACACACATGCACACACACAAACGTACGCACGCACGCACACACACGCACACAGTCACACACATTTTCAAATGCACCAGAACATTCGTCTGCCATACAGAGACAAAGGTACCAGCCAGGTCAGCGAGAACTGGCCTCATTCAGAAACTTTCTAATGGTGTTTATACCACTAGCTGGAGTACGGTGAAGTATGCAATGGAGAGTTATGGTTAGGGATGGGTATCGATAAGGATTTATCAATACTCGTCCTCTTATCGATACCGCTTAACAAACCGGGTCTTTAATGATTCTCCCCTTGTTACTTTTAGAAACAAACAAATAAGTATTGTGAACATAAAAACTTTAACTGTATGATGGTGGAACTCACAAACCGAACGGTATTTAAATAAAACATATCTAATTTAAATAAAGTAGGGTACTTCAAAATAAATCTGAACTGGACTTTAATAAAAACAAAAAAAGGTCAAAGTTAGAAAGAGAAATAAATATTACCCTAGGTTGTTAAGTTTAACAGCAGCAAATGATGTTTTTTTTTTTGCCAACAATAAAAAAATGTGCATTTTTTTTTTTTTTTACTAATAAATAAGTTAAAATATTATTTAAAGCAGGACTTCAGCACTTTCATTTAACTTATTTTGTCTTGTTATGATAAAACATGGAGCACGTGCGTTTTCATGTGTGCTTCTGCAAAAATTTATTAGCATACCTCCTTCAACGCGCTTGTCAAACAGTGCATCTTTCAGTCTGAATACCATGGATTTTGGCAGCGTGTCTGAACAAACTGCTTGTTTCCACCTTTCCATGAAAATACTTTATTGCACTTTAGACAAAGTGCATTGTCGGCATCAATTTTAATAAACTAAACCCAAACTCGAAATCGCTTTGCACGTTCTACCATCACGTCTCCCTTGGCTTCAAAATGAATCTTTGCATGTGTACCCGGAGCAGCGCACGTTCGCAGCGCACGTTCGCAGCGCCCCTTCGCAAGTGAAGGGGTGGAACCGGAACCGATAGTAGATCTGTTTGGACCAGCGCTTATCGGCCCGGGTAGAATGACGGCCACGGAACCGGTTCCGAAAATATCCAGTTCTCGATACCCATCCCCAGTCATGGTGAGTTATGCATTGAATAGACGTCTAATCCATAGACATTCATGTAACAAGAGAATGAATTGAACAATTGAAATATGCTTGTGGATGGTTGAGATGGTTTCTACTTTTGGAATTGGCTTGGTCTTAAGGACATTGTTCTGAATGGATGGCTCGGGGAAGGATGGCTCGGTGGGTAGGGCAACCGTTCTGTAACCGGAAGGTCGCAGGTTCGATCCCCCGCCCAGAGTCCATGCCGAGGTGTCCTTGAGCAAGACACCGAACCCCCAGTTGCTTCTGATGATAGTGGTCTGCGCCTTGCATGGTAGCTCCCATCATCAGGAATGAATGTTGTGTGTGTGAATGATTGTATGGAGTGAATGAATAATGCATATCTATATAAATGTAAAGCGTCTTTGAGTGTCTAGAAAAGTGCTATATAAGTTCAATGCATTATTATTATCCACTTTCAGGTCTTGGTTCTTCGTGGAGACGTAGCCATCTTTGGATTGGGATTGGACCCCCGTTCTTATCGGCAAACCATTTCTTTGCTTTGAATGCAGGATCAGGATAGGACGTGTTGGATACAAGCCATCTTGGAAAAGAATAGACTAGAATGCAACACCCACGAAACTTTTGAAACATAAATCAGAGAGCAAATTTGTTAAAGAGCAGAACTTTTAGAATGTTGTATAGTATCAGCACCAGCAATGATCAGTACCAGCGATGGTTCCAGTTTGAGTCACAAGGGCACGAAACTCTAGGCCTTCCGACCAGAAGAGTATAGATCCCAGGGGATGGCTTAAGAGTAGTTGCATGGCTTCAGATGGAGAGGTGGGGATGAGGCTGTGGAATGGACTCTAAAGGTAGAGATGGTCAAATGAGACGGAGCTCCGGAGCATGTCTCTGTCTTTCTGAAACAAAACTTTGTCTCAGGGCTCGTGTCGTTCGTTGAATGTCGCGAGATACCAGTGTTGGTATATTACGCCTAACAGGGAACCGAAATCCCCTGTGCTCTCAAAAATACAGGTCAGGTCAGGGCTCGTGTCATTCCCACCGCTGATGTCTCAATGAGATTAAAGTTTCAGCCCCACCCCTTTCTGCTTTCATCTATGTAATGATGACATATAGTTAACGTATTTAAAAAATAAAAAATCAACAGATACAAATCAAACTGATATGTTAATAATTAAAAAGGTTATGATTCAAATTGCTCAACTTTTGACTGATATATGCAACCCATCTTTTTATCATGGAGTTGTACCAGATGACATGAAAATGGCAAAGGTTATACCAATATTCAAAGGCTGTAACAAACATCTCATGGAAAATTATAGACCTGACTCACTTTTACCACAAATTTAAAAAATCTTGCAAAAGCTTTTTGTTAAACAGTTAGATAATTTTCTTGAAAAAAATCAGTTAATTTCTCCACCACAGTTTGGGTTTAGAAAACAGTTAACAACTACCTACGCAGTGATGAACATGATTGAGGAGGTCAGTTCCTCTATGGACAGAGATGAATATGTAATTGGTACTTATATAGATTTAAAACGAGAATTTGATACCATCGATCATAAACAATTACTTACAAAATTAGAAAAATATGGTATTAGAGGAACTGCACATTCCAAGTTATTTAGAAAACAGAAAACAGTGTGTTGAAATAAACAATGTAAGCTCAAACTTTAGATCGGTAACTTGTGGAATACCACAAGGAGCTGTGATTGGTTCAAAACTTTTTAATATATTCATTAATGATAAATGGAATTGTTCAAATTTATTTAAATTTATTATGTTTGCCGATGACACAACAATAGCCTGTTCCGGAAAAAAAAAAAAAAAAAAAACTCCACAAATTATTGAGCAACATTGAACATGAATTACAACAGCTTAAAGTTTGGTTTAATTTAAAAAAGTTATCACATAACATAGCAAAAACAAAATATCTAATTTTTGGTGATAAAAAGGATACTGATTGTGATACAAAACTTAAAATAGATGATGTTGAAATTGAAAAAGTATATGAAACAAAATTTTTAGAAATTATAACTGATGCTAAATTAACATGGAAACAACATCTAAAATATATAAAGACAAAAATTTCAAAAACTCTAGGATTACGGTATAAAACTGAAGATTTTCTCAGTTCTAAGGCTTTATCTGCTATTTCTTGTTCTTTCTTCTTCTTTTTCTTTCGGCAACTCAATCCTAACCCTATCTGCTGTATCCACTTCAATACTTCCTTATATGATGTACTGTGCTGAACTGTGGGGTGGAACATATAAAACTTTAATTAATGAGAACTTTTTATTGTAGAAATGTGCCCTGAGATGAATAAACAAAGTTGGGTATTTTGAACATACACATATTTATTTATTGAATCAAGATTGATGAAATTCAAAGATTTACATTATTTTGAAGTACTTTAATTAATGTTTAAAGCTAGGTTAAATTTTTTACTGGCAAATATTCAAAAATACTTTAAACTTCAACAAACTATTTATCATTTCAGAGATATCTGTAAGTTTATTTTACCTAAAGCCAGAAAAGGGTTCAGACAAAGGTGTCTGTCTTATGTTGGACTTGATTTATGGAACAACATTATAACTAAAGAGATTAAAGAATGTGTTTCATTTCAAATACTTAAAAAGAAAGTGTCACAATTTAATTTTGAAAATCACTAAATATTGTGATGTGTGTCTGTTTTTTTTTCTTCTCCCTTTTCTGTAAATTTATTTAAAGGTAACCTGTGTTGTAAAAGTTCAGCTTTATTGGGCACACAAGCATTTTTTGCTTCAGCCTGTTCTTGGTCACCTGTATTATTTGAGCATGAGGTTTTGTTAATGTATATAGTGATGTAACAGAAGACTGATTACGAAATAAAATTCTATTCTATTTCTAACTGTAGCTTCTATATTAATTTAAATCATACTACCATGATGTATAGAGATGTTTATCATCATGAAGACAATATATTCAGTTCAGGCTTCACATATTAACTCATATCTGTTACAGAGCCCAAACCGAAATGCTTGATGAGGCCATTGTTGACATGATTAATAAAGATGGCCGTGGAAAACATTTAGATATTTTTTAGGCCATCAGAGAAGAAAGGCTGTAATGGTCTTCTGAATTCACCCCAGCAAATATTGGAAGAAAATCTTCTAAAATGGATCTAAAAATAAAAATTTAGTAAATCAAATTACAATAATTCTCAGTGTCCAATAAATTTGCTGAGTTGTCTGTGTTTGACACATTCAGAAATCCACTTAATATGCACAAGAAATTGTTTATTTGCATGATAAACATCAGACGAGACACCATTGAAACAGAAATGAAAAAAGTGCACAAACATGTCGTGTACATTACAGTATACAAAAATAAAAATATATTGGAAAATACTCCCGTGGAGGTTTCACATTTGACATTTTTGTCTATTGTGACCTTGTATGCTTCAAAGTAGACTTGTCTTCAGTATACACACTCAGTAATTAACCAGAACCTCTGAAAATACACAATGTTCAATGTCATCAGTGCTTTTTTTATGATTGTCTTTTTCTATGCCTACAGTCTGCCCAGGACTCATGAACTAGATAATCTTTCAGCCAATATTTTTTTTAAAGGAGACTGAAATAAAGTTTGAAGTAAAGTTTGAACAGCTTATTAATACACAACAGCATTATCAATATTTTATTCATCAGCCATTCACCATGTCTGCAAGCTGATGTACACAGTATTGCAAATTGTACTGTAGAGAAAAGACATGTACAGACTAATTAATGTCAAAAGACAAACACTTCTCGTTTTATATTTTGATGCAAGTAATAAGTTTTCATTCCAGCAAATTAGGTTTTTCAGTCAGCTATTAAACCAAGATAATGTACCACAAGTCTCCACATTATCAAACAAATAAAATGTTAATATATGCTATTAATGAACGGAAGCCCATCCTGTATGTGTATACTGAGGGCTGGGAGGCTGTGGTGATGGAGCTTATGTCTGTTTGCATACGTTAGACTGTATCATGTGCAACATTGCAAAAAGCATGAATATTGTTATCAGGAGTAACTCACTCACAGATGCTCTGCGAAAGCGCTTCCACTTTACAACAGAGTCACGGCCAAAGTTAAGGCACTCAAATTTAAAGCAAGAGCTAACCATGAAGCAAAAAAAAAAAAGTATTCTAACAAAGCAAAGATGTTAAGTTAGTTTAAGAAAAATAATTAAAAAAAAAAAGTTTAAATACTGAATTAGTTTACAGTATTAGATATAATAGTTGGATAAGAAAAATATCCATATTTCTGGGGCGTATTGACGCTGTGGGATGCATATTCGCTGAAATTTAAATCGAAAGTATTTCTCTAAACCCTTTCAAATGTACAGAAAACAAAAAAAAAAGTTCAAATATGAAAATTAATAAAAAAAAAATAGAAAAATAAACATATCTGTATAAATAAATAAATAGAAAATTTGCCGCCACCAAACTTTAGAATAAACTACATCCTACTGAAGCTTTTGTGATTCTTAAAAAATCAAACAATTCTTTGAAGGTTTTAGCATTTTAATGTAATAAATTTAGTTAAACAAAATCAGAATTGGTTTTAAGTTAACACGAGCCATTCCAAACTGATACTCAGCTGGGAGATACTAATTCTCACACATTGACGCTTAGTGACTTACCAATACTAAGGTATGGGTAAACACGAGAAACGATGGTGATTTATTATGTTAAAAAAAATTGAAGTGGTTGGTGAGGACAGTCTGATATTAACATAAACAATGTGAGTCAGTGTGAGTCCGTTAGGTTGGCCTAACACACAGACATCAAACACTGAGTTTATCATTTACAGAGGGGGTGTTGTGCTTTTGTATCAAACGTGATACCTTTTGTTCACGATGCAATATTAGTTGAAAAAAGCTTGTAAATACATTTATTTAGTTTATTTTAGACACTGGTTTCTTTTCTTTTGCAAAGTATCACCTGTCAAAATATCCTCCTGTAATCATGCAAGGCGACGCTAACTGGCTTGTGGTATTTTGCTACTTTAACAAAGATTTAAGCAACATCAGTTTTTAACGTAACTCAGTCTATGGGTAGAAAATGTTATTTTCCATAGTTCCATGCCATTGGAAGGTTCGTCAGTTTGGCAACCTGCAAAGGCCGTACCCCTTAAAAATGACTCCAATACCAAATTACTCCAATACCAAATTACTCCAATACCAAATTACTCCAATACCAAATTCCTGCTTCTGTTTTTGAGACCTTTTAAGATTTGTATGGTTTTAAGCCTTACAGCTATCCGCCTTGACCTCCCCTCTGCTCCACATTCCCCCAATATTCTATAATTCACAGATCAAGGATTGTTTCAGGTGACTATTGCCCTAAAAAAGTTCAATTCTCCCCGCCCAGCTTGTTGATGGCCACCCAGCTTACAACCCACTGGCTTAAGCCAGCGGGCTTCACTACCTGGTAAATTGAAAGCCCGGATTAACGTTTGTGGATCTCTTGCTCTTGTATCATCGCTGCTGCCCTTGTGAGGGACTTTCACAGGACCGACTGTCCTGATAAACCAGACAGTCGCTGGGTGGCGCCTGAATTTTTAAATGTTGGTAATATAAGTTGCTTCATCTTCGAACAGCCATTTAAATTAAAACCAAATGTCCATCTAAAATGTTTAAGAGGCTTCCTAAAGTTCTTGTAAATAAAAAAGATTAACACCCAATGCAGAATTTATTATAAAAACTGTAAAGTAAACAAATACAAATAAATAACAGTTGCACAGTTATCAACCTGCATTACGTATTACTTCACCAAGTTTTCCATTTGACCTGAACTGAGCAACACGCGTTCTCCAAACGTTGTGCTTTTTTCTGCTTACAAATGGGAATCAGTCGGTACCGTCCAAGTACACCCTGCTCATCATAAAGCCCAAGACTGAACCAGCAAACCAAAAAAAAACCCCCAAAAAACAAACAAACAAACAAAAAAAGCGAGAACATTAACACGAACAGGAAATAATTTGTGTAAAAAGAAAATTAGGCTGTTGGTACATTCAAAGGATAAAAGTAGAACTATGAGCATAAACAAAATGCTAAGCATTTCCAAACCAGCATAGGTGATCAACATTTGTAAAAATCAAAGTTGGCAAATTAAAGGTTTTGTTTTTTGTTTTGTTTTTTCTCTTGAATGTTTGTTCAAGAGAATGTTTGTTTTTCTCTAAAATGCACTGTCAGCAGATTTTACAGCAAGTAATGCAGGTGACCGCAAAATACCCAGCAAGAAGGCAACTCTACTGGTCAGTGAAAGCAAACAATTCAAATGACCTCTTGACATAAATTGTGGATATACGTAGGTATTGTGCAGACTTGTAACATCAAAGCCTCGGAGCTACGTTTCCTAATCAGATGCATTCACAAATAAACAATCATTGATATCGTTTTGTTACTCCTTCAATTCATTAAAGTGAAAAAAACAAAAAACAAAAACACTCTGAGACAAGTGTTTTTGTAATACTGCACACCCATGCATGGGCTAAATTGGCTTATTTAAAAGATCAAATGAGAGTGAGTCTTGATGGGCAGTGGCTGGATTAATAAAGGGCACAAAGGTCCACTCCGACTCAAGGCAGCAAGGTGGGGTACTGGTATGGGCTGGTATAATCAAAGATGAGCTTGTTAGACCTTTTCGGGTTGAGGAGGCATCAAACTCAACTCCCAGTGCAAGTCTCAACTGACATGGCCCTCTGGGTCACCTGATCTGAACCACATGAAGAACATGTGGTTCCTCAAGAAACGTAAAATCTATAAGGAGGGAAACCAGTGCACCTCTTTGAACAGTGTAAGGAAGGCTGCGGTTGCAGATGCATGCAATGTTGATGGTGAACAGATCAAAAAGCTGACAGAATCCATGGATTCCATTTTTTCTACTCTGTTCCACCTTAAGGTGCAGACCAGAGCACACTGGATTTAAAAAACCTCTGTCAGAGATACGGCTGCAGTATCTCGCCTGGGATGTGTGGAAGTGTGCCTATAGTGGATTTAAGGAGCAGGTGAGGAGCAGAAACTCTCATTGGATTAAAATTTCATAACTATGTGTCAACCTACAGTATTAACAACCGTAGCTTCGAGGCTTTGATGTTACACAAGTTGGCATGCACAGTCCATCTGATCTTAAAACATTACAGAAGTACAACATCTCTTCCATCAGATCAAAGTGAGCGGTTCTATTCAGGCATGAGTCTCACATACAACATATCTTTCTCGTTCAGCTCCAACCTATCACGGATTAAATCCAGACCAAATGGGACCCCAAGTCCTGGTATGTTTGGTTGAGCAAGATTCTGCTGCGGGAGGTTTAAACCTTCAGCATTGGGAGCAGAGCCAGTACCCCCTCGTTGCTGTCCATACGTCGTTTCCTCACAGTTTATCGAGGAAGACGATTTTTGGTGGGCGCTGTAGCAAGTGCAGGTGGGACAGTGGTGATGGGAATTGGAGGGTGGAAGTGGGAGAGAGGGCACGATGTAGCCTGGTGGAAAGTTAGGGGTGAAATCAAAAAGGGTAGCTGGTGAACAGTGATGATGGGGAATGGAGGGCGTGAGCGGGGGCACTGGCACACACGGGAGATTAGAACATTGTGTTAAATGTTTTTTCAATGCTTCAAGGTTTGCAGGTTTCCTGATTCTTAAAAACTTACATTTTAATTCTTGTGATTTTTTTTTGTTTTATCATTTGACTATTTATAAACACAAGAACATGATCACTAATATCACTTAACAATATTCTACTTGTTGTGATTCCATATATATTTGTGAAAATATTATCTATGAGAGTAACATTATCACCACTTATTCCTGTTGGTTTATCATTAATCGGTCTTAATCCATAACTAAACATCTCATTTATAAAATCACTAGTTAACTTATGTACCTTGGATTTTAATAAATCTATATTTAAGTCACCACAAACAAAGACAGACTTTTTATTACTCAATTTCTCTAATAATTTAGGTAATAAATTAATAAAATAATCAATACGTACTCCTGGTGTTCTATAAATACAACATAAGTAAACTTTGTTCTTCATTTATTTTGATCTGTATAGTCAAGCTCTCCAAAACATCATCAATAACTAAACTGTCTATAATTTCACACCAATATTCATTTTGTACATAAATTGCAACACCACCACCTTTTTTATTTTTTTCTGTTTACATAATATAAATCATATCCATGTAACATACATCTATCACTTTCTTCATCAGTTAACTAAGTCTCTGTAATGGCAACAACTTGAAATGTACATGTTGATGATATTAAACATGTCTTGATCTCTTCAAAAATTTCTGAGACTTCTACTATTCAAATGAATCTATGAAAATCCTATCAAATTTAACTGCATCAACTGATCTTCTGAATAATAGGAAGCATTCATATTTTTTACATTTAATATATGAGTTTCTGATCAATGCCCATATCAAAATTAAAGTGCTTCACAAGACCGAAAAAAATGCATTAAAATCACAAAACATAAAATCAAAATGTTTAAAAATTAAAATAGATAAATAAAATAATCAAAACAGATAAAAAGAGTAATAATCAAATGCACAGTTAAACAGAACTTTTTTCATTCTAGATTTAAACAGAGAGGATTTTCAGTCTTTGAAGAATTGCTGTCCAGTTCAAAGTCAGATATACAGTACTGTAGGTCTGAAGTAAGAGTTTTCATTCAAATTGTCTCGAATCTCCAAATCTAAGCCTCTCCTAAAATAATCTCTGCAGTATTGTCCCAAGTTGAAGCTGTTAATCCAGATCTGTCCCTTCCTCCAGTTGGGTAGCTTGACATAAGTATCTCGAGGGAGGTCTGGAATGCTATCAGGAATTATCAAGCTACCTCCATAGAAAGTGGGAGCAGCAAGAGGTCGTGGATTTCTAAGTGAGAGTGGATCCTTGTTGAGAATGCCCTGGCTGACTGCTTCATCAATGTTCAGACTGCACATGGACAGCCAGTAACAAGGTCTTTCTCAGAGTCAAATTTGATACTAAACCCTTAAAGTCATTAATGTCTGTTCCATAGTTCATTCGGCCCACGTTTTCCACCAGAATGTCCACCTCACTCCCGGCTTTTTTCAGTCACATTCACAGTGAGGACTTTATTCCTTTCAAGAATCCCCATGGCCACCCCATTAACTGACACATAAGCTCTGTCCTGGACCCCATTCAGTGGAGACGACAAAGGAGTCGGACTGCTGCAGTCAATTGGCAGAGTGGTCCTGTACAGAACAAATCCAAACGCCTGGTTCAGGTCTGTAAAAGTCTGATGACACATGCTCTTTACAGGACCAGCGAAAGAAAGCTTTTCAAGAGCATCTGATACAGTCAGGAGCTTCTTCATTGGAACATCCCCATATGCATATTTAGGGGTTGATGGTTGTATTGGTCCCATCGGTATATCTTTGTGCATTTTGATGACATCTCGTATGGCAAAGTATTTTTCAGTGAGGTCTCCAGCTTCTGTGGAGGGAGCATCGTAGTCATAGCTCATAGGCTGAGCACTATAAGGTGAATTAGCACCATTCCAGTATCCAAAGTTTGTTCCCTCAATAAACATGTACAGGTTGACATTTGCTCCCACAGAAAGGATTTGGTTGAGAGATTTGATAATAAGAGCTGATGAAACTACAGAGTCTCTGGATCCTGGCTGGTCCAGCCAGTGTAAAATTCAGAGTTCACCAAAGGTCCCCGAGGTTCAGCATGGCGCTGTGCTTGACATGCAGCAGTAATATTCTGACCTGGCCCAAAGTCTACAGTCGAGGCCCTCAGCTGACCCTTTTCGTACTTGTCAACATCCTCAGCACAGCTATGCCCAATAATGTGACCGTCCTGGAGCTAGAAGGGTCTCCATGTGACTCTGCAACATGCACGCTCATCCTGACACGCTCATCCTAAACAAAATGATCTCATCTAACCAATAACTGCAGAGAACTCCCTTTACTAAAGAGGATCCCCTATGATGATGCCTAAACTCAGCTGAAAAAGAATCAGTCTGCACTTGGCTCAAAGTCGGAGCAACAAATTTTGTACATTAATAAAATTTTGAAGTTAAAAAAAAAAAAAAAAAAAAGAATATCTGGAGCTTTCCTTCGCTTCATCGTCTTTGGATAATGCTGTGTCCTTTTCACAATTGCAGGAACCAGATAACCCCTCTGATTCTTCATCATGGCTGCCCTGTATCCTTAAGTTATTTGTGCTGTGGGTTTCTTTGAATAGAAAAAAAGAAGGTCAAAATAGATCTCAGAGACAGTTGCAAAAATCATCAATTCCTGGATCTTTTCATTAGGTTTCCTATTGATGGGCCATTGATACATCTCAGTATGGAAACATCTAACTTGGGTCAACATATTTTTCAGTCTTACAAAGTGCATCTTTCTTTTAGCTTGGAAAAAGCATTATAAGCAGGTTGTAGAATTAAATAGTCTTTAATTCTAATTAAATAGTCTTTCAAAGATTAACCCATGTTGCTGACCTCTGATCTAACATGCAGAGAAAAAAGAGAAAAAAAGAAACAAAGATGCGCTCCTCCTTACCTGATTTTGAGGATTCCCTGATACTCTGTCAGCTGTCTCATGAAACCAGCCTCGATATTATTTATTTTCACCTTCTTTACCACAAAATTGTAGGCCTTCTTTAGGGGCCAGGCGTACTCTTTTATTGCATATGCAACAATTGTGGAAGCAAACAAGCTCATTCCCTCCTCACAATGGACGAGGCACTTGGAGTTCTTGTTCCTATCACACAAAGAATAAAATAATCATCTAAGTATCCTGGAGAACTCTTATAAATGAAAGTAGCTGAATTTGTTCAAAACTGGATGCTAAGCATGTTCCATCTGCTATGGCATCCACACTCAGAGCACCACACTGTTTCAACAACCACAAGTCAAAAAAGCTTAGTTATTTTTTATTTTTCAAAATCTAAATATTGTAAGCCTTCCGCAAGGGTCTTGGGGCTGAACATAAGTAAAAGCGGAAGCTAAAAAAGAAAAAAAAAAGACAAAAATGTGAAAATTGTAAAAACTAACAAACTTTCTCTGTCGGAACAACTCCTCTGATCATGCTCATTGGGGTTTGTAGTCCCAATCACAAAACTGAGACACTTGACAGGAATCATATGGTCTGATACCAGTTCAAATTGAAAAGTTCTGAAATCGCAGTGTACATTCAGCCTTAGCAATGACTCACGGTATAATAATAATTTTTTTAATCTGCTGTAGCAGATGCTGAACACTTTCACGGCCTTCGCTGCAGGCCAAAAAATATCTGATTCACAAACAGTTGTAAGCCGTATTTTAGCCTTAAATATTTGTAAAACATTCCAAATGGTAGGTCCATTCTTCTTCATGGTTTTTCTGTGTAATTTCACTCTAAAATTCTGACCAATCACATTCCAGCCTATATTTGTTGCCAGGTCAGCTAAAATCAGCAGAGCTTCTATAAAGGACTTCAGAGTTCATTCTACACAAAGAAATTTACCCAGGAAAGAGGCACAAAATCAGTCGGGAAAATTTATTATCTACTTCTGGTATAACAAAGCTGGGGAGTTACTTGCTTTCTTACCTGGCTTTGTTGATAAAGTCCCACGTGTAATCCCAATGTGCAAGCAGATTGGCCACCTCTCTATCGTCCACATCCTCGTAGTAATATAAAAACGTTGTTGGATAGAAGGTACCCACCTCCTTTCCAACATTTAAAATAAATTCAACTCTGTGAAAAAAAAAAACAAAAGACGAGGGGACAAAAAAAAAATCAAACAAAGTTGTTGCTTTCTTTAACAGTTGGTTTAGATAATTAGCTTCATTAGCTACAGTCACTCAGAGCGGTAGGAAGACATGCATATGTTTAGGACACATGCAAAATGTTCTGACTGTCAAAGACTTCACTGTAAAATGAAAACATCTTATTGTATTTTTTAAACAGAGACGCAAATTCATTCTGCATGTTATAAAAGGATCGCAATCTGAGAATTGTTTACTAGTCAAATTGGAACTCACCCTAACGCCTTCAGGACTTCATAATTGGAAGCGATCAACTCGGAGCCCTGGAGAGTAGAATGACAATTCCTCACTAAATCTAGCAGATTATTTCGTGGCAGTGTTGAGAGAGCTGCTTTCTGACTCAAGTCAGTAAACCAAGATTTGTTTTTACACTAGTCAAAAATAAATGGGTAAACTAATATTAAAAAGTTCAAATTGACTGATGTAAGTTTAATCAGATTTCAGTTAAAAAAGATTGAATAAGATACATTTCAAAAGTTAGACATTTATTTTAATTGAAGCAGAGCAGGACATATTAATAATAAAAAAAAGACTCACCAAATATACATGGTCAAAGACCAGTATAGCTTTGTTCATTTCGTCCAGTTTGGGAAGCATCTCCTTGGCTGTGACCTTTAACGAACACACAAATAAACGGGCAAGTTGTTTTGCAGTTTTTTCCAATACTGTACCAAAAATAAACTGAACTGTGACCCCAAACTGATGTATGTACTAAACCTTAATATCTGTGTACTGTTACACCACTACCAAGTGATATATTTCTGACTCACCTCGAAAGACGATGGGCATCTGCGTTTTCTCTTGTTTGTGTTAGGGCACCATCTTCCATCCAAATCTCCAGCCGCCATCTCAACACTTTCATTTTCTTCATTTTCTTTTTTATTCTTCTCCTCCAAAGTAGAGAAATTCATCTTGTCCAGCAGGTCACCAATGACCTCCATGGATCCAGAGCGCCGACAGGTCTGGACTGCTGTCCCATCGCCGGACAAAATTACATGTGCGATGGGGAGACCTTCATCCTCCAGCAGGGCGTCCTTTTCCACCTCATCGATATTGATATGGTTTCCCTTTTTGCTCAGCAGAGGGAATCCTTGGTCTGGGGTGGAAGAATCGCTGTCCAGTTCACTGTCCGATATGGGTTTGAAGTAGTATTTTGCACTCAAAGAGTCTTGAAACTCCAAATCTAAGCCTCTCCTAAAAGAAGCTCTGCAGCTTTCCCACACTTCATCTTCTTTGGATACTAGTGTATCCTTTTCCCAATTGCAGGAAACAGATGCCCCCTCGGATTCCTCGTTATGAGTGCGCTGCATCCACAATCTATTGTGCTGTGGTTTTCTTTGGATAGAAAAAAAGAAGGTCAAAATAGGTCTCAAGTCCAGTTGTAAAATCATCTATTCATAATCTTTCATTCCACTCTTATGCAGACGACACACAACTGTATATGAAAATGAACACTGCTCTACCTTCAGCTCTGCCATCTGTGCTTTCGGTCTGCCTGGAGGAGATTAAGACATGGATGTCTGAAAACTTTCTCCAACTCAATAGCAGCAAAACAGAAGCCATTCTCATCGGCACGCCTCACCAAACCCAGTCACTTTCCCTCGGTAGTATCCCCATTTTTGGACACAACATCCCTCTGTCATCCTCTGTAAAAAACCTTGGAGTCAAAATGGATTCTAACCTCACCTTTGACTCCTACATTCACCATCTCTACAAGGTTTCCTTCCTCCATCTTAAAAATATAGCCAAGCTATGTCCATGTCTTTCCAAACCGGACGCTGAGAGGTTGATTCACGCTTTCATCTCCTCCAGGCTGGATTACTGCAATGCCCTCCTTGTAGGGATCCCATGCAGGGGCTTACAAAAGCTCCAGCACATCCAGAACTACGCTGCCCGGATCCTGATAAGGAGGCGCAAATATGACCATATCACTCCCATCCTCAAATCCCTCCACTGGCTACCCGTCAAATACAGAATTCAATACAAGCTCTGCCTCCTCACCCATCAGTGCATACACGGCACTGCACCTGTTTATCTCCAAGAAATCCTAACCCTCCACACCACTGTCCGAGATCTGCGCTCCTCCTCCACCTCCTACTGCCTGCACCAACCAAGGACCAAACTCTCCACTATGGGGGACAGGGCCTTACGGGCAGCTGCTCCACGGCTCTGGAACGCTCTTCCCGAGAGCTTGAGGGCTCCACAGATCGTTGAGGTTTTTTAAAAAAAGACTGAAAACGTTTTTATTTCTAAAGGCTTTTCAGCAAAGTTTTTAGTGTTGTTTTTTTATTTAATTTTGCTGTTTGTTGTTCCTTTTGGTCATTGTAGCACTTTGAGATCTCCACTGGAGATATAAAGTGCGTTACAAATAAAATTTTTATTATTATTATTCTTGGAACTTTTCATTACGTTTCCTATTGATGGGCCATTGATACATCCCAGTATGGAAACATCTAACATGGGTCAACATATTTTTCAGTCTTACAAAGTGCATCATCCTTTTAGGTTGGATTAAAATATAACGATCAGGTTATAGAGTCACAAAGTCTTTAATAGTCAAAATCCATTTTATTTCTAAAGCCCATTTCACAAACTGAACTTTTGTTAAAGTACTTAAAATATGTCAACAAGCTAAAACCACAAAACACAAATAATAATAATATAAAGGTTTGAGATGTTGGTATTTATGAAAAGCTTGAGCTGTCCTTAAACTCATCACAGCTGCATGTTAAGCTGCTTGTAGTTTTAAGTTCTGCAGCCCTGAATTTACTGTTTAATAAAACACCGGGTTTCAAAATCCCTGCTGATTAGACGGTCAACATTCATGTCTATTTTGAATTCAATTTTGCATTGTGGTTATTCACAGCTCGGGCTCCGTTGAATCAAATTTCCTGGAAATTAGCCTTTCAACTAACCAGATATGTTAGATTAAATTTAGTTCAGAATGGAGTGCATTGTCTATAGTTGGTTAGACTGAGACTAGCTTCAAGCTAGCAATGCTCGTATTAATCGCTCATTTTTTTGTAGATTATAGTTTTTATTAGTGCTTTCATTTTAACACGTTAATTTGATTAATTATTACGCCGCATTTTAATGCGTTAAAATTTTTTTCCGCAATTAATTATGACGTATTAACGGTGGCAAGCCAATGTTTGTGCATTTGAATTTTGGCCCATTGAAGGACCCGTAGTCTTCTCGGTCGTAGTACATCCCCTACGCTGGCAAATTAACAAGGCAGCAGTGGTCAAACACAACAGACATGGACAGGACTCAGGAGGATGAGACAGTCGCAGGAGCGGATCCAGGAGGGGCGTTCAAAACTCAGGAGAATGTTACAGTCGCACGGGCTTCACGGGGGGCATGTGGGCAGACGCCTCCCACCCTCCACCCTCCACCCCCTTTTTGGTCCACAAAAAAAAGAAAGTGTTCTTCCTTCTTTAATTATTATAAACTTTGACCAAAATATACTGGGAGCTCGCTCCACCAAACCTAGCTAACTGAATTTGGCAAGCAAATAAGCAAATCCACAACAGAGAAATTGACAAATACTATCACAAAGTGGGTTGCTGCTGATTGCAGGCCAATTTCTATTGTTGAAGATAAGAACGAACCCTAACCCCAACCCTTGTTTTGCTTTTTTTTAATAATGAACCTGGCCTCATGAGGCACAGTTCACCAATAATAAATTGGCTTTAAAATATTCTCTTCTTACTGTATTCAACTGATTAGTCATACAGTACAAATTTTAATATCCTAGAATTCAAATTCTTCATTAGGAGACCTTTAGCAAATATGAAGTTAAAATGCGATTAATTCGATTAATTAATTACAAAATCCTGTAATTAATTCGAATAATTTTTTAATCAACTGACCCCACTATTTTTTATGTATCATTCTGGATTAGTAAAAACTACTTAAAATGTGAGGAACAGGAAAAATTTGAAGATCAGATTAATAAATTCCATCTACAGCTTATTGTAACCTAAAGTTTACTAAAAAAAAAAGTCATTTAAAATTGATAACAATGACAGCAGTGTGGCTGTGATTGTGATAAAAATGAGCGCCTGTAAGTGATATGAGACACACGCAACTTAATGCTGTCCTGAAAACAGGAATAGTAAACATTTTAGACGCAAATATGATAAATAGTTGACATATTAGATTAAATATTGAACCGATAACTCAACTTAGTCAAAAACAAGCGGGATAAAAATGAACATTTTGGTTTGTGATTTATTTGCTTTCTGCTTGAATATATTAAGATATAAGTTAATAGGCTAGATAGACCAACTGTACAGTGTTATCTTTATTGCTTATTTATTAACCCTTGTGTAACCAGGAAGGTCCCATTGAGTTTAAAAATCTCTTTTACAAGGTAGTCCTGGCCAACGAGGCAGGATGCATTTAAAAGATTTTTTTCATAAAATAAAAGCAACATTTCATATAGAACAATTAAAAATTGAGGATTCTGTCTTAAGTGTTCTCCATCTGGATTTAAAATTATCCACATTCCATGTGGATAAGGCAGATTTATCATATCAAACAAATACCACTCCAATTACCATCATTCAAAAAAGAGCAATAAGAACTGTAAATAAAGCCAATTTCAGGGCACATACAAATCAACTATTTATTAACAAAAAGGCATTAAAATTTAAGGATTTGGTTGAGCTAAAAACTACACAAATTATGTTTAAAATAAACAATAATCATCTACCCAATTCTTTTCAAAACTTTTTTCACAAGAGGGATACTGTGTATAATTTCAGAGGATGTAGTGTGTTTAAAAAGATGACTGTGAGAACAAATGTAAAACAACATTGTATTTCATTTGTTGGTGGAAATCTTTGGAATAACCTGGATATGGAGTTAAAAGAATGTAAAACATTTAAACAGTTCAGCACTTTATACAAGAAAAATATTATAAATTCATACGTAGAAAAAGACCACTAAAGATGAACACTTTAATTTCATGCAAACTGCTGTACATGTGCATTTTTTATTTTTTATTTTTAAAGAGTCAGCAACTCAATTACACATAGTTTAAATGAGTTAGGGGCAGGCATCATAAGCTTCGGCTTCAGCCAACTCCTTTTCAGACCTTGTATTTATTATTTTCTTTTGTACTGTAAGAAAATGTTTAAATGTCTGGAAAAAAAATAAACTACTACTACTAAATTTAAAAGGCTGCTGACCTCTGATCTAACGTGCAGATGAAAAAAAGAAAAACAGGAACAAAGATACACTCCTCCTTACCTGATCTCAAGGATTCCCTGATACTCTGTCAGCTGTCTCATGAAACCAGCCTCAATATGATTTATTTTCCCCATTTTTATCAAAAAATTGTAGGCCCTCTTCAGGGGCCAGCCGTACTCTTTTATTGCATATGCAACAATTGTGGAAGCGGACAAGCTCATTCCCTCTTCACAATGGACGAGGCACTTGGAGTTCTTGTTCCTGTCACACAAAAGATAAAATAAACATCTAAGTATCCTGGAGAACTCTTATAAATGAAAGTAGCTGAATATGTTCAAAACTGGAGGCTAAGCATGTTCCATCTGTTATGGCATCCACACTCAGAGCACCACAATCTGTTTCAACAACTACAAGTCAAAAAAGTTGGGAGGTATTTTGTAAGTTTTGATATTTTATGCCTTCCGCAAAGGTCTTGGGGCTGAACATAAGTGAAAGCGGAAGGCTAAAAAAGAAATGACAAAAATATGAAAATTGTAAACTGTTGTGATACCCTCACCTGCCACCAGGGTGACCCTTACATCTTCCGTCATCACTCTCTTTACGGACAGCTGAGGGTGATTAGTCTGATGACACACACCTGTGCTTCCTGCTGCCTATTTAAAGGCAGTTTCCCCTGACTTCCACGTCGTGTCTTCACTATCCTTCCCAGCCAGCTCTTCATTGCTGCTTGACCAAGTTTTTCATTGAACTGGTACATTTTTGGGGTTATAGACATTCCTTTGGATTAATCCTATGCTTTTGCCTTACAGCCTTGCCTGATTTCCGTTCAGTAAATCCCGTTTATGTACTACATTTGGGTTCTCCTCTTCCACAACCTAACAAAAACTAACAAACTTTCTCTTTCGGAACAACTGCTTCGATCATGTTTGGTGGGGTTTGAAGTCCTAATCACAGAACCGAGACACTGGTAGCAAGCTATAAGATCGTACTGTGTGCACACTCAAATCGTGAGGCTTGACAGAAATCATATGGGTTGGATGTGGGTTCAAATTGAAAAGTTCTGAAATTGCAGTGTACATTCAGCCTGGGTGAAGACTTAAAATGATTTTTTAATTAGCAGTGGCAGATGCTGAACACCTTCACAGCCTTTGCTTCAGGCCAAAAAATATCTGAATCACAAACAGTTGTAAGCTGTATTTTAGCCTTAAATATTTGGAAAATATTCCAAATGGTAGGTCCATTCTTCTTCATGGTTTTTCTGTGTAATTTCACTCTAAAATTCTGACCAATCACATTCCAGCCTATATTTGTTGCCAGGTCAGCTAAAATCAGCAGAGCTTCAGTAAAGGCCTTCAGAGTTCATTCTACACAAAGAAATTTACCCAGGAAAGAGGCACAAAATCAGTCGGGAAAATTTATTATCTACTTCTGGTATAACAAAGCTGGGGAGTTACTTGCTTTCTTACCTGGCTTTGTTGATAAAGTCCCACGTGTAATCCCAATGTGCAAGCAGATTGGCCGCCTCTCTATCGTCCACATCCTCGTAGTAATATAAAAACGTTGTTGGATAGAAGGTACCCACCTCCTTTCCAACATTTAAAATAAATTCAACTCTGTGAAAAGAAAACCAAAGAAAACGGGAATAAAATCAAACAAAATTGTTGCTTTCTTTAACAGTTGGTTTAGATAATTAGCTTCATCAGCTGCTGTTCTGGTTACATTCAGTCACTCAGAGCGGTGAGATGTTTGGAACAGGTACGAAATGTTCTGACTGTCAAAGACTTCAATGCAAAATGAAAACCTCTTATTGTATTTTCTAAATAAAGAGACTCATATTCATTCTGCATGTTATCAAAGGATAGCAATCTGAGAATGGTTTATTAGTTAAATCTGAACTCACCCTAACGCCTTCAATTCTTCATGATTTGAAGCAATCGACTCGGAGCCCTGCAGAGTAGAATGACAATTCCTCACTAAATCTAGCAGATTATTTCATGGATGCATTGAGAGGGCTGCTCTCTGACTCAAGTCAGTAAACCAAAATTTGTTTTTACACTAGTCAAAAATAAGCAGGTAAACTTGTATTAAAAGGTAGCCAAATGACTAATTTAAGTTTAATCAGATTTCAGTATAACCAAGATAATACAAATGCATTTCAAAAGTTAGACATTTATTTTATTTGAAGCAGAGAAGGAAATAATATTTAAAAAAAGACTCACCAAATATACATGGTCAAAGACCAATATAGCTTTGTCCATTTGGTCCTGTTTAAGAAGCATCTCCCTGGCTGTGACCTTGTATTCCTTCATATCAATTCTGTTGTTTTTCTCCATCTCAATATGGATCTGGTTGAAAATAATTAAAATGATTTTAGTTCAGATCTCACATCAGGTTAAATGCAAAACCTTAATTTAAAACCCCATTAGTTCTTTTTTTTTTGTTTTTGTTGTTGTTTTTTTTGTTAATAAGCATTTTTTATGTTGAGAGAGGGGATATGTGGGTAAACGTGGATTGTCTGTAGATCTAGATTGTCTGTATGTACTGAGATCTGACTTCAAAACGTATTAAGCTGTAAAACAGAATACTGTCATCATGATTACCAAATAAATGTGCTTAGTTTTCTTTTCTTTATTCCTCACATTCATAACTTTTATTAGTGAACAACAGATGATGTCAAAAGAAGCTAAGATTGAAAAACAACCATGATGGGGTTTTTTTCAAGGCCTAAGCTAACATGCCAGTTTTTGGAGGACGGGAGAAAACCAGAGTACCTCGAAAAAACCTTTACTTACACAGGGAGAACATGCTAAGCCCACACAGAAAGGCCACTATTTCACGCTTTTCCCCAATCCGGGACTCGAACCCCCAACCTTCTTGCTCTGACGCCACCGTGCTAACAACGCCGCCAAAATGTGCTAACCATTTTCTCAACAGAAACCTGAGTTTTGTGGGGTGACTGTGGAGCAGAAATGTTCTAACCTGTCAGGAGACATTAAAAATGTAATTAAAAAAATGTGTAGAAGAAATTTGGCGGCACGGCAGATCCTTTGGATGTTGTCAAAATTATCCGTATTTTCATTCAGAGGGAACATACGGAGGGTTAAAAAAGAACCCTTTTTTTTTTTTTTCTAAAGAATTTACTTCCACATACCAGGACTTGTTTTCAGCGATTCCAAAACAACACGGGACTTCAACAACAACACCTGCAGGTCTCTTATAGAAAGAAAAATTCAAAGTGCGCATACACTACCCAGCAACACTTGCGATAGGGGGAGAGCACACATGGCGTCACAGGTCACGCGCCTTCCTGACCTTCGTCATTTTGGACGGATACTTTTCAAGCAGTGGATTTCACTCATTTCTCACTTTCCATAACGGGCAAGGTGGACAGTCAAAGATAGATGAAGGAGAAATGGATCGCCAATGTACAGTAGTGGCTCCTTCCCTCTGGAACTCTTCCTCTCAGCCTTAAAACCTGTGACTCTTAACTTGACTGAAAAAACCGCCAAAAACATATCTTTTTAGATTTATATTTTCTTAAAATGTTTTTACTTCATAGTTTTTAGATTTCACTGTGTTTTATCTATCTTATTTCTTCATGTGCTTTATTTCTTGAATTTTGGATTTTGCTGCCTTTTCTTTCCTCTTTCAGCATTTCCCTTAAGGGGTCGCCACAGCAAGTCAGTTTTTTCCATCTAACCCTATCTGCTGCATCTTCTTCGGTCACACCAACTATCTTCATGTCTTTCTTCACTGTATCCATAAACCTCCTCTTTGGTCTTCCTTTAGGCCTCTGTCCTGATGGTTCCAAACTCAGCATCCTTCTTCCAATGTACACTCTCTCTCTCTGCACATGTCCAAACTATCTCAGTCTGGCCTCTTTGACTTTATCTCCAAAACCTCTAACATGTGCCGTTACCCTGATATACTCATTTCTAATCCTGTCCATCCTGGTCACTCCCAGAGAGATCCTCAGCATCTTTATCTCAGCTACCTCCATCTCTGCTTCCTGTCTTTTTCTCAGTGCTACTGTTTCTAGACCAAACAGCATGGCGGGTCTCACCACGGTTTTGTACACTTTCCCTTTCATTCTAGCTGAAACTCTTCTGTCGCACATCACACCTGATACTTTCCTCCACCCGTTCCAGCCTGCCTGAACACGCTTTTTCACCTCTTTTCCACACTCTCCTTTGCTCTGGACTGTTGATCCTAGATACTTAAAATCTTCCATCTTCTTTATCTCTTCTCCCAGTAACCTCACTTTTCCATTTGGATCCCTCTCATTCACACACATGTACTCTGTTTTACTCTGACTAATCTTCATTCCTCTTGTTTCTAGCACAAACCTCCACCTCTCCAGCTTTTCCTCCACCTCTTCCCTCCTCTCACTACAGATCACAATGTCATCTGCAAACATCATTGTCTGTCTGATCATTGTCCTGTCTGACCTCGTCTGTCAGCCTGTCCATCACCATAGCAAACAGCAAAGGGCTCAGAGCAGATCCTTGGTGCAGTCTCACCCCCATATTGAACTCCTGTGTCTCACCTACAGCACACCTCACCACTGTCTTACAGCCTTCATACATAATAATAATAATAATAATGCATTGTATTTACATAGCGCTTTTCAGGACTCTCAAAGACGCTTCACACATATTCATTATTCATCCACTCAATACCAGGTGATGGTAAGCTATTCTTGTACGTGGCTACAGCTCCCCTGAGGCAAACTGACAGAAGCGAGGCTGCCATTTTGTCCCATTGGCTCTTCTGACCATCACCAACCAAACGCACACACCATTCAGACTAGGCAACGCAGGTGAAGTGTCTTGCCCAGGGACACAACGGCAATTTAATCTCAACGACCGTCCCACTGTGGCACCTGGGGTTCCAGCGGTCTCCCATCCAAGTACAGCCCAGGCCCAGCCTGCCAACATGTCCTGAACCACTCAAACATACTTCTCTGTCACACCAGACTTCCTCATACAATACCATAGTTCTTCTCTAGGTACCCTGTCTCTCTCTCTAGATCTACGAAGACACAGTGCAGTTCCCTCTGGCCTTCTCTGTACTTCTCTATGAGCATCCTCAAGGCAAATACTGCATCTTTAGTGCTCTTTTTAGGCATAAAACCATACTGCTGCTCACAAATTCGCACTTCAGACCTTAGCCTACCTTCGACAACTTTTTCCCATAACTTCATTGTTTGACTGATCAGTTTTATTCCCCTGTAGTTACCACAACTCTGCACATCTCCCTTGTTCTTAAAAATAGGAACCAGCACACTTCTCCTCCATTCATCAGGCATCTTCTCACTTTCTAATATCCTGTTAAACAGCCCAGTCAGAAACTCTACTGCCACCTCACCTAAGCATTTCCGTACTTCTACAGGGATATCAACAGTACCCAGAGCCTTTCCATTCTTCATCCTCTTCCGTGCCGTCTTTATTTCTACCTTAACTAATCCTAGCCACTTTCTGGTCCACTATGGCAACGTCTTCTACTCTTTGTTGTCTTTTATTTTCTTCATTCATCAACTCTTTGAAGTACTCTTTCCATCTTTCCGTCACATTACTGGTATCTGTCAAAAGACATCCATTCCTGTCTTTAATCACCCTAACTTGCTGCACATCCTTCCCATCTTTGTCTCTCCGTCTTGCCAACCTGTATAGGTCCATTTCTCCCTCCTTGTTGTTCCGCCTAGCATATACGTAGGTCATCATAGGCTACTTGTTTTGCCTTTGCCACCTTTACTTTAACCTTACGCTGTTACCCCTGTACCTTGCCTATTCTCTTCAGTCCTCTGAGTGTACCACTTCTTCTTAGCCAGCCTCTTTCTTTTGATATAGTCCTGCACCTCCTCATTCCACCACCAGATGACACACGAAGTGTCACATGACACACTAAGCTGTGCTCATCTTAGAGATTTCATTAAACCAGGTACTGTGAACTGATAATTTAGGCTTTCTAATCAAGTCTGTCCCTTTTTACATGTTATTGTAAATAATCAAAACTATTCTTGATGTTGGTAGAGTAATGATTTACACACAAGCATTGTTTTACACAAACAGTATTTTATAATTGTTACTCTGAGATGCTTTTAATCAGACCAGAACCAACAATCCAGCTCGGGTCCTGCAGCAGTGACATCTTTCTAACTGTAGCTTCTATATTCATTTGAATCATACTACCATGATGTATAGAACTGGTCTGTACATACTACTGAACTTACTTCTGTTACAGAGTAAAAACATTTTGATATTTTTAGGCCATCAGAGAATAAAGGCTGTAACGGCCGTCTGAATTCACCTCAGCAAATATTGTAAGAAAAGAAAATTTTCATAAATGCATCTAAAAAAAAAAAAAAAAAGAGTTTAATCACATACAATATTTTTTAGTGACCAGCTTCCTGTATGGAAATTTGCTGAGTTGTCCGTGTTTGACGCATTCAGAGAGCCACGGCCAAAGTTAAGGCACTCAAGTATAAAGCAAAAGCTAGCCATGAAGCAAAAAAAAAAAAAAAAAAAAAAAAAAAGGGAATTTGAACAAAGTAAAGATCTTCAGTTAGTTTAAGAAAAATCATTTTTATAAAAAATGTTTAAATACTGAACGACCGTCTGAATTCACCTCAGCAAAAAAGGATGACTTTTGGCCTAATAAAGGCCTGTCAAAAGAAGAGAGACCTGTATAAGAGGTATTTACAAAATAGAACCAGTGAAAATGAGAACGAGTATAAAAACTATAAAAATAAACTGACGTCTATTTTAAAAAAGCAGAGACAATTGTATTATAATAAGATTTTTGAGGACAGTAAAAATAATACTAAAAAGACATGGGATGTTATAAATCATGTATTAACTGATCGATGTAAAAACACAGACTTCCCAAGTTATTTTCAAAATGAGAAAAATATAAAAGTAGAAAACCTGGAGAGTATATCTAATGAATTTAATAATTATTTTATAGATATGGGACCAACTTTAGCTTCAAAAATAAATACTGGTAATATAAATTATGACAAGTATTAAATTAAAGAAACGGTAAATACAAGTGTAAAGTCAATGTTCCTATGTGGAGTAACCGAAGTGGATGTGAAAAATATAGTTAAAGCATTTAAAAATAAAAAATCAACAGATATAAATCAAACTGATGTGATAATAATTAAAGAAGTTATAGATCAAATTGCTCAACCGTTGACTCATATATGCAACCAATCTTTTTATCATGGAGTTGTACCAGATGACATAAAAATGGCAAAAGTTATACCCATATTCAAAGATGGTAACAAACATCTCATATCAAATTACAGACCAATCTCACTTTTACCACAAATTTAAAAAATCTTGGAAAAGCTTTTTGTTAAACAGTTAGATAATTTTCTTGAAAAAAATCAGTTAATTTCTCCGCAACAGTTTGGGTTTAGAAAACAGTTAACAACTACCTACGCAGTGACGAACATGATTGAGGAGGTCAGTTCCTCTATGGACAGAAATGAATATGTAATTGGTATCTATATAGATTTAAAACGAGCATTTGATACTATAGATCATAAACAATTACTAACAAAATTAGAAAAATATGGTATTAGAGGAACTGCACATTGCTGGATAAAAAGTTATTTAGAAAACAGAAAACAGTGTGTTGAAATAAACAATGTAAGCTCAAACTTTAGATCGGTAACTTGTGGAATACCACAAGGAGCTGTGATTGGACCAAAACTCTTTAATATATTTATTAATGATATATGTAATTGTTCAAATTTATTTAAATTTATTATGTTTGCCGATGACACAACAATAGTCTGTTCAGGAAAAAAAACTCCAGGAATTATTGAGCAACATTCAACATGAATTACAACAGCTTAAAGTCTGGTTTGATTTAAATAAGTTATCTCTTAATACAGCAAAAACAAAATATATGATTTTTGGTAATAAAAAGGATATTGATAGTGATACAAAACTTAAAATAGATGATGTTGAAATTGAAAGAGTATATGAAACAAATTTTTTAGGAATTAACATTGATGCTAAATTAACATGGTAACAACATCTAAAATATATAAAGACAAAAATCTCAAAAACTCTAGGAATACTGTATAAAACTAAAGATTTACTCAGTTTTAAGGCTTTATCTGTTATTTACTCCTCTTTAATTCTTCCTTATATGACGTATTGTGTTGAACTGTGGGGTGGAACATATACAACTTTAATTAATGAGATATTTTTATTACAGAAACGTGCAATAAGATTAATAAACAAAGTTGGGTATTTTGAACATACACATCCTTTATTTATTAAATCTAGATTGATTAAATTTAAAGATTTACATCATTTCAAAGTACTTCAATTTATGTTTAAAGCTAAGTTCAATCTTTTACCAGTAAATATACAAAAATACTTTAAACTTCAACAAACTGTTTATGATTTTAGAGATGACTGTAAATTTATTTTACCTAAAACCAGAAAAGGGTTGAGACAAAGGTGTTTATCTTATTTTGGACCTTATTTATGGAATAATATAACTAAAGACATAAAAGAATGTGTTTCGTTTCAAATATTTAAAAAGAAAGTCTCACAATTTATTTTTGAAAGTTACTAAATTTTGTGATTTGTGTAATGTTTTTCCTTTTTTCCATCTTTTCTGTAAATTTGTTCCAATGTAACCTATGTTGTAAAAGCTAGTTTTTTTGGGCACACAAGCATTTTTTTGCTTCAGCCTGTTCTTGGTCACCTGTATTATTTGAGTATGAGGATTTGTTTTTGTTAATGTATATGGTAATGTTATAGGAAACTGAGTCCGAAATAAAAAAAGTTTCAAGTTTTTTTGCTGTTTTTTCCAATACTGTACCAAAACTAAACTGAACTGTGACCCAAAACTGAGGTACATACTGTTCTACTAGCTGCATTCTTATGCAGGTTCACGCATACAACTCAGCAGTAAAAGTCAAACAATTAAAGGGGGTTAACATTGGGACTGAATGCTGGCAGAGACAGGCACCAATGTATGTACACTCCTATGATCATTATTTTAAAACTTTTTTATTATGTTCTACTACCTCATTCGCATGCTACAAGTATTGTTTTAAGGCTCCATGATGTTTTGCTATCTCATATTATAAAACTTGAAACTTTTTTATTTCGTACTCAGTCTCCTTTACATTACTATATACATTAACAAAACAAATCCTCATACTCAAATAATACAGGTGACCAAGAACAGGCTGAAGGCTGAAGCAAAAAAATGCTTGTGTGCCCGGCTGATTCAAGGCATGGGGCACAGTATACCCCAAACAAGTCACCAGTCCGTCGCGGGCTGCTCTGTTCAGACACATAAAATCAGATGTATGTAATATTTAACTTTAATAAAAAAGATATGTGGGGTCTCACTGGTCAACAAAGATGGTGCAAGAATCAAACCGGGTGGTCTTCAGGTCGGTCATAGTGTTCCAATCATTAATGAAGCTTTGCTCTGATGTGATGCAGTTCTCATAGAAAGCCAATCATGTGAGAGCGATACCTCCTGGGAAGTAATTGAAGCAGCGCAATGCCTCAAATACTTTATGGAGGACCTGCAGGGCAGACCTGTGAGAGAAGCAGTTTTTACCATCACCGCTGTGAGAAAGCAGAGCATGGGGAAACCAAAAAACTGTTATTGTGGACAAAAACATTATGGTGGTGAATCTAACAACACACACACACACACACACACACAACTGGATTGATAATGATTTACACACAGGTTACAAACAGTATTTTATTATTATTACTTTGCGATGCCTTTAATCAGACCACAACCATTCAGAGCGCCACGGCCACTTAAATATAGAGCAAAAGTTAACCATGAAGCAAAAAAAAAAAAAAAAAAATTTTCTAACAAAGCAAAGATCTTCATTTAGTTTAAGAAAAATAATTTTTATAAAAAAAGTTCTTGTAAATAAAAAAAGATTATCACCCAATGCAGAATTTATCATAGGATACTGTAAAGTAAACAAATACATAACAGTAGCACAGTTATTAACCTGCTCTATTA
The DNA here is from genome assembly GCA_902685375.1 of Neostethus bicornis. Lineage (NCBI taxonomy): Eukaryota > Metazoa > Chordata > Actinopteri > Atheriniformes > Phallostethidae > Neostethus > Neostethus bicornis. The sequence continues at coordinate 15,594 of CACRXE010000004.1, read as the reverse complement.
CGTCACACAGTTTTTCATTTGACCTGATCTGCGCCACACGCGTTCTCCAAACTGTGTGCTTTTTTCTGCTCAAAAATGGGAATCAGTCAGTACCGTCCAATTACACCTTGCTCACCATAAAGGCATAAAGGAGCTCTCTGCGGGGCTTACAAAGAGGAGCGCTGCACCTTCGGGGGGTTTGGTGTGGTGTCCTAAAGGTGGAAGGGAACACAAACAGTCATACTTGGAAAACAAAAACAGTTTAAAATTGATTTTATTTTAACACATTTAATTGATAGGGGTCTAACTGTACATGTATTTGTGCTAAACCGTTTCGGTATGGGACGTTTGAGTCGGTGCATTATAGTCCATAAATAATTCTTCGGAGTTTGTGTGGGTTTACATCCCTCCTCTACATGTGCAGAGCTATAAGGTCAGCTCGGCAGATGCGGAAGCAATCACAGATGAGTTTCCTCGCAAGTATCTGACGGTCCTCCATTCCAACCAACCTCCAAAAAAAGCTGTGTGCTTTTTATTATATGTTGCTTGTCTGAGAACATTTTATTTAACTTATTAGCAAGCAGCACCTCGTTGTTGATTGATTAGTGTCTAAATAAATTGTGAGTTTAATGAACACACAAATAAACGGTCAAGTAGTTTTGCAGTTTTTTCCAATATTGTACCAAAACTAAACTGAACTTTGACAAAAACTGGGGTACATACTGTTCTACTAGCTGCATTCTTATGCAGGTTCACACATACAACCCAGCAGTAAAAGTCAAACAGTTAAAGGGGGTTAACATTGGGACTGAATGCTGGCAGAGACAGGCACCAGTGTATGTACACTCCTATGATCATTGTTTGAAACTATATTATGATGTTCTACTACCTCATTCGCATGCTACAAGTATTGTTTTAAGGCTCCATGATGTTTTGTTATCTCATATTATGACATATTAATTACTATCTCACTTTGAACTATAGGATGGGATCATATTTCCCTTCTCTATAACTCATCACTGATCCAAGTGTGGGATCAACAAAGTAAATGTAATCTAATATTAACTCCATTCCCAACAGAAGGTGTTGGAAAAGTTGCACCATTTTGGGTAAACATGATTTACAGCCCAGCAGTAAACGTCAAAGGGGCTGATGTTGGGCTAATCGGGGGAGAAGTTTGCCAGAAAAAAATGTCACAAATAATGTCTCCTGCCGAGATCAACAAGTAGGTTTTGAACAGTTAATAAGTGTTCATGCAGATAATGACTGCTGAATACAGCTCAACATATTGGAGTAAATGGGGAAGGGTGTCAGTTCTTGAGTTGTTCCTACAGGATATACAGTATGTCATAAAGATATGTAATAATCAATAAATGCTTTCCATGAGTATCCTAAGAAAAAAGATGGGAAGATATCGAAGATGGGAAAGTCCTTTGTGGTCAAAAGTCAGTATTTTGAAGGGAACCAGCTGATAGGTGGTAATAACTGAGACATGCAGAGGTGGGGATAATTTTAAGCGATTTCCTATCCTCCAAGGCGGGTAGGGTTTAATTAGTGAAATCGGGTTAGGTTCGACTAGGGACCTACCGGGGTGTTGGGGATGTAGGGTTTCCGCACGAAAACTCGCCTCACCCACGACAACAGTTAAACATGGCACGTTAGTACTAAATCTTGATTTTTGTGTGCCTTTACACTGCTACCAAGTGATATAAATTGGACTCACCTCGTGAGCCGATGGGGATCCGCGTTTTCTATTGTTTGTGACGGGGTCCCAACTTCCATCCAGATCCCCAGGCGCCTTTTCAGGACTTTCATTTTCTCCCGCTTCATTCTTCAAAGTACAGAAATCCATCTTGTCCAACAGGTCACCAATGACCTTCACGGATTCAGAGCGTTGACAGTTTTGGGCTGCCATGCACTCACCAGACGAAATTACATGTGCTATGGGGAGACCTTCATCCTCTGTCAGGGCGTCCTTTTCCACATCATCGATTTCCATAGGATTTCCCTTTGTGGGCAGCAGAAGGAATCCTCGGTCTGGGGTGGAAGATTTGCTGTCGAGTTCAATGTCTGATTTAGATCCGGAGTAATGGTTTTTGCTCAAAGAGTCTCGAAACTCCAAATCTAACCCTCTCCTCAAATTTACTCGGCAACTTTCCCAAGCTTCGTCTTCTTCTGGTGTAAACTCTTTGCAATTGCAGGAACCAGATGCCCCATCTGATTCTTCATCGTGGATGCACTGCATCCACAAGTTATGGTGCCGTGGTGCTCTTTGGGTAGAAAAAAAGAAGGTCAAAATAGGTCTCAGGTACAGTTGTAAAATCATCTATTCTTGGAACTTTTTATTAAGTTTCCAGTGATGGGCCATCATTACATCCCAGTATGGAAACAATCTAACATGGGTCAACATATTTTTCAGTCTTACAAAATGCATCTTCCTTTTATGTTGGAAAAAAAATATTATGAGCAGGTTATAGAATGAAATAGTCTTTCACATTCTACATCCATTTTATTTCAAAATCCCATTTCACAAACTGAACTTTTCACAAAGTACTTAAAATATGTCAACAAGCTAAAACCACAACACATGAATAATAGGGGAGCACAGTGGTTAGCGTGTTCGCGCGCGGACTGGAAGGTCGCGGCCCACAGAGAGCAAGTCTAGGGTCCTTGGAGAAGACACCTAACCCCTGCTTCTCCCACCATTGGCGTCGTCAAAGGGCAGCCTGCTGCGGTGTAAGGAGTGCAGTACACAAATTTCCCCGGTGAGGGATGAATAGAGTAATTCATTATATTATTATTAATAGTAATAAAAAAAAATGGTTTGACATAATGGTATTTGTGAAAACCTTGAGCCGTCCTTGATTTCATAACATCTGCATGTTAAGCCGCTCATCGTTTTAGATTTGCAGCCCGGAATTTGCTGTTTGGTTTATTGTTGTTTTTGATGTTCTTTGTGCTTGAGTTTGTTTGTTTGTTTGTCTTGTGCATCATTCAAATTACATATGTATTTTCAATTCAATTTTGAATTGTGGTTATTCACACCTCGGGCTCATTTGAATCAAGTTTTCTGGTTATTTTTCTTTCAATTAGCTGTGTAGTTCAGGATGGATTGCTTTGTTTAAAGTTGCTAGACAGAGGCTATCTTCAAGCTAGCAATAATCATTTAAATTGCAAATTTTTTTTGCAGGTGATATCTTTTATATAACACTATATTGCCAAAAGTATTTGCTCACCTGCCTTTACTCATTCTATGAACTGAAGTGCATCCCATTCCTAACTCATAGAATTCAATATGATGTCGGTCCACCTTTTGCAGCTACTACAGCTTCAACTCTTCTGGGAAGACTGTCCACAATGTTGAGGAGAGTGTTTATAGGAATTTTTGACCATTCTTCCAAAAGCGCATTGGTGAGGTCACACACTGATGTTGGTCGAGAAGGCCTGGCTCTCAGTCTCCGCTCTAATTCATACCACAGATGTTCTATCGGGTTCAGGTCAGGACTCTGTGCAGGCCAGTCAAGTTCATCCACACCAGACTCTGTCATCCATGTCTTTATGGACCTTGCTTTGTGCACTGGTGCACAGTCATGTTGGAAGAGGAAGGGGCCCGCTCCAAACTGTTCCTACAAGGTTGGGAGCATGGAATTGTCCAAAATGTTTTGGTATCCTGAAGCTTTAAATGTTCCTTTCACTGGAACTGAGGGGCCAAGCCCAGCTCCTGAAAAACAACCCCATACGATAATTCCTCATCCACCAAATTTCACAGTTGGCACAATGCAATCTGAAATGTACCGTTCTCCTGGCAACCTTCAAACCCAGACTCGTCCATCAGATTGCCAGATGGAAAAGCGTGATTCATCACTCCAGAGAACGCGTCTCCACTGCTCTAGAGGCCAGTGGCGGCGTGCTTTACACCATTGCATCCGACGCCTTGCATTGACTTGGTGATGTGTGGCTTGGCTGCAGCTGCTCGGCCATGGAAACCCGTTCCATGAAGCTCTCTGCGTACTGTACTTGGGCTAATCTGAAGGTCATATGAAGTTTGTAGCTCTGTGCAGAAAGTCGGCGACCTCTTTGCACTATGCACTTCAGCATCCGCTGACCCCTCTCCGTCACTTTACGTGGCCTACCACTTCGTGGCTGAGTTGCTGTTGTTCCCAAACGCTTCCATTTTGTTATAATAGAGCTGACAGTTGACTGTGGAATATTTAGGAGCGAGGAAATTTCATGACTGGATTTGTTGCATAAGTGGCATCCTATGACAGTTCCACATTGGAATTCACTGAGCTCCTGAGAGCGGCCCATTCTTTCACAAATGTCTTGTTTCACAGTCTGCATGCCTGAGTGTTTGAATTTAAATACCTGGGGCCAGGCCAAGTGATTATAACACCTGATTCCGATCATTTGAATGGGTGAGCGAATACTTTTGGCAATATAGTGTATTTTACCGGATAAGTACAAATTACTCAAAATTTGAGAAACAGGAAAATTTGAAGATCAGATTTATAAATCCCATCTACCACATATTATTACCTAGACTTTACTGAAAAAAGTGTCATTTAAAATTGATAATAATGACAGCAGTGTTGCTGAGATTGTGATAAAAACACACACCTATAAGTGATATGAGACGCATGCAACTTAATGCGTAAAAGGAATAGTAAAAATTTTAGATGCAAATATAATAGTCGACAAAAAAGTAATAGTAGCATTACACGTTTCTAATGAATTATCCTCTCCCAGGTGTTGACAACAGAACTCAGTCCAAAACAAGCAGGGTGATCATTTAATATTTTGGTTAGGCCTTTGTTTGCTTTCAGCTTGAATATATTAAGATATAAATACTGTAAATTGGCTAGATGGGCCAAGTGTTATCTTTGTTTTGTCTACAAAGAAACTGGGTCTTTTAAGTTAAAAGGTTACTGACCTCTGAATGAATTGGGGACGCCCGTGTCCCTTGATGCCGAGGGGGTTGCACCCACGTACGTATGTGTGCGACCACCTCTTCTTGTACTCGGGGTCCTGGCTTTGAAAAGAGTACGTGTCTGGTTTCTCTGTCCCTCGCCCGTTCCAGTCATTAGGGGTTGAGAAAAATCTGTTACCCCTAAAAATCACATGGTTTACATCAGCAGCATGCATGCAATTTCAATCACACACGCACACTGTGACACACTGTTCACTGTCCACTATGGTTCTTGCTCCTGACCAATACTATATTATAGGTTTAGTAACATCGGTTTGATTCTATACTATCTGTTAATTTGCTAGAGAAGTTTGTTTTGTTTTGTCTCCAAAGAAACTGGGTTTTTTTTTATTTAAAAGGTTGCTGACCTCAGATTGAATCCAAGACGCCCGTGTCCCCTTATCCCGAAGGGGTTGCACCCACATGGGTGTACGGCAACGGCCTCGAGGTCCATGCTTTGGAAGGAGTGTGGACCTGGAATTTATTTCTTGGTCCCTCTTCCGTTCTGGCACTTTTGGGTTGGGAAAGATCTGTTACCCCTAAAAAGCACATGGTTTACATCAGCAGCATGCATGCAATTTTAATCACACACACACACACACACACACACACACACACACACACACACACACACACTGTTAACTGTCCGCTATGATTCTTGCTCCCGACCAATATTATCACATTGGTTTGATTCTATACTATCTGTTAATTCGCTAGAGAAGGTTGTTTTTGTTTGTGTCAGCTTTATTAATGCTTTAATCTCTTGTTTGTATTTTTCCCCAGATAATTCAGCAGGTAGGTTGTAATTCTGAGTATTGTACAGATTATTCTTCACAATACTCAATACTACACAATACTTCACAATTTGTCCCCCTCTCTTCTTCTAATCAATACCTATTCCTCTTCTTTCTCACTCAATTCCACTTCTTACTCCACTGAATTTGATTGACTTGTATAAATTTTCTCTCAAATATCTGACTGAAAGAATAACTAACTAACTAATTAAGTAGATCATCAAAAGCTAAGCGTGACTTTGTCGCCACCTGCCGGTAACAACATGAATTCCCTCTCCTCAGTATATCCCTGTCAGCTCCAGTAAAAACACACAGAAAGCATGAACAATTAGAATTTAAAGCATTTAAAATAAATTAACTCTCTCGGGGAGAAAAAAAAAACCCAGATAAAAATAACAAAAAAATTTAAACAAAATTGTTGCTTTCTTTAACTGTTTATTTGGATAATTAGCTTCATCAGCTGATGTGCTGATTGCATTAAGTCACTCATGGCGGTGGAAAGTACACATGCATATGTTTGAAACAGGTACGAAATGTTCCGACTTTAAAAGTCTTCACTGTAAAATGAAAACATGACTAGATTGACTGTACTTAGTTCCGACTTCAAACCTTATTAAGCTTCAATTGGGGACTCCAACCCCCAACCTTCTTGCTGTGAGGCTACCATAATTACCACTCCGCCAAAATATGCTCACTATGTTCTCAATAGTAAGCACTTTTCTCGCTATGTGCTCAATAAAAACGTTAATTCTCACCTGATATTTTACCGAGATTGAGGAGCAGAAATGTTCTTATATTTCAGGAGACATTGAATGTCATATTCACAAAACCGCGGTAAAACAAGCTATTTCTGGTTACGCAGATGACGTGCTAGCTAGAGCATTTGCATATGCATAGAAGAAAACTGGCACTTAAGCTTGGAGGATGTAGAAAGAGTTGCGACGGGGGGAGGGCAAACATGACGTCACAGGTCACGCCTCTTGCTTTGACCTACATTTTTTAAAATGCAAACTTTGTTCAAATTTATTAAAGCACCAAAATTAAAAGTTTGAAAAATAAATAAAAAAATACTTTTAGTCAAAATTTAATCTCTGTACTTTCTTTTAAATTGTTTTTAAAACACAAGATGGGTGCTCTGTTTATAGCTCTAAAAGAAAGTGTTTTTTTTTGGACAAATACAGCTGCAGTGTATATGTTTGTGCATGTTTGTGAGTGTGAAAATATGTTTGCGTTGATTTCAGAGTGTAATTGAAAAAGCAATGCTGATGTGATATGAAGCATTATCATTAGTTGCTGGATTAATGGTGAAATAAAATACATTTGTAGTTCTTACAATTGTAAATCTGACTCTTGAGGAGCCAATACCTCACCAACCTCATTGCATGTGATTGTGTTGGAGTTACACTTAGTCCAAGAGCCAACTTTGTTAATGGTAATGCCAGGATAAATGATCCACTGATTGAAACAACTGGCCAAATAGTTCAGCATGAAGATTTCAGGTAATCAATGTTCTCATTTTCACTCAATTTAATGTATGCTATCTTCGTTACTTTGAGATGATGCCCATGATTAGGTGTTACCATCCTACTGAATGCTGGTCATGAAGGCCAACTTGCCACCCCAGTGAATTTGAAAAATGTTATTAAAATGATGTTTCCAATAAAATGCCACTTTTCAGGACATGATGCATGCTTTTACCCTGCACTTGTACAGGGTAAATTATGTCAAGTTCCAGGGGTAAATACCAAGCAAGACGAGTAATTGCTGTGGAAGTCATTCAGTTGTTCAAATTGTTCTTTTTTGGCCATCAAAGAATTATTGCATTGTTCGTTCCACACTCCTAACTTGGGATGTGGGTATTTTTTTCCCTCCAGTTTTGATACTTCAGGGTTACTACTCTGTATGAAGTAACTATGGGTTTTTCCAATGAGTAACACCTAACATCTAACTAAAACGAAACGCAGAGATTGCAAGAAAGGCAAGAAATTGAAAGAAATCACAAAAAAATTGACATAGATGGGTCACAAACTGTAAAATCTATATTAAACTCAACGGGTCACTAGAGGAAGCTCGAGGGTTGGTGGTAAAGAGTAAAGAAGAACTCGACAAGTACCTGTGACTGTTGAAAGAGTAAAAAAAAATCACAAATAATCAGTCATATGATGCAACCAGAAGAACCCAACCTGACACCAAATACAGTAAGAATGGATTCTGATTTTTCAAAATATGAAAACCTTCAGTTAAATATGTTTGACTAAGCTGAGTATAAACTGCAAGATGTACAGAATGACCACAATCCAGAAGGACTGTGAATATTATACAAATGAGCAATTTGATATGCATATAAGTACTAAAGAGTCTCTATAGTCCCTCTGTACGGTAAGAAAATCTTTAAATGTCTGAAAAAATAAACTACTAAAAGCACAACTCCTAAAGGAGTCAATCATGTCAGTAAGATAGACGGGTGGTACTTTGTATGCTTGAAAAAGAAAGAGGGTCCAGATTGCATGGGCTAGAAAATATCTATCTGACCAACCAGGTACACTTCAAACTGCAACATGACTGGATTGGACAAATTTATTACTTTTTATTTCATTCGAAAAGCACAGGTGTAGCAATATTGATACACAGAAACTTTGCCTTCAATGTAGATAAAATGATACAGGATACAGATGGCCGTTTTGTTTTGCTTTGAGGACTGTTATATAGAGAACAAAACCTTTTAAGCAGTGTTCATGCACCTAATACTTTTAGTAGTTTGTTTTATTCTAAATTTTTAACAGAGGTCTCTTCAATATAATCAACCTACAAACTAACTGGTGGTGACTTTAATTGTGGATTAACACCCACTACTGATTCAAATCTACCTAACTCAGACATCCTAAAAAATGGTAAGGGCTACAGCAGAGCTGTGCTCAGATCTTGGCCTTTTTGATGCCCAAAGTATCTGGAGCAAAAATTATTTGACCTTTTTTTCATGCCCTCTTTTTCCTTATCTAGGATCGACGTTTTACTTTGTTTCTAAATTGGTTCTTGATAGCGATGTGCCTGATCAATTAATACATGTCGTCTTGGACCACTCATCTAAATCAATGTATCTATAACCACCCTTTTATTATTTTTCATCAAGACATTGGGGGCTAAATCCAACTCTACGTAGCTATTCCCTGTTTGAAACCTGTTTTCCATCATATAATGGCACAGGGTAATATTCAAGATTTTTTCTTTTGAGAGCGTCAGTGTCATTTTTAAGAGCAATCACCTTCCTTAGGTACTGGTCAACATATGGTCATATTTTTATGACTGTAGCGCACTCTTGAAAGACTTGATTTAGACCTGAATGTATGTAACTGTAGTTGATGTGTTTATCTACATGCTGTGACTTTGTTGTGCTGGAAAGTTAGTTTCATCTTTTTGTGTTGCTGTTTGATGGCCTCAAAACGTTAAAACATGAACATGTTCAGAAAGATTTTATAGTATTGGGTAAAAAAAATTTTTTTTAACAAAACCTCTTTACTTTTCAAGTGATTGACGTGCAAATCTCTTTTAAAGTAATGTTCTTGAGGTCTTGAAACATCAAAATACTGCAAAATTAGGCTGTGATGACACATATAATTCTTTCTCGCCCTGTACAAAAAAGTCAGTCAGCCAGTCTATCTGTCTGTCTGTCTGTCCGTCACCTTCTTACCCGTCTATCCCTTTCGGGCTTGCGGGGTTTCCGGAGCCCATCCCGGCTGATTCAAGGCATGGGGCACAGTACACCCCAAACATGTCGCCAGTCCGTCGCGGGCTGCTCTGTTCAGATGTCTGTAATATTTGACTTTAATAGAAAAGATATGTGGGGTCTCGCTGGTCAATAAAGATGGTGGGAATATCAAACCGGGTGGTCTTCAGGTCGGTCGTAGTGTTCCACTCATTAATGAAGCTTTGCTCTGACGTGATGCAGCTCTCATAGAAAGCCAATCATGTGAGAGCGATGCCTCCTGGGAAGTAGTTGAAGCATGAAAAATACTTAAGTAAAAGTAAAAGTAAAAGTACCAATAAAAAAAATCTACTTACTGTAAGTAAAAGTACAAAAGTAATTGGCGCAAGTTTTACTTTTCAAAAAAAGTAAATGTTACCGGTGGCCGAGTGGTAACAAACTGGCGTTGTCGGCATAAAAGTAACAAACTGTCGTTGTCGGCATAAAAGTAAGAAACTGGTGTTGTCGGAAACTGGCATTGTTGGAAACAACTTACTGGCGTAAAAGTAAAAAACGAAGACCACCGGAGACCACAAGATGAGCGAAATTACTCAGCTGGTTGAATTGTTGAAAGAGCAGAAGAAACAATGGGATGAAGAGAAAACAATTTTACAAGAAAAACTCATGGAACAACAAGAAAAATGGGAGGAGGAAAGGAAAGGACAATAAGGAAAATGGGTGGAGGAAAGGAAAGAGCAACAAGAAAAACTCATGGAGCAACAGGAAAAATGGGAGGAGGAAAGGAGAGAACAACAGGAAAAATGGGAGGAGGAAAAGAGAGAACAACAGGAAAAATTGAGGAGGAAAGAAGAGAACTGCTGACAAACGCACTAAAATCTACGGAACGACCTCCAGCAGCAATGTCTCTGTCTACCCCCAGCTTCACATTATTTGACTCCACCAAAGAGCTCTGGAATGACTACTGGGACAGGTTTTGCACGTTTACAGCAGCAAACACAGTACCTCCAGAGCGTGAAGCTCAGGTTTTCTTGACCAATCAAGTATCTTCTATCTATAAACTCCTCGCCAACTTGGCTAAACAACAAACGCCACGTAGAGACATCCACAAGCTGACCATGGAGGAAATCACGGACTTCATAAAGGCTCAGTTTGATCCTAAACTATTTATTATTCGGGAGCGCTATAAATTCTGGAGCGACATGAAACGCCGACTGGGTGAATCCTTCCAGGAACTAGCGACAAGGATCAGACAGGACGCAGCGACGTGTGATTTCACTTCCATACAGGATCCGCCAGATGAAGCCTTACGTACGAGGTTCATCTGCTCGGTGGACAACGAAGCCGTCCTGAAGGCACTGTTTAAGGTGAAGGACGATGAACTCTCCTTCATAAAAGCCATCGAAGTCGCCCAGGCAAATGAAGATGCAGCTAAGATTGCAAAAGAAACCGTACATGGTACCCTGCCTCAACCGGTGAATAGAGTAAACCACCAGGCAGGCCCTTCAAAGGAGAAAAAGGGGGTTGTGCAACAACAGCCTCAAAGAAAGAAAGAGGAACGGTGCTACAGATGTGGAAATAGCAATCATAGGGCTCCCGAGTGTCGCTTTTCAGAAGCTATGTGCAACTTCTGCCATAAAAAAGGACACATTGAGAAAATTTGTCGTTCCAAGACTGACAGCTCATTCAAAAGACAGACTAAGAAGATAAATCACCTATGAACAGTGAAGACTATCAACACCCAGGCACCACACGACATGGCGACCCTGGAAAAGACCATCCTAGTGAATGGCAAACACCTGAAGTTTGAGCTAGACACGGCAACGCTCGGTAACTTTGTTACAGAAGATTACTGGAGGAAAATTGGGAAACCACCGCTGAAGCAGTCAAAGCTCAAGTTCGAGTCTGCTTCCAAGCACCTGTTACCAGTCCAGGGAGCATTTCAGGCCAAGGCACGTATGCTGGACTTCAAAGAGAACCACCTATTAGAGTTCACGGTCACTACGGTGCCCAAGCTAAATCTCCTGGGCCGGATTGCAATCAAGCAACTTGGGATTTCACTGGATGATATCCTACACACGGTTCCCATTCATAAGACAACAAACTCCGTCAGTGCATTCGTCAATGCAGAGATGGCTGATAAAACTCTTCAGCGGAAGTGTCAGGAGTTATGTAGTAAATTCCCCGACCTCTGGAAGGATGAATTGGGATGCCTGAAGGATGTAGAGTTGGAGATCAAGTTCAAATCCGATGCGAAACCGGTTTTCAGAAAAGCAAGACTGGTGCCCCTCGCCATCCAGGAAGATCTAAATGCAGCCTACGATAAGGGCATCACCAAAGGAATCTGGAAACCAATACAGTTCTGCGACTACGGAACTCCTGTTGTTCCAGTGCGTAAAGCACAGCAACCTGGTCAGAAGATACCAGCTATATGTGTATGTGGTGATTACTCAGTTACAGTGAACCCACAGTTTGAAACACATAGACAACCGATGCCCCGACCAGAAGACCTCATGCAACGGCTCGGCGGAGGACATTGTTTTACCAAGATAGATTCATCAGATCCATATAACCAGATCAGATTGGCACCAGAGAGTCAACGATGACTCGCACTCAGTACCCACAGGCGAGTGCTGTTACAAACACGACCACCATTCGGAATAAAATCAGCTCCAGGATATTTTCAAGAGATCATGGAACATCTGACCTACAGTACCAGGAGTAGCAGTCTACCTAGATGACATCCTCGTCAGTGGAACGAGTGCAGATAATCATCTTAGCAATCTCCAACGACTTTTGCAACGTTTACATGACCACGGATTGCGATGTCGGCTGGCAAAGTGCAGATTTGCAGAGCCCAGTGTGGAGTATTTGGGCCACTGTTTAACAAAAACAGGAATCAGCAAGGGTCCAAAAGTGGATGCGGTGAGAGCTATGCACGCACCATCAAACATCTCAGAACTGAAGTCTTTTCTGCGATCAGTACAGTTTTACAGTAAGTTCCTGCCAAATCTTTCTACAAAGGCACATCCACTGCATTGGCTCACACAGAAGAATGTACCATGGGTATGGGGAGCAAAAGAGAAGAATGCGTTTCAGGAACTGAAGATCATGCCGTCTTCAGACGATTTATTGGTCCACTGTGATGCTGCACTACCTTTGGGATTGTCTTGCGACGCGTCACTCGTAGGAAGTGGGGCCGTTCTGTTTCACCGCTATCCGGATGGATGCGAGCGCCCAATCGCAAACGTGTCCAAGAAGCTGTCAAAAGCCCAAAGAAATTACAGCCAAATTAAAAAAGAAGCACTAGCCATTGTGTTTGGTTTCAAGAAGTTCTACCCGTACGTATCTATTCGGCAGACACTTCATCCTGATCACGGACCACAAACCACTCATTGCACTTTTCGGTCCAACAAAAGAGACACCATCGTTGGCAGCGAACCGTCTTGCACGATGGGCTCTTCAGCAAAGTACATTCAACTACGAGATCGAATATAGGAAGACAAAAGACCATGGAAACGCAGATGTTTTAAGCTGCCTTCCAACTGAAGACGACTTTCAGTTTGACAGGGAGGAAACAGGCGAAGACACTGACATGGTGTGTGCAATCAACACACTGAGCGTTCAAGTGAAACCAACGGATGCAACAACTTTTGTTCCAGAATCTTCAAGAGATCCTGTCAAATCAATAACGATACGCTATACAAGAGAGGGATGGCCAAACAAGACAAGGAACAAAAACCCAGAACTGTCGAGGTTTCGTCAACTGCAGGACTCACTATCCATATGCTATGGATGCCTGGTACACGGCAATCGCGTCGTGGTTCCATTGTGTTTACGCCCACAGATTCTGAAGATTCCCCACTTAGGACACTTCGGAATGGAACGGATGAAACAGCTTGCACGAACAGCTGTTTACTGGCCCAATATTGATGAGGATATTGAGGCTACATGCAGGCATTGTGAGCCATGTGCAGAACACCAGAATAGGCCACCTAAAATGTCTGTTCACCCTTGGATGTTGCCGGAAAAACCGTGGAGTCGTCTACATTTGGACCATGCCATCAACTTCATGGGCACCAATTGGCTGGTGTTGATAGACGTGTACTCCAAATATCCCTGCATCTACCCAGTACAGTCAACAAGCACTTCTGCAACAATTGAGTTGCTGGAACAAGACTGTGCTCACTTCGGCTACCCTCACACCATGGTCACGGACAACGCACCAACCTTCGCATCAAAGGAGTTCCAAGCCTGGTGCAACGCACCTATCCGGAGCACCATACCATCCCACAATAAACGGAGCAGCAGAGCGACTGGTTAGGACATTCAAACAGTCTCTACGAAAGTCCAAATTGCCAGTCAGGAAAGCACTGCAAGAATTCTTAATGCAGTACAGAGGGATGCCGACATCCAGTGGGTTTTCGCCCAGCGAACTGTTACAGGGAAGGCAGATTCGCACAAAAATTGACACTCTGCTGCCGTCACCAACTCATATTGCTCAGCAGAAGCAAATGAAAGAGGCAGCAAAGTCTGCTCAGCCTTCACGAAAGACCACAGTATACCGAGTTGGTGATGCCGTCTACTCTCTTTACAGCGGACAACGGCAAGACAGAGATCCATGGTGGGTCACGGCCACCATCATAAAGATACGTGGATCTCGTACCATTGAAGTCCAGGTTCACCCCAATGGTCCTACATGGATACGACATTGGGAGCAGCTACGTCCCAGGTTTGCATCAGCCGAGGACCTAGAACCTGGTGAAGAAGCACTTGTTCCAGAGTCAGCTCCAGTGGACACAGGACTCCGGGGACAACGGGAATCGCCAGGAGTGACATCCCAAAGGGCGCCCTTTGCATCACCTCCACCGTACGGACCAGGAAATCCCCGACGTTCCCAACGGCAGAGGAAACCTCCTGAGAGACTCCGTTTGTGAAAAATTGCCAGGAAGTAGATCCTCTGGCTAAGCGGGGAGGTGTTACCATGACAGCAACGATTGTTGTGTTATGGATACTGACAGTTGACAGTTGTTGTGGTTTATTTCGAAGAACAACAAAAGCTAGCTGTTTGCTAACTGTTAGTAGTTTGTTGTTTGTTAGTTTTTAAAATGTTGAACTAGGATGAGTGTGGTATGATACCTATGAAGAGCTGTCTTGGATTAAAGTCATGTTTTGACTCTACCCTGAGTGTGGTCTCCCTGCAAAACAAAACCTGCTAACAAATCTGTTGTTACCACTCGGCCACCGGTAACAGTAAAAGTATTCAACCATAATTCAAATGTTATTTTTTGTGCTGTAGGGTCACAAATAAATACTTTGCAGGGGTGTCACCCCAGGCTCCTCTCTCCCGCCTCTTTTGGTCCACAAAAAGAAAAGAAGAAAGGTAAGGGGTCAAGGCAAGTTAAAATGCAGGAAAAAGGACACTTATTTTTTAAAATGTTCTGAGGAGTGGAGGCCCCAGTCACCCAATATTGGCTTTGTCAATGACCTCACACCACCCCCACACGCCATCTTTAGAAAATCCTAGAACCTCCCCTGCTCTGTGTAATGATGACTTTTTGTTTATAAGTTAACACAACCAACAACGATCTTCTGACTCTTTTTATTTTGTGCTATAGTTGATGATAGCTTTTTTTTGGGCGCTGAATAAATGCGGGAAATGTTTACTCTCGATTCTGATTGGTCCTTGAACAATGACGTCTTCTCCCGATCAGCTTCTCCTTTTGATTTTGGCGATGCGGCTTCAAGATGCACTAAAAAAACTGTATATTTTTCAATTTCCAGAACGAAAATGTAACAAAAAATGTAAAACACACTTTTAAAAAGTAGCAGGAGTAGAAGTACAAATATTTGCTCTAAAAATGTAGTGAAGTAAAAGTACAGGTCTCAAATTTTATTTAAGTAAAGTACAGATACACAATTTTTTTACTTAGTACGGTAACAAAGTACAATTACTTTGTGATGTTCCACCACTTGAGAAAGCAGAGCATGGGGAAGCCAAAAGCTGTTATTGTGGACAAAACATTAAAACACACACACACACAACTGGATTGATATCCATTATTTTAAAATAAAAATGAACGTATAAAAAATACAAAAAACATCTCTTCCACGAACACACTCCCACATGGCCTACACAGACACAGGCTTAAAGA